>VWZE01025431.1:940805-1090205 GCA_013396675.1 Eubucco bourcierii | reverse complement strand
AGCCGTGGCGCTTGGAGCGGAGCCATCCCTGGCACCGGGCTCTAACCAGCCTGGCGAGCAAACACCCCCCTGGTACCCACCCTTCCACCACCTACACGCACAAGTTCTGTTTCTGGATTGTGTTCTGAAGCTTTTCTNGGAGTGGGGTGGGTAAAGGAAACCACATTTAGAAATGTTTGGCCGCTGTGTTCTGTTTCTGGTATCCAAATGCTTCAGGAGAAAGTGTTGTTATTGTCCATAGTCTTTGCACTTTATGGCAGAACTTTTGGCATTCTCCTCCCCCTAAGAAGGCAATTCTCATGACTGGGTGCCTCCCTCAGTTGCTGGTGTTTGGAATTCAGTTTGTAAATGCACCTCTCTAGTACCAACCGCTGCTTGTCGAAGTAACTGCGATAGGAAATCATGCACTGTCTCGATGGTACCTGCCTTAACTGCTGGCTTCTCATTGGCAAATAGGTGGATTCAGATTCGTATTTACTTCATTCAGTCAACAAAAAACCCAACACCCAAACTACAACAACAACAAAAAACAACAAAAAAGAGATTAAAAATACTCTAAAAGAAAAAAAGAAATAATTTTACTTACTTAATTTCTTGGTGCCTTGCACAGTGTTTAGAACAAAAAAAAAGAAATGTATTTATGGAGCTAGAAATAAACCTTTCAAACAGAAGCACTCAGGCTGTTCTGTTCCAGAGGAGCCTCCTGCTTGGCTTCAGATGGAGACAGGTTCAAAGTCAAGTTCTTCTCACCTCCATGTCCAAATGTTCCCACCTGCAGCTTGAGAATAAAGACACCCAAAGTGGCCCCAGTGTAGGACAGACATCTCTTGGTGGGACTTGGGGGTGGCAGTTGATGGCAAACTCCTCATGAGCCAGCAATGGTCACTGGCAGCCCAGCAGGCGGCTGTGTGCTGGGCTGCATCAAGAGCAGGGAGAGCAGCAGGGCAAGGAGGGGATTCTGCCACTCTGCTCTGCTGAGACCCCACCTGCAGTTCTGTCTCCACCTCCTTTGGGGGTAAAATAATGGGACTGCCCAGGGATGTTGCTGAGGCCCTGGTCATGGACATATCCAAGATCAGACTGGATGTGGCCCCGGGAAACTTGATCTAGAATCATAGAATGGGTTAGATTGGAAGGGACCTTAAAGATCATCCAGTTCCAACCCCTTGCCACAGGCAGGGACACCTCCCACTAGAACAGGTCACTCAAGGCCTCATCCAACCTGGCCTTGAACACCTTCAGGGAGGGAGCAGCCACAACTTCCTGGGCAACCTGTGCCAGTGTCTCACTAGTTGGAGATGTCCCTGCTGACTGCAGGGGGTTGGACAAGATGACCTTTGAGGGTCCCTCCAACCCAATGCATCCTGTGCTTTTCCTTCCTTCCAGCAGAGGCAGGGGCAGAAAGGTTGAGGATCCCCTACCTGCTCTATGAACGTGCAGCCCAGGCCACACCATTCCAAAGCTTGCTGCAGCTCTGCTCAAAGTCATCTGTGTCCATAGCAGGCTTCCTGCAGACACAAAAAGTTGTATTCCTGCTCTGAAAGGCTTCCAGAGCTTGCCCTACAACCAACCCAAGGGCCCTGAGGACAAGATGTTTGTCCTCGTTGGGTGTCTGGCTGAGCTGTGCAAAGTATGGGAGGAGCAGGATCAAATATAGCCTCGCCTGCTTCCTGCAGCCCAGCTGCCTCCTCCTGCCGGCACTTCCAGAACAGAAACAAGGAGAGGCTGGTGATGCTACCCATCGGCAGGAGAGGGGAGAGGCTGTCCCTGAAGCTGTAACCCCAGCAGAAGCTGAGGGATGATTTTCTGCCTGGTCCCTGGGGAACTGGTTGGGTCAGAGCTGGCGTGAAGCATCAGTGGGTTGCAGGATGCTGTTGTAAGCAGCCGTATCACAGGCTTCAAAAACAGGTGAGAATAAAAGCTGGTGACAATAAAAAACCTGACAAACTGCTCCTTATGAGGGGACAGCCTGCTTAGGAATGTCCCTGCCAGGCAGTCCATGAGGTACACATCTTCCTGAGCAACTCAGGACTCCAGCATGTGCAGAGGGATGGACAGGACTCACAGAATGGTTTGGGTTGGAAGGGACCTTAAAGGTTATCTAGTTCCAAAAGTGCCATGAGCAAGGACACCTCCTCCTAGAGCAGCTTGCTCAAGGCCCCATCCAGCCTGCCTTTGAACACTGCCAGGCTTGAAGCCTCCACTGCTGCTCTGGGCAGCCTGGTCCAGTGCCTCACCACCCTCACGGGTAAGAATTACTTCCTCATGTCTCACCTCAGCCAAGCTGCTTCCAGTTTGAAGCCATCGCTCCTTGTCCTTCCACTCCATGCTTTTGTCAAAAGTCCCTCTCCAGCTCTCCTTTCAAACACAGAAAGGCTGCACTAAGGATTCCCTAGAGCCTTCTCCTCTCCAGGCTGAACAAGTCCAAGTCTGTCCTCCTCCAGCTTTGCTGTCTCAGCAACACTGTGGCTCTCAGACCCTTTTTGCATAAGCTGGAAGACAATTTCCAGAGCCAGAGCTCTGCTTATTTGTGATTTAACAGCTGAGGATGTGGACATCTCGAGACATCCATATCTTAAATGTCTCTAGAGAGCCTCAAACACAGCAAATAACCCAGAAGCAGCCCAGACTGAAGTGGTGTCTTTAATGCCACATGCCTTGGTGCTGCATTCTGCTGGGACTGTAAGCAGGGTCAGCCTTTCCCAGAGCTGAACAGGAGGCTGTCAGCTTGCTGTGCATCTGCCTGTGCCTGGCTTGTGAGCCAAGAGTGGCCAAAGTCCTCCCCACTTCCATACTGCAGGGCCTCCGCCTTGCCCACACACAGAGGCAGCACTTAGGCAGGCTTTCTTGAAAGGAAAAGGGAGTAACAGGAGTAAAAAAAACCAAAAACAAAAAACCACCACTGACCTGGACATGCCTGTGCTCCTGCTCTGCGCTCCTGCTCTGTGGTGCCTTACCCTGCTGGTTGTCAGCATTCACCTTCAAGCTAGCGAAGTGCTGCCAGTTCTTCAGGACAGCTCCCAGGGGAGCAGAAGGAACACAAGGCTCCAGTCTCACAGAGCCACCAGGACAGGACGTGTATCTCAGCTGTGTGACCCAGAGGAAGATTTCCTTACCACAGCTCACCTGGGCACAACCTGGCTCATCTTTGCCCAGCTGTCACTCAGCGCCCCCAGGTCTTCTTCTATTGGGCAGCTTTTCAGCTACTACTAGGTCAAGCCTGTAGCCTTCATGGGGTTGTGGTGACCCAAGTGCAGGACCCACACTTGGCCTTGTTGAACCCCAAAGAGTTGGCCTTGGCCTATCAGTCCAGGCTGTCCAGACGCCACTTTAGAGCCTTGCTACCCTCCAGCAGGTCAACACTCCTTCCCAGCCTAATGTCCTCTGCAAACTTGCTGAAGGTGTCCTCAATGCCTTCAGCCACTTCAGTGACAAAAGAGAACGGGCCCTAAACCTCAGCCTTGGGGAACACCACCAGTGACTGGTCACCAGCTGCACTTAACTTCATTGCCTGCCGCTCTTTGGGCCTGGCCATCCAGTCAGGTTTTCTCCAGTGAAGCCTCCACCCATCCAAGGCAGACACCAGCGAGCAGTGAGCACACTGCAACAGGCTGAGTTTGATACCTTTATTGGCAGCAGCAGCGTCCTGTGTCAACCCGCTCGCGTTCACTTGCATGCCAAGCACCGGTGACCGACCGCGGCGGGACTAGAGCTGCAGTGCCCAGAGACGATCAGCATCTTTCAGAACAAAAAATAAAGGGAACGTTCCCTCCGCTCCAGCCAACCTTCACAGCTGCCACACCTGCAGCAGAAGGGCTGTCCCGTGGCTGTGTGGTGGCCCTCGCCGCGGAGGGACGGCGTCGGCGCTCTCCTTCCGCTCACGCTTCGGGGTCGTCGCTCTAACGCTTGCCAATAAATAGGTTCCATGCAGCACAGCGCAATAAATAAGGAGCAGCAAGGTCTGCAGAGTACACCCATTCGTAATGCAAGTCACCATGGGAAACACCACATCTAAAAGTCTTTGGCTCAGGCCCGTACAAGTGGAGCACACCAACCACATCTGCACACAATCATATCTGCCTTCATATGGATTCAATAGGGCTGTGCCAGAAGGGCAACGTGAGCACGAGCCTAACCAGGGGTTCCTAGCAATTAAATACAGCTACTAAGTAGTTAAAAGGCAACAACTAAGCCCATCGAGGGTTGATTTGTCTTCTCTTGCTTACTTCTCAGACAGAAATATAAAGTATGAAAATGCTCTGGAGATCAGCAGCCTGGTGTAAAGCAGTGGGATTAGCATGGAATGCTTGGAGCAATGTTGGCACGTACACTGCCATCAAAAGCCACAGCAGGACTGACTGACACTGGATGCCGCCTGCTCAGTGGGTTGAAGCTGCTGGGCTGGGCTGCTCCTCCTCCTCCGCCCCTAGGCCGACAGCTCCACTGCCCCTTCCTCCTCGCTGTCTGCGCGGTTGGCACGGATCTCCACCAGGGTCCGAGCGAAGCGAGTCCATTCGTCATTGTGGGGAACAGCCAGCTGGGGAGAGACCAACAGGGAATGAGGTGACCATGTGGGGAGCCCACCTGGGGAGGACCATGTGCTCTGGCCCAAAACAGGCACTTCCTTCAAAGAGAGCTTCTGTCCCAGGCGGTGCTGTGGTGGCACAAGTCTGCACTGCAACAATTCTCCTGAAGGTCATTAAAGTTCTTAATAGTAGAAGAAATCACAGGATCATGGAATGGGTTGAGTTGGAAGGGACCTTCCAAGATCATCCAGTTCCAACTCCTGCCATGGGCAGGGACATCTTCTACTAGAGTAGCTTGCTCAAGGCCTCAGCCAACCTGCCTTTGAACACTGACAGGCTTGGAGCCTCCACAATTCTTCCCCATGAGGATCGTGAGGCACTGGAACAGGTCGCAACCCTCATGGGGAAGAATTGTGAAAGCTCCAAGCCTAGAGATGTTCAAGGCCAGGTTGGATGGGGCCTTGAGCAAGCTGGTCTAGGGGAAGGTGTTCTTTCCTTGGGAAAGGTGTTCATTCTATGATTCTGTGTCAGCCAATGCTGGGCTACCCAAGCAGGCAGAAGAGCAACAACAGAAGATACACATCAATGTACAGTTAATTTCCAGATCCTTTAGCACTCTCTATAATATTTGCTCCTTTAAGTTAGCTCTATTAAAAAAAAATACATTAAAAAGGAATGATTTTGAGACCAAAAAGCCCCCCACTTAGCATGTGCCTCTGAAAGGTATCCATCCAGAAGGCTGAAATCAGACCTTAAAGCATACTGCAGGAGTTTTGTGTTTCCCTCCTATCCATCTTTTTTATGTCTGAGAGTTTCAGCTCCAGTTGTCCAAATCTCTGTATAGCTCCAGTTCCCCTGACAAACCACTTCCCAGCAGATGAATTATTCATGAAGGATATTTCCCTTCATCCTTGGCTCCCTGCCTTCCCTGGAGCCTGTAAATCTTTGGGATGGGTGCAGACAAACTCTTCCTGCCTTTATGCCTCCACGCTTTTGTCCAGCACAGCTCTCCTCTGAGGGCTGGGGACTCTCCCAAGGAGCTAAAACGCAACTGCAGCAGCAGCAGCCTCCACTTCACAGGACCCTGTGTGCACCTATGGCTCAGCCTGTCACTGGGACCCTGGCTCACAACCTCTAGTGTTGGTCACTGGTGGAAGCAGCCTGCAGTGCCAACCACCAAGCTAATAACCACACTTAGTTTTGTCTTCACCTAGAGTCACAGAACGTTAGGGGTTGGAAGGAGCCTCAGAAGAGTGCTGGTCTAGTAGGTGTCCCTGCCCATGGCAGGGGTGTTGAAAGGAGATGATCTTCAAGGTCCCTTTCAACCCAAACCATTCTAAGATCATCCAAGTCCAATCCCCCTGCCAGAGTTCGGACTACTCAACACAAAAATAGCTGTGGGCAGTACTTTGAGTACTGGGTTCAGTTTTGGGGCACTTGCTACAAGAAGGACATGGAGATGGAGCCAGGAGACATGTAGCAGGTCCAGAGAAGGGCAAGGAAGCTGCTGAAGAGCAGCTGAGGGAACTGAGGCCATTTAGTCTGGAGAAGAAGAGGCTGAGGAGAAGCCTTCATGTTCTCCACAGCTCCTTGACAGGAGGTTGGAGCCAGGTCTCTTCTCCCTAGTGACAAGTGATAGGACAAGTGGCAATGGCCTCAAGTTGCACCAGGGGAGGTTTAGGTTCCATACAAGAAGAAACTTCTTGACTGAAAGGGTTCTCAGAGCCTGGAGCAGGCTTCCCAGTGAGGTCAAATCCCCATCCCTAGAGCTGTTTAAAGGAAGCAGAGCTGTGGTGCTGAGGGACATGGTTTAGCACCAGGTGAGGTTAGAGAATGGTTGGACTGGGTGATCAGAAAGCTCTTTCTGAACCAAAATGATTCTGTAATTCTGAACTTCCTCTCTGACTGAGGGGTTGCTCTGAAAGGGTGAATTTTTCCAACCAGAGCAGTCTGTAATCACTTCTACAACACACACCCTGTGGACACACGGTGTAAAAGGAGAATCTGCAAAGGAACTGTTACACCACAGCTGGGAAGGCCCTGCCAGAGCCTGTGGTCTGCAGCTGACCAGGTTGCCACACGCTGCTTTCAATTAGACATTTGCAGGCCAGCCTGCATGGTGGTCCAGGAGACACTGCAGGTGACAGTAGTTGCCAAGTCAAAGCCATGTCAGGGGAGCACACTGCTTGCTTAGCTTTGTGTCTAGAAAGCCTTACTCTGCTGTAAGCAGATGGGTTCTGCAGCTTGCCCCACACTCCTCGGACTGATGAGCACCTTTCCTTAGCTGCATGTGGGTTTGTTGCTTTAGGGGGGTGAAGACTGATCCTATCCTGGACAAGCCTGGCTGCCTGTCTCTGCTCTAACCTAGCTGCATTTGCAATAAAAGCTTTATGAAAAATCCATGTTCCTTTCTAAAATACTCTGTTGCTCTTCTAACTTTGGAGAAGGGCATGTTAAGCACTCTCGGAGTAGACAGCTGACTGAAGCCCAGAAAATACTCAGGTTACTTTGAGTTGGAGGAAGAGAGCCAGTCTGGTGAACTAATTTATTGCCTGACATCTCAGGCTTCACACCAAGTTATTTGTGTTTGTGGTTTATCACCATTTTTATATTCTTTCAATTTGAAAGCATCATCCAATAGATAGAACTTCAGGAGAACAGGATTTGTGCTGTTTTCCCTAAGCAGAATTGTTGTCAGCCCAGCTTCTGAAGTGACAGCTACCATATCACCACCTAAAACAGCATCACCCTGCCTCAGAAAAGCACTTTGAGCAGTGGGTTAGCCTCTCAATGCAGTTACCACATGGCAGGTAAGAATATTTTGTTAATGATGAGGCAAATATAAACCCCTCCAGGTGGCTGCTAGAAAGTGGAGCAGAGAATCAGGTTAATTTTTTGGGGGGAAAAAACCAAAAAAACTGAACAGAACAGGATGAGGATTTTTAATGCTTCCAAATGAAACCCAAGAATTAACAGTTCCACTTTCAGCAGTTGCTCCTATCTTCTAGGGTTCCCCAGATGTTTTCTCCCTCCCACTGAGGTGAAAACAGGTACAGAAATGTACATATTACATCTCTTGATGCACACACAGAGAGCATGCAGGCATGCACCTCTCTGGCCCCGCTCTTGCCCTCCCCAAATCAACTGCAGACCACCTTTGATATTTTTCTCAACCTATATATGGATTTTGTCTTTTTTTTTTTCCCCCCCTTGAAAAAGCCTATATTTTTCCAGGCAACACCCCGTGCCACACACATGGATGGAAACAAAGTGGGAGGTAATATGGAAGGAAATGGCCACCAAAGTAAGCAAGAGCACCCTCTGCACATAGCTGCAGTCCCACCGCCCTGAACTCCTGGGAGAGCCCAAGCCTTGCTGCTCACAATGGATGAAACCACTGGCAGCAACTCAAACCCTGCATGCTGCTTGCAGATGATTTTAATGAGACACAGTGTTTGGACCACAAAGGCTACACTCCAGAGTAGCTCTCTCTATATTTGTTTACTTAATTGAAAGGGTGGAATACCATAAGGCAGCCTAAATACTGCATTTATTCTATGCACAGCAGTCAGTCTAGTGCCACAGACACACTATACACCACCCTTCCACGAAGTTAATTACTTAGCCCTCATCTAGATTAATGTCTGTTGTGATTTATTTCTTTGCAGTTCACCAGCAGGGTCTGATTTAACTGGTGCTGCCATAGTAAAGAGAAGACAAAATATTAGCTTGTATGACAGGGGGAAAAATAAAAAGGAAAGGGGAAAAAAAAAAAAAAAAGCTTAATCTCAAACAGAAACTGAATCCATTTGCAGCAAACTTTGACTTTTTCTCCTAAGGAGAACAGTAGCTGCTGAGTTGTGACACAGTTGATGGTAAATTATGTTTTGAATACCAAGCAGACAATGGTGTTATTTTAATAATTTATATGTAATGTGCAAAGATAGACTGAAGAAAGGGCCTGCATAGGAAGAACTCAAGCATTTGAATTCAGTCTTTTCTCAGCTTAGTCCTCTCTGTCTGCAGCAGTCATCTTGATGCCAGTCTAACAGGAGAACAGCCTGCAATGTAGTCCCTGAATTAGACATACATGACACATAAATGCCTCTTCACAGAGCATTAAGGCTGCAGACTGAGACACTTCAAAGATAGGAAATGTCAGAGTCAGGGCTAACTCCCTCAGCTGGAGCACGCTGTTCATTCTGTGTTATGATCCTGTCTTTTAATTCTCAAGGGGGAAAAAAAAAAAAAAAAGTAAGAAACAACAAAACCTGTGCTGGAAGCAAACACCAATTATGGAAAACTTCAGCCTGAAGGATGAAAACTTGGTAGGGCATATGGAAAAGCAAACAAGGAAGTGGAAAGGATCTTTAATTGCAGACAACGCTGCAGTTCCACCTATATAATATCAAAGCTGGCTCAGGCTCTCCTGAGCTAACCAGAAAGAATGATCACAGAATACTTTTGGATGGAAAAGAGCTTTCAGAACATCCAGTCCAACCATTCCCTAACTCTCCCAAGCTTGGTGCTAAACCCTGCCCCTCAATGATCACAGAATAGTTTTGGTTGGAGAAGACCTTTCAGCTCACCCAGTCCAACTATTCTCTAACTCACCCAAAGCTGGGGCTAAACCATGCCCCTCAGCACCACATCTCTGCCTCTTTCAAACCCTTCTAGGGATGGGATTCAGCACCTCCCTGGGCAGCCTGTTCCAGGGCTGATGTCCAAGCTGTGAAGCAGATTATGCTCCCCTCAATTAATCAAAATGCTGCACTGGATATCAACTGCAGAGGATAAAGCACCGAGTCATCACCAGCTGTGCTGGAAGAGATGACTGGAATCACAGAATGGACCAGGTTGGAAAAGACCTCTGAGATCATCAAGTCCAACCTATCACCTAATCCTTCTAATTAACTAACCCATGGCACCAAGTGAGTCATCCAGCCTCCTTTTAAACACCTTCAGGGATGGTGACTCCACCACCTCCCCTGGCAGCCCGTTCCAATGGGCAATCACCCTTTCTGTGAAGAACTGAAAGCTGAAATGTGGATGCCTTCTGTTTCCTCAGATCACCTCTTACTGTCAAAATCAATACTTGAAGCTGTAAGCTTCCAGCCTGTTCTTAAGCACCCCAGAGTGCCTCCACCAGTCCCCAGTGGGGATCCTCTCCTACAGATCTCTGGGAGTGATTCCTTCGATGGCAGCGACTATTGGCCTACTGAAGTCCTAGGAAAGAGATTCCTAATCATTAATTAGCTGCAGGAGCAGAAGGAGCATCTGTCACACTTCAGAACAGCTAATAATTCTGCTTCAGAAAGAGGTGGTGCCCTAAGAGCTCTTGCAGTTCCAACCCTTCCACCACTCCTGCAATGCTATCAATTTGCAGGTTGATTAAGAGACACTGTGAGGCACGCTGCCTACCGTTCTGCTCCCATGGGATCTCAGCCCTGCCTTGATTGCCACTGCTCAAAGTCACTGAAAGCTCCTCTCATTTTTTATCCTGAGTTTCAGGACATGGAATGCTTGGAGATAGAGAGATCAGGAGAGCGGAAATACTGTGCCCAGTTCTGGGCTCCTCAGTTCAAGACAGACAGGGACTTGCTGGAGAGGGTACAGCAAAGGGCTGCAAAGATGCTGAGGGGACTGGAACATCTCTGTGAGGAGGAAAGGTTGAGGGAATTGGTGATTTTTAGTCTGGAAAGGAGGAGCCTGAGGGGATCTCACCAATGCTGATCAGTCCTTACAGGGTAGGCGTCAGGAGGATGGGGCCAGGCTTTGTTCAGTGGTGCCCAGTGACAGGATGAGTGGTAACAGGCACAAACATGGACATAAGAAGTTCCATCTAAACATGAGGAAGAATTTCTTCAATTTAATGGTGACAGAGCACTGGATCAGGCTGCCCACAGAGGTTATGGAGGCTCTGGAGATGTTCAAAACCTGCCTGGACATGTTCCTGTGTGACCTTGTCTAGGTGACCCTGCCTTGGCAGGGAGGTTGGATTTAATCTCCAGAAGTCTCTTCCAAACCCCTCCCATTCTGTAATTCTAGTAGAATCACAGAATCAGTCAGGGCTGGAAGGGACCACAAGGATCATCCAGTTCCAAGCCCCCTGCCATGGGCAGGGACACCTCACACTAGATCAGGCTGTCCACAGCCTCATCCAGCCTGGCCTAAACACCTCCAGGGATGAGGCTTCCACCACCTCCTTGGGCAGCCCCTTCTAGGCTCTCACCATTCTCACGGTGAAGAACTTCTTCCTAACATCCACTCTGAATCTACCCATTTCTAGTTTTGTTCCATTCCCACCAGTCCTATGACCTGACAGCCTAAAAAGTCCCTCCCCAGCTTTCTCGTAGCCCACTTAAGATACTGAAAGGCTGAGTAAGGTAGAGAAAGAACCCTCACAAATTCTGCTATCAGTTCTCACTACTGCACTAGAAAGCTTAAAAACCCCAAATGGGTGAAAACTGGAGGGCAAGGAGCCTGCAACCCACAGCTCTTTCCAACACCTGCCTTTTTTCCGTACTGACAGCTCCATCAACAGGCAGAGCTGTCCCATCCTTGCCACAGCAGAGCCGCAGGCGATGGGGCAGCTGTGCTGGCCGAGGTGCCTCGCTGGGAGCTGAGCGAAGGCAGGCTTGTTGCCTCAGGGCAGAAATAAATCAGGGTGTCTTCGGCTCAGCTTGCTTCCTTTCCAAACCGAGCCGGCCACGGCCACGCCGTGATTCATGCCAAGAAATCTGGCAGAACAGGAACTGCAAAGGGCTTTTGCCACGGCCTTCTGGCTCCCAGCTGGCAGATGACCTCTCACCAAAAGCAGCTTACCAGCTGCACGAAGGTAGTGTTTTGGTTTGTTTTTTTTTGGGGGGGTTGCAGCAGAGTTGCTGCCTTGCCTGAGATTCTGCACACATTCCATTAGCAGCAAAAGCTCATCCATGAAATAGCAGGGGGTTCATTTGGTTGGGGTTTTGTTTTCATTTCAGACAGACTTTTTTCCATCACTCTAGGCACTGGAGGATACATTTCACATTTAAATTAAGCACTGAATATGAAATGTTAGCCGCTGAAGAGGATGTATTAAGGCCCAGAGTTATCCTCAGTTGATATTTTAGGTTTAACTGTTACTTTCCAAGTCACGAATTAAATAGTTCTTCATGTTCAAAACACTTTGCAAATCATTAGGAAAAAAAAAAAGAAAAGAAAAAGAAAAAGGATTGAAAATGTAGTTAAGGATTCTCAGAATGAAAGCTGCTTCTGTACTTCTGGATGTGACAGGTTGAAACCACGGAAGCATCATGAAGAAAATTAATTACACAAAGCAGCTCCTGCTTCAGAAGTGCAGAATGCCAACACATGAATGTCAATGAAACTTGCAAACTGCTGCACACACACTGAGCTCAAAACTGAATTTTGCTTGGGTGCTTTGCCCCTCGCTGTTACTTATAGCTAGGAACAATTTTCAGTTACACTTCTTTGCACTTGAGAAAGGGGGCAAAAGCCTTCAGAGGAATTACCACTCAACAGACTAACCAGGTATTTAAAATACATACTCTGAGACACTGTTAACATGTAGTGACTTCAGCTTTGAACACTAGTGGGGGATCAGGATGCAGGTCAAGATTCACGGATAGAAGGGGTTGGGTTGGACACAGGGTCAAGACTCACAGATGGATGGAATGGGTTGGGTTGGACACAGGGTCAAGACTCATAGATGGATGGAATGGGTTGGGTTGGACACAGGGTCAAGACTCATAGATGGATGGAATGGGTTGGGTTGGAAGACACCTTAAAGATCATCTAGTTCCAACCCCATCTTCCAATAGATCAGATTGCTCAAGACCTCATCCAGCCTTGCCTTGAACACCTGCAGGGAAGGAGCATCCTCAACCTCCCTAGGCAGACCAGCTAAAGCACTGGCTCAGCTTCCACTGCCTCACCTCATCATGCAAAACCTGGACCCAGATTACCTTTTCCACTAAGCTTCATTCAAGGTTTTTGGGAGAAGAAGTAACTGAGGAGCCAGAAGTAAAGGCACTGGTTGAGCTGATGTGCTGTATGTGCAGTAGAGGGACTGGCAAGCCCAGTCTGGAGCCTGCCTTTCTCCTTTCTCTCCTGTCCTTTACAGCATTTCCCAGCTCAGCAGGAAAATACTGTCAGGAAGATTGTCACATCCAGCTCTCCCTGCTCCCCCTCCTGCAGGCTTTACTGTGCAGAAGGGGAATGATCTCTTACAGCTTCTCTTCTGCTGCTCTCATCACTTCATTATCTGAGTGCCTTCTAATAGTGCATTAAGCTACATGATTAACTCCTGTCACATGTGGCTTGTTCCCTCTGATCCTCTCTGCAGGGGGAGGATCTGGGCCTTTGCAAGGGAAAAGGAAACACAGGTCGGCTTTACAAGTAGTGTGCCAAGGAATCAAAAGGACTGGAGCCAGGTTTCTGTTGGGTGGCTGACTGGTTTGCTTAAAGCTTTTTATTTCACATGATGAGGGACTTGAGGAATTCTTATAAAAGATGTTTGCATCATATTGGAAACTCCTGTCTTTTTAGCCCCAGCAAATTCTCCAGGGAGCTGCTCAGCTGCCTCTGCAGAACTACTGAAACATTCCATGAGAAACAACTGGAAGGTGAGGGTGAAGAATCAATCAACTTTTAAGGATGATGTTTTGTTCTTCCTCCTCCTCTCTCTCTGTTTTCACTCATGTCCATTTGACTGCACTCTCTAATCAACAAAAGAAAGGGCATCTTCATTGAGACTCTGCAGTTTTAACCAGTCAGATCCAACCAGCAGTGGAATTCCACCTTCAGTTAGATGCATAGTGAAAGAGAAGCAGCTCTGTATGCCAAAAACAAGCGTACACCGTGGCACAGGCAGAGGGGTGACCCTGCAGGCCAGGTGGCAGCCACTGCTGGGACCCACACACAAGCACATCACAAGGTCCTGTTGACAGGCTCCACTTCCAGAGGCTGTCTGTCCCACTGGCCTTACCTGCTCTGCAGCTTCAGTATTCTTCTAGTCTTGGTCTGGAATCCATGGCCAGCCTGCAGTTGGTGCAGTGTGTCCTCAGCTGCACTAGTTCTCCCTCTCTGGCCTCGGGCACTCCTAAGCACATGAGCCATCTACATCACCACCATGCTCAGTAGTCCCTGGCTAGTCACACCAAGCTCTTCACTCTTGCTGCTCTCCCAGTGGCCCAGATCCACAGTTCTCACTGGTATGCATTGTGTAAAAAAATACACATTTTTACACAAGAGGGAAATGGAGTTTGAGCTCAGCTTTTCAACAGCATTGGGTTTATGAAGCTGCTTTATAAGTCAGGGCCACAAAGGAGGTGGCTGAGGTGGGCAGAGGCAGCAATGCCACAGGATTTTCAAGAGGTGACAGGGAAGGGCAAGGGTAAGGCCCTAGACTGGCACTGGAGGGAAACAGCTCCAACCCTCAGTTGCCAGCCCTGGGTAAATCAGATGAGCTAGATCACAGAACCACAGAATCTTTTTGGTTAGAAAAGGTCTTACAGATCATTGAGACCAACCCATTCTCTAACTACCAAGTCTGGGGCTATGCCATGGCCCTCAGCAGCACATCACTTGTCACTATGAAGAAGAGACCAACCCTCACCTGGCTCCAACCTCCTTTAAGGGAGCTATAGAGTGAGTAGATCTCCCCTCAGCCTCCTTTTCACCAGACTAAACACTCTCAGTTCCCTCAGATGCTCCTCCCCAGCCCTGTTCTCCAGACCCTTCACCAGCTTCATTGCCCTCCTCTGGACCTGCTCCAGCACCTCAATGTCTTTCTTGGAGCAAGTGCCCCAAAACTGAACCCGGGACTCAAGGTGTGGCCTCCCCAGAGATGAGTAGCTGAGGCTCAGTAGCCCACGGCTGTTTTCCCTCTTGGTCAGTACTTCCCTAATCAAGACCATTAGGAACCCAGGTCTCCCACTTCCTTAACTTTCAAAACAGACTGAAAGGAGGAGGCAACTCAGAGCCTTTCCCATTTTCATTAGACTAGCACAACCACACAAGCAAGCACCCAGCCAGGAACAGGAGTGCACAGAGGTACTCAGAAGGAGAGGTGGACATGTCTGGATGTAGCTAGCCAAGCCCTCTTTTAAACTGTAACGGTATAGAAATGCTTAGCTTTTACCTCCTAACAACATTGGTTTTCTGCAGGAGAATAAACCAGTGCTTACAGAAAGACCTGAAAGCATTCAGAAGAACCTAAAGTAATGAATATTGTAATGAGAAACACAAGTATTTAGGGTGATAATGACTGGACTTTGCTCTACTTAGATCAGCTCACCCCCTATGGAGGCTACCAAAGCTTAAAGATTTTATCGCCCTAGTAATCAGCAATGGGTAATGGCCTTCATAAACCACAGTAATTAAATTGACTGATTTCAAACTAGTGCATTTTTTTCATTAGGGAGTTCTTATTTAACCTATTTCAAAAATCCCTTTGTGGGTACTGGCTGCATCAGTCTCAGTTCATACAGCAAGGGACAGAGAGGTTGTTCTGTTCAATATTTCAGGTAGAATTCAAGTTTTAAAAAAAGGAGGTTTGATTTGGTCATCTCAGAGAGCTTCCAGTTTTAAAAGTCTCTCAAGACTGAAGATTATAAAATTAAGGGCAGAGGGGAAGCACATCAAAACCTCAAGCTCTTTACATTTCCTAACAACTCTGAAGAGATTCTGCTTTGTTAAAACATGCTTTTACATTTCTTTGAGCACTTTGGAGTCAAACCCAGCTGTAAGGACAACTCCTTTTCTCTTTGCTCACATCTGCATTCGTGATATATGTGTGAGCCATTTCTCTGTGCTCCATGAAGACCTGTAACTCAGATTTTAAAATACAGTATTTTATGGGGAGTCTCAAATCTGCTTTTGTGGCAAAAAAAAACCAAAACCAAAACCGAACAACAAACCTGTTTTCTAACTCAGTAAGTGATCTCCAGGACCAGAAGTAAATCTACTGGAAAATCCACCTGGATAACTACATGACACAAAACCTAGGTGTGTGTCTCTTTCTCTGGGCCACAGCAGGTCTTAACAGCATGAAGGAGATGCTGGATGTGTTTTCCATGTGGTATCTACACTGAAACACAGGAATCTAAAGACTGGACTACAAAGTACCAATCTCATTACAAGACACTGAGGTCCTGGACCAGGTGAAGAGAAGGGAAACAAAGCTGGTGAAGAGTGTGGAGAACAGGGCTGATGATAAGCAGCTGAGGGACCTGGGGGTGTTTAACCTTGAGAAAAGGAGGCTGACAGGAGACCTGGGTCTTTACAACTCCCTGTGAGGAGGTTGGAGTGAGGTAGGTGTTGGTCTCTTCTCCCTTGTAACAAGTGATAGGATACGAGGAAATGGCTTCAAGTTGCACCAGGGGAGGTTTAAATTTGCATATTAGAAGAAAATTCTTCACTGAAAGGGTTCTCAAAACTGGAACAAGCTGCCCAGGCAGGTGGTTGGATTCCCATCCCTGGAGACATTTCAAAGAGACAGAGATGTGGTGCTGAGGGACATGGTTTAGCTCCTTACTCAGTAGAGTTAGGGACTGTTTGGACTGGATGATCTGAAAGGTCTTTTCCAATTAAAACGATTCTGTGATTCCATGATGCTAACCCTTTCCCACTCTGCCCAGAAAACCAAGTGACTCAATAGCCATGCTGGAATGTGAGAGCTGCTCACAAATATGCATTCCTCCCTGACTAGAAACCTAAGAATCCCAGAGCACCTGTTAAAGACTGCTGAAACCAAAGGAAATTATTTTCTGGGCACCAGTGGGATATTCCTTACTGTATGTCATCTACACATTTCTGGCAGCTACCAGCCCCTCCCTCGTTAGTCATGCACTTGAAGATGAGATACAGCATCCATACCCATCATGGAGCAAATGAGGACTGCACCAACAACTAACACTGCAGCCTGAAAAGACCTTGAGGAGATATTATTGACTCTGAAATCTAGCAAAGCCTGGTCCCTGCCAAGCCCTACCGTGAATGATTCCATCAAAGTCCCATGAACATCAGCACTAGAGGTAATAACTGTGTAAAGAACCCCAGCTATCTGTTTCCTTTGTTGGGGCAGCCCTCCTGGAAGGTCTGGAGAAAAACCTTTTCTTCCTTTTCTCCAGTTCCACCTGTCCCACTGGTCACCCTTTAAAAGCATGACCAGAATCAGCTCTCTGAAAGACCTCCAAATTGATGCAAGAGTTTCTCCTGTCACTACTTTAACAAAATCCTGTACAGTAATGACAGTTTCAAATTCTCCAATCCTGGGCTGCAGACTTACTTTTAGCTTTCATTACAATCCAATCAGAACATTGACTTACAGTTTCTATCTATTTATCCACAGTGCAGGCAGAATGTGACCTGTCAGAGATTAAATGGGGACAAAAGGGAAAAAAAAAAAAAAAAAAGAACAGAACTAATGGAAGGTGGCTGAGAAGTGGTTTCTTTCGCAACCAAAGGTGCAAAGAGCATTCTCAGTAAGCCAGGTAAGCAACAAAGATGGTTGTTAGGGAATATTTGTGACAGCAGCAACTGTGTAACCTCACTGAAGCATGCAGAATGGGAGCAAGCTTTCTAGAAAATGCATCTACAAGAGACATGCAGTTAGGCCTAACTATCAATCTTCTGGACAGGTGAATGCATCTACAGGCAGTGGTCCATGCTCTGTTCAAATCAGCTCCCAGCATACTACAGAAGGTTTGCTGCCCAGTAAATAAGCCCACAGAAACTAAACTAGGTTACTCATGCTACCACAATAATAACATCTCCAGTGCCAGAGCAGCAGAGGTTTGAATATTTAGATCTGACAGAGTCAAGTGCATTAACATTGCCTGGTTATATTTTCTGGTTAACTCCCACAGCTCCCATCACACCCAAACAATCAGACAATCAGATTTTTATTTGGTTGGTTTTGGTTGGGTTTTTTTTCGTTTTATAATTCAGAGTCTTTAAACCAGTGGTTACTGATCCAGAAGAGCACATCTGTCTGCCTGTTGCAGTCTTCTCTCCCCTGGAAGCAGTGTGTGTGACTCCCATTAATGCTAATGGGCAGAAAGCACAGCACTGAGGGGAAAATAGACCCCTCGCTGTGAAAATAAACGTGCTCACTTCTTCTCAGACACCATGCCAAACATCAAACAAGTAAACTACATACTCTAAGGAGATAACATTAGATGGGCCTAACTGAGGATCTCACCCTTATTTTTAACTACCTGGTCATGCACCCTGCTACATTCTCCATCTTTCTGCCATTTCTTGGCTCATAAAGTATAGACTGGACAGCACATCCAAAAACTGGACTGGCAGAGGTTTTTAATGGCTGGACAGGCTGTTACTTACTGTACAAGCCCTCAGGTCCAGCCTCTCCAGGTACAAAAGCATTCCTGCATCTCACTTAAGGCTTCATAGTGAGAAGACTTGTGTTGGAGAATATATGAGCACCCCTCTGTTTTAAGCCAGGCAAGGCCACTAACTACCCAGCAGCGCTGGTAGCATAGAATCATTGAATTGTCAGGGTTGGAAGGGACCCCAAGGATCATCCAGTTCCAACCCCCCTGCCATGGGCAGGGACATCTCACACTAGATCAGGCTGCCCAAAGCCACATCCAGCCTGGCCTTAAAAACTTCCAGGAATGAGGCTTCCACCACCACTCTGGGCAACCTATGCCAGTGTCTCACCACCCTCATACTGAAGAACTTCTTCCTAACATCCAATCTGAATCTACCCACTTCTAGTTTTACTCCATACTCCCCAGTCCTATCACTATCCCACACCCTAAAAAGTACCTCCCCAGCTTTCTTGTAGGCTCCCTTCAGATACTGGAAGGCCACAATAAGGTCTCCTGGGAGCCAGACAGTACCTTGTTACCTAAATTTTAGCATCTCATGTTGCTGCAGTCCAGAGTACCTCCCCTCAGTTTGATAAACTGATCACTACAGAGGCTGATGCTGCCAAAAGGAACCAGGCAACAAGTTAATGAGCTCCTTCATTCATTATGGAAGAGAAGGAAGGGTTGCAGTGGCTCAGGACCTGTTAGATGGACACTCATCTGTTTGCTTAAGTGTGGATGGTGCCAAGCTGGAGATTCTGCAGCTCTGCATGGGCAGGGTGTACAACATCCATGAAGCAGAACACTGATCTGGACTCACACAAATAAATACTGCTCAATTACTCCCTTTTTCCTTGTCAAGTCTCTCTTTGTGATCTGAATGCATCACTGTGACTCATTTTGCAAACTGAAGTCTGAGGGGAAAGGCCAAAAACTTAAATATTACCTCTTCTGCACAGAACACTAAATCTGTTTTCTTCTGGGTAAGCTTGCATGGATAAACAATCCTATGAACGTTTTTGGGGTGTGATATGCAAAGAAGAGACATTTCTACAGCCTGTCTAGACTGCCAGGCAAGATCAGATTGTGCTGTCATCAAAAAGACATTTCCACAGCCTGTCATGTCACTTTGAAGACACACAAAAACCCACCTTCTCAGAACAATCGTGGAAAAATGGAAAAATAAATGCAAACAGCCTGACCTGCCAGTGTCACAGCAGCAATCTGAACACAGTAACCTCAGACAATTCAGAAATTATGCTAACAATAGAACTAAAAGTTTCAGCAAACATTTGTGAGGAAAGGCAACTCCTGCACAAGTGAAAGCAATCCAAAACCATGAGTCATGCACAAGCAATTTTGCTGCGGGCCATAAAATCACTTTATGAGAGCTACAGATAATTCTGTATGTAGTCTATAATGTTTCCCTACTGTGTAGAGATGGATATCTCAGTGTCCTATCACAGATAATGATGGAAAACAAATTCTCCACATAAAAGCTGATTGCTCAGAGATTCACCCTTTCACTCTTCCAAGGGCTTGCAATGCCAGCAGAAGGCTTTCTGCTGCACTCCTCAGCAAAGATGTAGATCCCATTGGTGCCAAACAGGCTGCAGTTTAGGTAGCAGAGTGAATTGAAAGCAGTTTCAGACACAGAATATGCATCCTGCTGCTTCACAGTACCTGCTGAGTCTTTATCATACATGGACCCATCCCCCTCCAGCCCAGTGACACCTCTTATTTCCTCCTATTACTACTGTTGCACATAGTCAGACAGACTCAGTTATTTAGTATTCTGTACACATCTTGCTGAGAAAAAAAACAATAGAATCATAGAACTGTTGAGATTGCAACAGACCTTTGAGATCATCAAATCTGTCTGCCTAGAGCTCACAATCCCACCACTACTGCTAAGCCACTGCCACCGAACCACACCCCTGAGCAACACATCCACACATCAAAATCATCTGAAAACACACAAAACCTTCAAAGGAGACTTTTCTCAAGAGACTTTTTAGAGACTAATTAACTCTTCAGCATGATAGCTTTAAGACTAACACACTGTTGGGAGTCCAAAATCAAAGGGGACTCCATTGAAATAAATCTGGCTTTCTCTTTGGAGGTGTCCTGCTTGTCTCAAAGTTGGGTGTGGCATTCTCCAGGAGCCAAGCTCTAACCAAAAAGCAACCTCCCCCACAACATTACCTCTCCAACATCATAAATCCATATGCGGCCTTCTGAGTCACCAACTGCTACCTCCTTGCCAGCCTGGGCCCAGCGCACACGGTTGAGGGCAGAAGCTCCTTCTATGGTGACACTGGCTGTGGGAACCTGTCAAAACAACCAAAAGGACAACAAAATCAGGCTGTCTGCAAACCCAGGGGTCAGTTTTGAAGGTTCTGCTGAACTGGGTGACTCAGAAGTTCCTGGATGTTGCTGGAAGTAACACATAACACTCATTGGGGAAAGCACAAAAAAAAGTTCATTGTATTTTTCAATCACATGTGCTAAAAGGAGGAAAGAGTAAGAGATTGCCTGGAATGAGCAGGGAAGGCTTTTCCACTATAAAGGACAGTAAATGAAATAGTTTTTCCCCCCCTTAACCTCGGAGACACACAAAACCACATCTGCTTCCGTTGAGAAAGTGACTTATGACCAAGAAGCTGCTTGGCTTGAGTCCTGGCCTCTGGCTCACACCCAGATGACCTGATGGTCAGCAGACACATCCCTGTGTTCATGCCCACACATCCTTTAAATTCATACTCACCTCTGGGGCTAGATGCAGAGGTCAAAACTTAGGTATTAAGGCAGAAAAGTCCTGAGCTAATCACTCCAGAGCAAGGAGCCAGCAGGAATGAGAACAGCTGAGCTGACATTTAGAACTCCTACAACATATTCCCACAATTCTCTTTTACATCCCCAGGAGAGTTCTTCTGCTTTAAATACACCTGGATAGTGTCTAAATTCCACCCCCCCTCTCCATCCCCAGCACCAAGTCAACCAACTTAACAGGTGATCCACAAGAATACATAAAGACTCTGGTTAATGTGTGGGATGAATAAAGCAATGAACAGGATCTTAGGAGAAGAATTTGTAATCTCTGCTGGAATGAGGGCATCAAAAGATGCTGCAGGAAGAAGGATCTGTGTGGGTGTTTGTCCCAGATAGGTAGATCACTCAGATGATTTAGGTCACCTCATAAGACAAATGATGGTAATCTGCAAGTCTGATAATGCTCCACCCAGCCACCTTTAATAGAAGAACCTGCCTGAGTAAGGAGCCTGGAGCTTGACATGATGACCTTCCAAAAAGGCCTTCTGGCTTTAATGGTTTTTTAGTTGTAACACTCTTTAGGTCAGGGCACACAGGACAGGATAGCATCAAAAGCAGCTCCTCCACCAGATCCATCTGTGGGATCAGGCCTTGGCCACATGGTGAGATGGGGACAAGGAGGTGTCCTGGCACTTATAAATGGATGTGTCCCCCAGAGCAGGCACAGAACCACAGAGTGGTTAGGGCTGGAAGGGACCATCAAGATCATCCAGTTCCAATCTCCCTGCCATAGGCAGGGATGCCTCCTACTAAACCAGCTTGCTCAAGGCCTCATCCAACCAGGCTTTGAACACTTCCAGGCTTGGAGCCTCCACAAATCCTCTGGGCAACCTGTTCCAGTTCCTTACTACCCTCATCATGAAGAACTTTTTCCTCAGTGAAGTTTTTTTCCAGTTTGAAGCCATTACCCCTTGTCCTGTCACTGTCCAGGCAAGAAAAGGGAGTTGGACAAGAGAGTCCAGGCTACCTCTGGGGGATTGACACAACGCAGCAGAAGCAAGAATAAAACAACCTGAAGGTGGTGTCAAAGCCTGGTGTGAAGTACCAAACCGACACAATTAAAACAGCCAGTGTTCTGCTGCTCTCATCTCTGGCCCCTGGCTGTAGCCTTATGTTGCAGTTCTGAGATAGACCCAAAGATTCAGGAGAAAAACGATTTTTAACCAAGCACTGTATGGTTCCCATGTCAGTCTCTTTCTCTTCAGTTCAAATGCCTTCATCGTGTCACACAGGATGAGTGACAGTAAGAAGCTGAACCTTTGCAGGCTTCCCAAGACTCTCCTTATGGCTGCAGCGTGTGTGCAGCCACACCGGCAGCAGGACAGGGACTGGGAAGCAAAGCTGTTTGCTTTGCTCTTCTTTCCCTGGAGACTTCCAGCTCCTCCTCCTGCTCTTCACTGACACGGACACAAGGCTGCAAAACCAAAAGTGGCACTTGGAGCACAACGAGCCTGCCAAGTTAAAGTGTAGCCTCTGCAAAGGGCTTCACAGAGCATCCTGAGCACCCAAAGTGGAATGCAAGAGGATTTTGCACGCAGAATGATGAAGAAATAATGTTGGAGAGCAGTGAGAAAGCAGATACCACCCTCACCCCCCTCAGAAGTAATTCAAATGCAAATGAGCTACTGGACTCATCTCCCCATTGTGCAAAGTCCTGTCCCAGGCAAGTATTGCCCAAAAAAGCTGGCGTGCTCCTACTCCTCTCCCAAGTCTGTTACAGCTTAGTGGGAAAGAGTCAGTGTCCTAAACCTGACACGGGGAGGTTGATCCATGATAAAATCCCAGTGGNTTCAATTCCAGCCAAAATTAATTTCACAACGTTTGGAAATGGGTTTCTTCAAACAACATCGAAATGCCACATTTTAGAGGACTAATCCACCAAAGCAGCTATGTTTCTCAGCAAGCTGTAGATCAAAAAGGTTTATTTCACACACAAACAGACACAGCATCTATTGGAGGCACTGATTTTTCACCAGATCATTCAGAAGGCTGAAATACAGAACTCTGGAGCTGAGAGGTTTGGGTTTTTTTTTTCTGTTAATAAAGCATTCTTCCAGTGTTCCACAGGAAAATAAGCAATTTTCATGCCACAGACACAAGACACAACCCATGCCTTCTTTTTTTCTCTATTCCCAAAACCTGATGGTTTTGTCAAATGCTGTTGCTATTCCACAGAGTTATCTACCAAAATAAAAAGGCAGTGGTGAATGAGACTTGAAAAAAAAAAAATCAAAATGAAAAAGCTTTTCCTCCAGTATAGTCAAACCAGAAGAGCTTAGAATAGCCTTGCCTGCTCTCGGTAGTGATAGATTCAGTTACACATGCCCATTTTAGATTTCAGAGAGAGGAATTTATTTGATAATGGCAGCTTTTTTTTTTTTTTTTTTCCCAATCACATTTGAAATACTTCTCCCCTCCCCCCCCAAAAAAATCCTTCTGAAGTTGGTGCTTGTTGGGTTTTATAACATTTTGGAGATGCAGTTTTAGCAAGTAGCAGATGAAGGAAGACACAGTCAGGAAAAAACCCTCATGGTAAGAATGTTCCTTTTGGGGTGTGTTTTGGGGTTTTTTTCGTGTGGTTTCACTTTTGTTCCTTTACAGAGTGCCAAGAGCTGCTCCAAAATATATCTGTTACCTGCTTAAAGAAACAGACAGCACCTCGATGCTTCTGAAAGCAAAGGTATGGCATGTAAAAAAAAAACCACAACAAAACCCAACAAAAAAACCCACCTCAGAAAACATTTGGGTGGGATAGAGTAGGGCAGAAATAAGCAGGTTTGAATGTCAGTTTAATATCAGTTCATAAAGAGGACTCATCAATAAACCAGAGATTTTCTCCAGTCTTGATTTAAAAAAAAAAGAGAAATGTTAGGGACACACGAGTAAGAAACTGGCATTTAGGAGTCACGGAATCAGAATCACTTTGGTTGGAAAACAGCTTTAAGATCATCAGGTCAAAGTATTCTCTACCAAGGCTGGTGCTAAACTATGTCCCTCAGCACCACACCTCTGCTTCTTCTACTCTCTTCCAGGGATGAACGCAGGCATTTGGGATCCTCAATCCGTCTGTAAATCTCACTACACAGCTACATAAACATAATAGTCAGTTGGGGAAAAAAACAATCAAGAATAGGCAAGGAAGAGTTTTTTTGCCTTTTTGTTTGTTTGTTTTTGAGTTTGTTTTTCTATTCATTTATGAAATATAAAATAAAATGTGATGACCTCCATTGCTATTACAACACCAATTCCTGGTGTGCAGAGAGCAACAAGAAGCACACACACACACTTTGTTACTTCGAGAGCACTCAGATTGGTTAACTCTGTGATACAACCTCATCAGTTTAGTTATTTTTGGGTGAGGAAGCATCCAGCTCTCAGGAGAGATGTTTGGATTAAATCTGGGAAGCAACACCAGTGGCAAAACGTGTTACAGCTCAAAAATCTGAAGGCAGTGTTTTGTAACTAAACCCAGGTGTTTCCTTAATTGGTATACAAAATAATAACTAACTAATAACCTGGCTTATTCCCCCAATTAAACAAACCCAGCTCTCATTAACAACGTTAATATCTAGCTCTTACACAGCTAGTTAAACACTTTAATGTCATTTTCTGCTGTCTTCACAAAGACTCTGCCATCTCATATCTGAAATCTAAAAGTAATAAATGATCTGCGAATGAAGCGTTGGAAGATTTCTTATTACAATAATGCTGATAAGGACTTTTTCTCCAGCAAGGATAACAATTAAAAAAAAAACCAAACAAAAAAGCAGCAGTGGAGACTTAAATGGCATATCATCAATTAGTGAAATCTTGAAAATTAGAAACTAATTATCACCTACCAGAGAGCTGGTAAAAGCAAACAAGGATCACTTTCAGTTCCAGCGTACAGGAACCGTTTGCACTTCTCTCAGTGCTACTTCTTCCGCACACCAAAACCTCTCACACCTGCCCACAATCTGCCAGTTTGTCATTTACAGATACTTTTAAATGTGTTTCCTCAGCACCCAGTAAGGAAACCAAATGCTTATTTCTGACTCCAGAGGCTCAAATTCAGTTCGTATTAAAAAAAACAAAAACCAAAAAACCAAAGCTCAGATACCATAGAAATAATTCCAGCTTGATCCTTACAATCAGAGCTTGCTTTTGACCTCTCAAAATGAGAATCATTTGTGAAATCAGGGATGGGTTTGCAGGCAAAGTAGGATTGAGCTGAAAATGTTTTATTTTTCCCTGATGTTGCTAGGTATTTATATGTAAACATACAGAAAACACATCAGCAGTTCTCTCTGTACAGCCTTATTCTTGATGGGAATGGGATCAAGCAGGCCAGCCTAATTTTTTTTTTTTTTTTTAAAAATTATAGTTTCATTGAGCTAAATGGCAAAACATCAGTTGATTTCAAGCAGAGCAGGACTGCAGCCCTGCTATGTGGGGGGAAAGGGTTCTTTGCTGCCTTTTTTTCTTCTTTTTCCTTCTTTTCTTTTCTTAAAATGCTGGGTTTATGCTCTGTGTTTAAGCCTGCATTAATGAGAACACCTGAAGGATATGTCCCTCCCTTCCCAAAATAAATTCTGAGGAGCCTCCTCCTGTATATCCTCCAGCTGTATGTGCTCTAATTAAAAAGGCTGTGCAGCTTCCTGCTCCCAGCACTTCAAAAGGCCTCGCTGCTCCCCTTGACAATGCAGTGCCCGGTGCTGGCTCCTCTTACCTGTCCATGCTTATTTATGGCAAGCACCACTCACTGGGAGCCATAAACTGTGCCCATATTTTACTCTGTCTGAAAATGTATAGCATGTATACATGAAAGAAATATTTAATGATCAAACTAATCTTAAAAAAAAAAAAAAACAACAAACCAACAACAAAAAAACCCAAAATGTAAAAAAATAGGCTGTAATAGGTGGGGGCCAGAAAATAGCACTGCTTGTTCTTTGGTCTTCTGGGTTTTGGAAATAAAAAGAAGCTGTCAGTTAATACATGACATATATACATATATATATGTCTGTTCTTAATTTTTACATGGCATTAAATAAATATATGCAAGGTTTCAGCTGTGGAAATATATTCTGATTTTTATGCTGAATAATGACTGCTGGCCATCTACAACTGACCTCAAGCAACATGATAGGGTTTCTCAAAACCATTTTTTAGGAGTAATTCAGAGCTAAAAAAAAAATTATATATATATATATATATATAAATCTGCAGGGTTTGGTTTGTTGTAGTTTGGTTTGGTTGGTTTTTTTTAAAGCTGAAATAATAGCAGGATAAAAAGGTGTTTGTCGTGTCTAGAAAATTACTTTTAAAAACCCCAACAAACAAACAGGATTTATCATTCTCAACCTTTGCAAAAAGCAACCTTAGTAATCCTTTCTCGTCAGGGAAACTCAAAGGTACAATGTTTCCTCTCCAATGGTCCCTGCTACTTAGAAGCAGAAGATAACTCGTTGGTAATTTTCATTTGCATTTGTGCCTTTAAGTTTCCTAGCAAATTTTTCAAGATAAAAGAAGTGAGGGTACAAAAATCACAAATAACAGGAGAGAGATGCTCTGTGCTTAAAAAACTCAAGTGACTCAGGTTGGTGGTGAAGGAGGACGCATGGGTATGCGGCTTGCAAGTTGTAATCTCCAGAGGATTCAGAGCAGGAGACAAGTACAAAGGGGAACGAACTCTCCTAGTCAGACAGGCAGCACCTCCGGAGCACACAATGCTTGGAAATGAGCTGCCCGGCAGCCCTGCCGTGCCGCAGGTGGGAGTGCTGGCAGGCCTGTGGTGGCTGTGGTCAGGCTGAGCGAGGGGAGGGCTGCTGAAGGGTGACCACCTGAGCCCTCGGCGAGTTGACAAGGGCTAACTACCTCAGCAAGGGGAGGGCTGACAAGAGATGACCACTTGAGCGAGGGGAGGCCTCCCGCGCAAGAGAGGCGATGCCGAGGGGTGACCACCTGAGCAAGGAGAGAGCTGACAAGAGGTGACCTCCTGAACATGGGGAGGCATCGAAAACGTGTCAGAAACAAGACGTGCTAGAGACAGGTGGGGGACAAAATAATAATAATGGCCCCAACACACACTAGAAAACGGGCGTGGTTTAGCGAACCTTAAAGTAACAGAGAGAGGAGGGAGCCGCCTTCTCCCGAGTCGGCACCGCGGCTTTATTTGTGTTGGCTTTCCGCCAGCGGTGCCGGGGTCGGCCCTCCCCAGCCCTGACAGGTACTCGAGAGCAGCGGCGGCGGGAGGGAGGTGGGCGGGAGAGAAGGAAGGGAGGAAAGGCGGGCGGGAGAAGGGGGGCGGTCAGGAGCAACCGGCAGCGGGACCTGCCCTGCTCGCCGCGCCCCGGGGCGCGGGTGGCGGCCGACTCCGAGCTCCCCGCGCCTTGAGGGCCAACGCAGCGCCCCCGGCCCTCACAGGGTTAAGGTCTCTCCCGGCACCCCGCCGCCCGCGCCTCCCAGTCACCGGCCGCCGTCGGGCCGCCTCACCTCGGTGTCGTTATTCAGGTTCCACAGATCCAGGCGCCCCATCCCGTCCACGCAGGCGAAGAGCGCGGGATGCACTGGCGACCACATGACATCGTAGACATAGTCGGCATTGTCTTCAAAGGAGTAGAGCGGCTTGTTGTGCTGCAAAGCAGAGAGAAGCATGAAGACTTCGTGGCGCTAGTGCTGCCCGGGGCTGTCTGGCGAGTCTAATTAAAAACTTTGCACATTTACAAAGTGTCATAAAACTTCCCCAGATGAAAGGTCCTGGCGAAGGGTGGGGCCTGCGCTTTAATGGGGCAACAACTGTCCGGTGGATTAAATGAGATGNCCAGCCAACCGCGCTTGCGGTCGCCCGCGATGACAGGGCCGTGAGAGCGGCGGGGAGCGGCGCGGTACCCTCCGCGGCCCTTCCGCGCACCGCGGGCGGCGCCTGACACCTAGCGGCGGGCGGGCCGAGCGCCCGCGCACAGCCCCGCTTGCCAGCCGCTCCTCTCGGGGCCCTCTTCCAGCCCTTCCTGCCTCTCGGGGCTCCGCGTCCCACCGCCGGCCTTCGCCCTGCCCGGCCCCGTGGCTCTCCGTGCCCGGTGAGGCCGGGAGGGAGGGTTTGTCAGCTCCAGCGTGCGGGAAAGGAGTTCGGAAGTAGATCAGGAATAAAGTGTAATTGTCCGCCATGAATTATTCATTGCATCTGGCTCGTCTTAATTTTTGCATAATGGTTTTGCTAATCCCCGATCAATTAATGGGAAATGAGATTTGAATGAGAATGAAAACTCCAGAGATGAAGGGAATTAAGTATTCTCATGGCTTGCGACAGGAAGCTAAACAATGAGACTGCTCCGGGAGTCTGCGGCCTCCCTGGCGAGCGGGGCACGGTGGGACCGGCCCGCGGCCTCCAGCTCCCCTTCTGCAAGAAATAAGGCCAAGGTCCCAGTCCTGTCTGTGGAACATCTCGGCCCGGATTCCTCCGGAATGCTCCCTCGATCCTTTTACAAAGGAAACATCATCAGGAAGGCCTCAATGCATTATGTACCCACGTGTTATTTGTCTGAGGAGTGATAGATGACAGTTATATATTTTTTCACTTATTTATTATTAATTTAAAGAGATTAATATAAATAATTGTTTGCCTGGAGAAGAGAGGGCTCTAAGGAGACCATATAGTAGCCTTCCAGCATCTGAAGGGGACCTACAGGAAGGCTGGGGAGGGAGTATTGACAAGGTCTTGTAATGACAGGACAAGGGGCAGTGGTTTTGAACTGGCAGAGGGAAGATTGAAACTGGATGTTAGGAAGAAGTTCTTTTCAGTGAGGGTGGTGAGACACTGGCACAGGTTGCCCAGGGAGGTTGTGGCTGCTCCCTCCCTGGAGGTGTTCAAGGCCAGGTTGGATGAGGTCTTGAGTGAGCTGTACTAGTGGGAGGTGTCCCTGCCTATGGCAGGGGTTTGGAACTAGATGATCCTTGAGGTCCCTTCCAGCCTTACCATTCTATGATTCTATGTTTAACCTCTCTTTACAGCTGACCCCTTGCCACTGTTGATTTTGGTCCTCCTGCACTAAGTGCTGGCTTTGCTAGATGGTGGGGTCCAGCAGTGCGGTGTTAATATTGTTCTGTACTACTGCGTGCTAAATAACTTTGAAATATTTCTTTTATCACAGGTATTAAAAAAAACAACAAAACAAACAACAACAACAAAAAAAAACCACCTAAAAAAGCAAAACAAAACAAAAAAAACCCACAAAACAAAACCAACCAAATGTATTCAGAGATCTAAATATATGTATATGTATATACATACACACACACACATATATATATATATACACATATGTATATAAATAAATAAAGGCTGAAATGACAAAGGAATCTATTCTATAGGTCCATTTTCCCTCTGCTTGAATTTAAGGAAAGAGACTTTGTTTACAAAACCAGGACCCAAATTTTCCTAACTGGCCTAATGGTTCTTTTGTGCATTTCCTGAAAAACAGCAAACATTGACAAGAAAATGGAACGAGATCTTGAGCTTATTACTTCACATTTCTACAATATTTCTTTCCCAAAGCTGCAGTTATGCAAAAGGGAAAAAACCACAAATTTAAAAGCAATATTTTCTTAGCTAAACAAGGTCTTGTTCTCCAAACACTTTATCTGCTCTTACCAGTGCCAGCAGAGTTACTTACATGTGTTAATAGAATTGCTTACATGCCTGTGCCAAAGCACTTGCAGGGTTGAGGGCCAAAAGCAGACTAAGATTTAAGAGGCAGAGAGACTTCATAGGAAATTTCCAAGCGAATCCTTACAGCTGGGAGCTGGGAAATAGTATTTAGACACTGTGGATCTGTATGGCCTGCTCTGGCTGCTGCATGGTGCGTTTTGCTTAAAAACATCTCAATGAGGTTCAAATCTCAGCTGCCTAAATGCCAGGGAAATGGGCATGGAGCACACTAGGGTGCTGAGAGGAAATGTGTTCAGCTGCTAGGGGGCTGCTGTTTTTCTTAATGATGGAAAATGTGCTGCACATAGAGCACTTCAACGTGGAATATCGTGGGAGAAAAGTAACAAACTCCACAGAAGTGAGAGGACTATTAAGATATCAATCAATCCGAGGTGAATTTCCATCAGCATTTCCTTTTCATCAACGTATCAAAACTTGCCTACCATTTTATTTTCCAATACCTGAGGAACAAGGCATTAAAAGGAAGGGTCAGAAGCTTTGGTTTTAGCCTGCATCTTGCTGTTCACATCCCTTTTATTTTCTCTGGCAAAGAGCTGTAGCTGATGTGCCTCAGTTTGCCCTGTTAGCAAAATAAAACCACTTGGAGAGTGCTGGTATTTGAGGTGGAAAGCACAGTTGATAGGCAGCATGTGTTGCTTTTACCATAGCAATGGAAACATTCAGTCAGACAGGGAATCAGAGAGAGGGAAAATGTGGGCAACAGGAATCACACAGCGTTTGAGAAAGGGCTTAGACATTCAAGGAATGACACATGAGCAGACATGTCCCTGTGTGATCTGCTTTAGGTGATCCTGCTCTAGCAGGGCGGGTGGACTTTATGATCTTCCAACGCCTACCATTCTGTGATTCTGCAAGATGAGTTTGTAGTGGAACACTGTGAGGAAATAAGAAATAGCAGCCATGTGAGCAGCCCAACTGAAAGGCAAATATCATCCCTAGTATCTGTGCCCTCCCAGCTTGAGCAGTCCTCTGTGGTGACAAAGAAAGCATTTCACAGAATCACAGAAACATCCGGGTTGGAAAAGTCCCTCAGGATCACCAAGTCCAACCCATATCCCTACTCTACAAGGTTTGCCCTAAGCAATATCCCCAAGCCCCACATCCAAACAACTTTTAAACACCTCCAGGGTTAATGACTCCACTACCTCCCTGGGCAGCACATTCCAATGCCTGACCACTCTTGCTGGGAACAAATTTTTCCTAATATCCAGTCTAAACCTACCCAGTGGCAGCTTGAGTCCATCCCTTCTTGTTCTGTCACTAAGAGAAGAGACCTCTGAGAAGAGACCAGCACCAGCATATTTCTTATACTGTGGCTTTTTTGCCTTTCACCTTTGAACAGAGAGGAACATAACTGCATCAGTCCTCTTTGCTTAGCATCCTAGCTTCACTCATGAGAGCAAATAGACTTTCTTAGAAGCTGACATTTCATTCTGGTCTGGTTTTGACCCCCTGAGATCAGTTAGGTTGATTTCACCACGCAGCCTGGATCTGTAAGGCTAAGTGTGCACGTAAATGTGTGCAAGACTTTCCTCTCTGGAAGCCTGCTAACCAAGGGCTCAGAGCTGCAGAGTCTTTCAATGTAAGGATTCGTGAGTAAGGACCAGCTCTCTTAGAGAATGTTGAAATGTGGTACCATGCAGAGGTCACTTTAGAGTGGTTTTAAACTGCCAATACTTCAGACTTCTGCACCCTAAGTTATTATAAAACAAGTGGAATTTAAACTTGATCAGCTTTCTTAAATATCAACCCATTCTGTTTTCCAACAAAACAGACAAACTTGGGCCAAACCTGCTTATCATAGAATGCTTTAGGTTGGAAGGGAGCTCAGAGGTCATCTATTCCAACCTCACAACTACCTTATCCAGCCTGGCCTTGAACACCCTCAGGCAGGAGATATCCACAACCTTCCTAGGGAACCTACTCCAGAGTCTCACCACCTTCATATTGAAGAACTTCTCCCTAAGATCCAGTCTACCCCTGTTCTGCCTCAACTTCAAACCATTCCCCCTTGTCCTGTCTCTAGACGCCCTTATGAAAGGTTCCTCTGCAGCCTTCTTGTAGGATCCCTTCAGATATTGGAAAGCAGCTCTAAAGTCTCCCCAGAGTCTTCTCCAGCCTGAAGACCCCCAGCCTCCTCAGCCTATCCTCATAGCAGAGGTGCTCCAGCCCTTGGATCATCTTTGTGGCCCTCCTCTGGAGTCACTCTGACAGCTCTGTGTCCTCCTTACTCTGAGTTCACCAGAACTGGATGCAGTTACTTATTGCTGAAAAAGAGAATTTGGGATGAAAATGTATTCTTGCTGAATTGGTGTGAGTTTGCCATTGATTTCAGCAGGGCAGGATTTGAGCATTTGGAGGGAAAAGGTATAAAAGCCAATTCCAAGTATGCAGTTCCAATACCAAAGTATCTATGGTGCTTTGTTCAAAGGAACAGCGCAGAGTGAACACTGTGAATACATGGGAGCTGTCTAGGAACTGGTGTTTGTGTATGAAATAAGCAGCTCACCTAAATAAGTACTGTGTATACCAAAATGAGATTTTTTTTCCCTTCCCCATATACATCTGACCTGTCTATTCCACTTCTGATTTGCATAAAGGAATTTTCTCTAATCCAGGCGGCGCCACCCGTAAAGCAGCTAATTGCCCATGTGAAGGAATGTGTACATGTCCACAGGTTTTAACTAGCATCTCACTTCTGAGAGCCATGGAAAAAGCTGTTGGCCTTGCCTCTTTCATGGAGGGAGCATTTTACACCTTGGCACAATTCCTGTGGGAGTCAGCTCCACCTAAAGGTGCTTCCCTAGACTGTCCCTGCAGCAGCACAGATGTGCGGTGGCACCACATACTCTGGGGTATCCCAGGATCACAGGATGTTAGGGGTTGGAAGGGACCTCTGGAGGTCTTTGAGTCCACCACCCCCTTGCCACAGCAGGACCATATCTAGCACAGGCCACACAGAACACATCGAGACAGGGCTGGAAAGTCTCCAGAGGAGACTCCACAACCTCCCTGGGCAGCCTGTGACAGTGCTCTGGGATCCTGACAGTAAAAAATTCCTTCCTCATGTTGAGGTGGAACTTGCTGTGCTGCAGTTTCCATCCATTGCCCCTTGTCCTATACCAGGGCACAAGTGAGCAGTGGCTGTCCCTGTCCCTTTCTTCCTGCCCCCAGCCCCCAGATATTTATAGACATTGCTCAGATCCCCTCTCAGCCTTCTCAAGACTAACCAGCCCCAGGGCTCTCAGCCTTTCCTCATCAGACATCACTCCTGTCCATCATCCTTGTAGCCTTCTGTTGGACTCTCTCTAGCAGATCCCTGTCCCTCTTGAACTGGGGAGCCCAGAACTGGATGCACTGTTCTGTGTGGAGCCTCCTTTCTTTCCATTCCAAAGACATTGAGCCAAACCTGTACTTCCAGCTCACACTGTACTAACAGCCATGAGTGTTGTGTAGTCTTCTGCAAAGGTGATTCAAGCTAACTGGATTTTTCTAGGTGTCCAGCAAATGTGACAGATTTGTTATTCCTTGGCATAGAAGCTTTCTGAACAAGCTGATGTATTTGTTTAGGCTCAAGCTTGGGCTCAGCCTAGGTTGCAAGCTTGTTTTTCATTCAGGCTGATGGATCTCCATAGGAATTTTGCCAGTTCTGGACTCCCACATTTCTCCCAAATCTGTTCTCTAATAGTTATGACAATTTGGGGTAACCCAGTAGTTCCTACTTTAACACTACATTTACAACACTCAACTGAGTTCAGACTATGCCAGCTCCTGAAAGCTACAGCAGTCCCAGGAGCTGGGGTGAGATGCCATAAATCAGAGGTGCTCATTACAGGTACATTCCTGATGGCTCAGCAAAGCCTGTCTGTCCTCTCCCTGAAGAATATACTTATCCCATAGACCCACAGTCCTACACAGCTCATAATGTGCAGTTTGCTCCATCTCTCCCAGGACCAGCCAGACCTTCAAGGATGGCAATGGGAAAGCAAAAGGAGGATGTTTATGCTCTTCAGCTCTAGCCACCCAATGTCACTAGCTAACGAGGGTGCCCTGAGTTATGAGATTAGTAGCTCCTTCACCTGCCTTTAAACTCTCCTGGCAGTCAGATTTAGTGTTGAATCACAGATGAACCTCTGGGACTCAATGGGCATTTGATCACACATCAGCTCACTCTCCATCAGGTCACTGAGCCACATCTGAACTGCACCTTTGGGCAAGGGAGCAAGGCTCATTTTTTGATTCAGTAGCAACACAGGAGAAGAAATGAGTGTGGAAATGACCCTTACACTTCACAACCCCATTTTATTTAAGTAGTACTACCACACTGGTTGGGCTTGGGCATCCTAAAAGTTGCAGTCAGGGCAGAAAACTGCTCTTCGAAATGGTTGCTCCCACAGAGATACTGAAGTTGTTGCCTCTCTTAATTGCAAATAATAAAGAAAAGCCTTTTTTTTTGTTTTTTTTAATTTAATATAAACATGTGGGAATGATTATAGATGGAGGAGGGGACAAGGGTGAGGCCAAAAGGAAAGAGGCTATGGGAGCAGCCCAAGTCTGCAGATAACATGATGATTACATTTTTGTGGTTTCCTTCCAAGCCAAAGCGTCACGGGTGAGCATACAAGAAGGAATCAAAGGGGAAAGGAAAAGCTTGGATGATTGGCACAAGCTGTACTAATGAGAATTGATCTTAATGGCTAATGCTGTGGCATAGAGGGGGAAAAAAAGAAGGGTACTTGGGGAATCAGCCATTGCCTGGCATGTGGGAGCATCAGAAAGTCAAACAGCAGAGATAATCTGGAAACCGTACTGACAGGTAAACTCTTGTTTCGTTTTCCTTAACTGTTTTAAGTCCTCTGGAGAGGTGCAACACATTCAAGCTGGCTGTCTAGGCTTCAGTTGCTCTCTTCAAGCTCCCTAGTTGCCTGGTGGAGAAAGACTTTTATATTCTCTGAAGAACAGGAGCAGAAAGCACGGCCTTTCTCTTCACCATTGCCTAGTAACTGAGGAGCTATTTTCAGTGAGTTTGATATAAATTCCATTACTTGATGGCTAATGTAAATTGGAATCAATGATGTCTGCTTGCAATGGATGATTTTTGCAAACATCAGAAAGTGTGTGAAGCCTTGAAACTTGACAGAACAGACATAAAGGTTTTATGAAGCAGCTAACATGCAGACTGAGTTGCAGTGAGGCACCAAGGAGGGCAGTATTCCCCAGCTCCCTTTTTGTCAGCACTTCCTGCAGGCCAGGCTGGTTTATGCTTGTTTAGGTGTTTTAGATCATCTAGTTTCACTCCCAGGCTCTAGCCCCTCTTATTCCACACTTGCAAGAGTTATGCCTCCAGGTTTCCTCTGTTTGAGGTTTAATACTTTCTGCTCCCCTCACCCACATCAAGCTGGGTGCAGTGTGGATGGCAACAATGGAGAAGCCTGCACAGGTATTTGCCATTTGTTCTGTATTTCCTCAGCCTGCTGACTCCATCATAAAATGTTAATCAGATTTTCCACCTTTTATTTAGAACATGTCTATTTAAGCAAGCCAGCACTTCTTCCTGTGCCACAAACCATGCATTTCAGTCCCTTCAGAAATGCTATCATTTTCTTTTGGGGTTTCACAGAATCACAGAGCCTTAGAGATTGGAAGGGACCTCCAGAGATCGAGTCCAACGCCCCTGCCAAACAGGATCACCCAGGGTACTTCACACAGGAATGCACTCAGGTGGGTTTGGAAAGTCTCCAGAGAAGGAGACTCCACAACCTCTCTGGGCAGCCTCTTCCAGGGCTCTGTCACCCTCACTGTAAGGAAGTTTCTCCTCATGTTAAGGTGAAACCTTCTGTGTTCCAGTTTGTAGGCATTGCTCCTTGGCTTATTGCTGCTCACCACTGACATGTTTCTAAAAATGCTTCAACTACTTCCTTCCAGAATCTCAAAACACTATTGAAGGTCTTATTGTCCCTGCCTACAAAGTGATTCACAGTTTCTGTAGCTCATGCCTTTTTATGACTATGTTCCTACATTTTCTTTTTTCAGAGAAGGACCTGGGAGACTTGCTGAGAAATATGGTTTCCCTACACTGGTGGAAGAATCACCAGAGGAAGCACTGAACACAGAGTGAAATGCTGAAGGGCAGATTTGGTCTTCCAACTCTAGCTGTCACTCCTTATTTATATTCTGCATAGGTGAGATCAGGAAGCAGAGCTGGAGTGAGTGGGATGCTTTGGGAGAAGCTGGATCACTGTGCTACAGCTCTGCCATCATGCAGATGAGAGGTCCTGAGCCTACTCTTTTTGGAGACAGTGGGATTCATCTGCCTGCTTCAGGCCTCCAGTTGTTGAGGAGAGGTATTTTGGCTCTGTGAGGCAAGGAAGAGAGTGGGGTAATTTTAACTGCAGTTCTAGGGAGTTGTTTCCCACCCCTGTGATTCTGACAGGCACATTCAGTATGAGGCCCCTGAAAATGCAGCTCTTGCTTTTAATGCCAAATGCTGCTTTGCACAGGGTCCCCAGCCCAGCGTTGTATGTGGACTCAGGCAGTCACCAGGCTTTCAAGCAGTTACCAGGCTGCTGCAGTTTCAGCTGCTGGGATGTGCAGGCAGGAGCATGGGAAAGCTGCAGGATGGTTGACACAGCTTGATACTGCAGCACTGTCTGCTGAAGAGTCAGGATTAGTGTTTATAGCTGCTGCCACCAGGATGTCTGCAGAGCTTTCATGGGTCAGCAAGCAGTGGGTTTGAGGCTAATTACTCTGGAGGAGAGCTCCATCTTGCAGGGTTTTGCAGGAAAACTCCATCTTTTTGCTGATAGCAAGAGTCTGTGACTCAACAGAGAAAGGATGACTACATGAAGCAAATGGGACAGAATTTCCATTAGGGAAGAAGCCCTGGGCTTTATATATTAGTAATTTCCCTGAAATGTTTCACTATTCCACATGAGCTCAACCCTCCAGCATCATTCTGCAGCAGAGCAGGCAGTGGGAGGTTTGCAGTTTGATTTCAGGGGCAAAAGGAAGGATCCCATTGTTTTGTTCCCATTACATGAGCCCCTGAAATCCAGTTCTGCTTTCCATGGGCAAAGGAAGCTTTCACTGCTACAGCTGGATTTATGCTAAGGGTTGCTGAGATAGTTTTTAGCCCATTGAGTTTTTCAGCATAGCCTTGGTGTTGCAGATGCCTGTTTTATTTTCTGTGTGTTTCACAAAGAAGAAGCATGGTTCTTGTGAGTGAAACCAAGTCTGTTGGCCAGCTGAAGAATATTTTCCTATCACCCTTCAAATACAGCTACACAAAAAAAAACCAGAATCATGAGAAACATTTCATGTGAAGAACTTGGGGCTAATTTCAAGCCACCTGACTTCACTTTGGTTTTTGCTCTTTCAAATTACCTAGAAAAGACCATAATCATCTTTTTTGTACAGCTGGATGAGAGCCAGACCTCTGGCTCCAGAGGTAAAGGGCAAAACCTAAAAAAATCCTGTCTGAACAGGCAGCTCCACCCTCTTCCCCAAGTCAGCTTGGCCTTTTGACAGAAAGTGAGCTCTGAAGCAAATTCATTCATTGCCTTGTTTTTGGACCAAGCTCAACATTCTGAACTCACACCACAGAGAGACTGTTTCCATGAAAGCCAGTGTGCTATTTTATCACCCTTTGTCTTTCCCTCTGAGCAGACAGAATTAGCATTTGGACAGTGATTAATCAGATGAATCATTTCAATTGCTTCTATCAAAGAGAAAAGGCAGCACTGGAAATGCAGTGTTGTCAAAGGAAGGAGGCTGCCCTATGAGCAGAGTCAAGATGGAGCTCTGCATTGTGGTGCAGCAGGAGCAGGGACCCTTTCAGCCACGTATCCAAAGTAAGAGGAGTGGAATTGTCCCCTGAGACAGACATTGAGCCCCACCAAAATGAGCAGGAGAGAGGAGTAGTAAAGGATTCCACAGAGAGAAGAAAATAGGGAGAACTATCTGCATTCATCCAACTACTCCCAGAACACTGAAGCTTTGGTCTCACTCACACAATGCAGTTTCTTTTCTTCTTTTTCTCTTCTTGATGTAATTTCTTCTACCTCCCTAAAGTCCCTCTACTCTTTTGAGATGGCACCAGAGACAGATCCAAATCCAGATTCGTGGGGTGACAGTGCAGAAAGCCAGATGTCCTAACACTCCTGCAGCCTGGCACCTGGTCAGAACACACAGTGGCTTTCTTCTGCTTCTATCTCAGCTATTCTGTGTCTGGCATGGGCTAAAGAGGCTGATTCCTTCCTAGTAGTAGTTTGGGAGAAGCCAAAATAATAAGGACCCAGGAGCTCAGACATGCTGCCCCATCTGCCAGTTTAGGTATGACCTGAGGCTGTCCAGATGCAAGAGAGCCATCAAAAGCTACAGCAACTAATTATCTGCCAGACCTGGGCTCCTCTGTGGTGGGAAGCAATGGTAACACCTCCAAGAGATGTCTAATGTATGCACTGCAATTACTTCTTTCCAGTGGCTGCATAAGATACCAAAGTATGAAGGCCCTAAATAACAAAGGATCCAAGAGGATCCAACTTCATGTGCAGTAAGCTACCTGAAATGCCTCATGTGGTAATGTGAACGTGGTCAAAGGGATTTAGCAAAGCTTAGAAAATAACATGAGAAGTGAAGAGCTGGAAGACTGAAAGAAAGCAGTGATACTTTCTAAACTTCACAAAGTCCATCTCCCATCTATGCTGGGGTGAATGCAAGGTAGGGGACAGCAGCAGCCTCCCCACTGCACCAGTCCATTTCACTGTTAGGGACCTGGCTGAGCCTGTCACAAACCAGAGAAGTAGGGTTGGCCCTAAGTGGACAAAACTGGCTTTCATCAGGAAGTGTCAGCACAATAAAATCAAATCTTTCCTCTGAGATGATTCCACTTTCAGTGAAACCAGAGTTACTGACAGGCACAGGATGCAGCTCAAAGCAAACCAGCACGAGCAGTACAGCACTTCCTCCCCTCAGGGAAGATCCATATTCCAGTCCACTCAGGGAACCCTTGGCAGCATGGCTTGGTGCCCAAACGCCTGGCCTACAGGATGCTGCTACACTCCTCATAGCTAGCTGCATATTCACTGCTGTAGGAACACCTCTTACAAGCCAGAGGAATGTTCTACACCATTAACCACCAACACAGAATCACAGAAGTATTTTGACTGGAAAAGACATCTAAGATCACTGAGTCAAACCATTGACCCAACACCACCATGGCCATTAAGCTGCATCCTGAAGTGCCATGTTTCTGGAACATGTTTCTGAAGTGCACAGGTTTCTGGAACACCTCCAGGGACGGGGACTCCTCCACCTCCCTGGGCAGCCCGTTCCAATCCCTGACCAGAAATCATTTGCAATATCCAACCTAAGCTTCCACTGACACAATTTCAGGCAATGTCCTCTTGCCCTATCACTTGATACTAAAGAGACCAACACTCACCTCACTCCAGCCTCCTTCCAGGGAATTGTAGAGAGCAATGAGGTCTTCCCTCAGCCTCCTCTTCTCCAGGCTACACAACCCCAGTTCCCTCAGCCACTCCTCCAACAACTTGTTCTCTAGACCCTTTACCAGCTGTGGCTCTGATCTGTGATCCACTCAAATCACTTGTCATGGGACTTCACTAAATCACCTCATTGACACCAGCACTGCCAGTTACAATTAAAACAACTGTCTTGTACTATCTGAGTGCAACCAAGTTGCTATGCTCAGTTCACTGAGTTCATTGTCCTTTTGTCATGACTACAAAAGGTTTGGCTGTTCAAAATGTGGTTTGCCCAAAAAGCACAACAGACTGCAGAGTGGAACAGCACAGGACATCCAATGCAAAAAGGAGAGTGTGAAGAGCCTAAATGAGCAGATAATGGAGAGGGAATAGGAAGGAACAAAGGAGCTACCACTGATGCACTCAGTGAATGCATCATCTCAGTGGTGGAGTCACCATCCCTGAAGAGGTTCAAAACCCATGGCACCTGGGGACATAGTTTAGTGGCCATGGTGGTGCTGGGTTGGCAGTTGGACTTGATGATGTTGAGGTGTTTTCCAACCCGAGTGATTCCAATCCTGAAATGCTAAGTAAGGCAAAAGTGAGCAAGGACACAAAGTAGGCAGTCTGTCACCAAAGGCATGTGTCCTCTGGCTCAATTAGTCCTTGCTAACAGCTGTGTGGTGGTCCTGCCACCAAGCTGCTCACCTCTGCCCCTCCTGATGATGGGCCCTCACCATTGTTACTGAAACATTAGGTAAGGAGGAAGACAAGCATGGAAGGGGATACAGGGGATGCTGTTAGAGGTACTCGACTTCTCCTCGACTGCCCTTGTGAGTGTAATCCAGGCATAGATGCAGGAGATAAAAACCAGTGATTAGCACCTCCCCTCAAGGGAAGGAGAAGAGATCAAAGAGATATGTGAAGGGTGAGAGAGGTAACAAAATCCAGCTCTCTGTCCATGCATTTATTAACTCCCTGTGCAGCAACCAAGCTGTCTTCTAGGCTTTAGCTGAAGCAGTTCCAAGGTAGCTCCTGTCCCTTGACACAGTACCTAAAGACTTGCACTCCAAAGAGCAATTGCTGCAACAATAACAATACTTATATTTCATCATTTAACCTCATGCTATTCCTTCATGAGGTTTAGTGCTTAATTAATTAACAACACTCAGCATTTCCACTTACCACTTTGCCTCTTCAAAGCATCATACAGACAATACCTAATTAAGGGCAGAGCTCTACAGACACTTCACATCAGGACTTCCCTCTATCAGCTCTCCATCCAAGACTTGCTCAGGTGCTGTAGCATGAATTCAAGTTGAAAGCCCTTTTGACTTCACCAGGAAGCAGGTAATGCCCTGGCTATCAAGTGACTATCTCTGCAAATTCCTTCTCTTGCTTCTGGTTGCTCACTGTTCACTCAGGGATCTAATTATTGGCCAATAGGATGGCTGATAAATGGGAACCTTCTGTTTGTGTTATCTACAAAACCTTCCTTCTTTCCTCAGTGCAAAGCTTATTCACAGCCACCTGGTTGAGCTGCCTTTGGATAGCAAATGTGTTAACCACAAAACCAGATAAAATGTCAAGGCAGAGTTTTAAAGGGAAATGTTGCTTTCAACCCATCAGTCAAATGCCTGCTATCAAAGTGCCTTTCTTGTAAGCACCCCAGGGTGCTACACAACATCAATAGACAATACAGACACAGAGCTTTTATGGTTCACTTTGCAATTGGGGCTTGACTCTGAACCTGTGAAACAGAAAGGAATTGAATTTCACTGCCGAAGAGGATAATGTGCACAGGATTAAGTAAGTGACACTGGTAGAAGCAGGAAAGCAATGCAGCATTGGATGCTGCTAGAGATTAAATGCACAAATGAGAAACCAGAGGAACAAACCATTTCGGAGTAAGTTCTCACAAACCATTTCTGAGTAAGCTCTCACAAACCAGCACCTGATGCTTTGTGTCAATCCACTACTTTTTCAGAGAATCAAACATACTGATGGGTTTCTTCCAAGCCCACTGACTGACCCTGAATATGTAATAGCTTCAGCCACAAGAATTATCCAGACAGTATCACAGCACAGAATTACACCACAGAATCATTCTGGTTGGAAAAGATCTTTAAGACCATTGAGGCCAACAATTACCTTACTCTACCAAGTCTGATGCTAAACCATGGCCTTCAGTACCACATGTCTGCTTCCTTGAAGCACCTCCTGGGATGGGAATTCAATCACCACTTTGGGAAGTTTGTTCCAGTCTTTAAGAACCCTTTCAGGGTAGAAGTTTCTTCTGATATCCAACCTAAACCTCCCCTGGTGCAACTTGAGGCCATTTCCTATCCTTCTTTCACTTGTTAGTAAGGAAAAGAGACCAACACCCACCTGGCTTTAACCTCCATTCAGGGAGTGGCAGAGAGTGAGTAGATGTCTCAGTCTCCTTTTCTCTAGGCTAAACAACCACATTTCCCTCAGCTGCTCCTCACCAGACTTGTTCTCCTTTTCTCCAGACCCTTCACAAGCTTCACTGCCCTCCTCTAGACCTGCTCCAGCACCTCAATGTCTTTCTTGTAGTCAGGGCCCCAAAACTGAACTGAGGACTCAAGGTGTGCCCTCACCAGTGCTGAGTCCAGGGGGACAATCACTTCCCTAGTCCTGCTTTATTGAATGAAACTTCTGCCAGGGTCAAATTGGAAGAAAAAGAAAATATTCATCAGGGCTCAAGAACTTGTCTGGTGTCTCAGAGGATGTCCTCACAACCTGGGGCTGCTGCTGCTCAGACCTGCTCCAGAAGCAAGCAAGCCATCCAGTACAGCATCCTGGCTTCCAGCTCTGAGTGGAGCTGTGGTGTGTTGTACACATCACAGCTCACATCAGTTAGATCAAACAGCCTCCTCCTCAGAAAGGCTCCCTTGGCAGATGAGCCACAGCTTGAGAGATAGCAGAAATTTAAATGGTTTGGTTCTTTGAAAATTGACTGTGTTGAATCAGACCTAACCATTTTGGCACTGAATTCTTCCACAAGGATAACTGTGCACTGCTAACTACAGTGTCTTTGTATCCAAAATATGCTCTGTTTGAGTTACTGCTAACTTCTACAATCCCAGGGGTTCTCAGTAAAACCCAGGTTTTATTATCATTTAATATAATTTCATTTAAGATGCAGATCTATGAGACCCTTGTGGCCATATTCAGCATTGAGCTGAGGGGCAGATACCCATCCTAGACTTCTCTGAACATCTGTGTTTGGAAGTCAGTACAGGGGTTTCAATCTGCCCCCAGTCCCCACAAACTCTTTTCCCCTTACTCAGCTTCAGCTTCACCCCTACTGTATTTCTTTGCCAGCAGTTACCATTTTCCAGGACTTCCTTATCTGAGACACCAAACAGCCAAGCCAGCCCCAACCAGCTAACACCTAAACTCTCCATCACTTCCTTATCCTTTTGATATCCTTGGTTATCACTCAGGACCCATCTCTGATCCATCCCAGCATGCCCTGGACCATTTCTGTGCTGGTTAAGACTGGGTTCCCTGCTGTGTGTGGTTACATGAGAACCAGAGGAATCAGCCACCTCTGCTTAGAATGAGCTTCCTAAAATCACAGAATCAGTCAGGGTTGGAAGGGACTACAAGGATCACCCATTTCCAACCCCCCTGCCATGGGCAGTGACACCTCACACTAGATCAGGCTGTTCACAGCCTCATCCAGTCTGCCCTTAAACACCACCAGGGATGAGGCTTCCACCACCTCCCTGGGCAGCCCATTCCAGGCTCTCACCATCCTCATGCTGAAGAACTTCTTCCTAACATCCAGTCCGGATCTCCCTATTTCCAGCTTTGTGCCATTCCCCCCAGTCCTATCACTCTCTGACATCCTAGAAAGTCCCTCCCCAGCTTTCTTGTAGCCCCCTTAAGATCTTGGAAGGCCACAATAAGGCCACCTCAGAGCCTTCTCCTCTCCAGACTGAACAGGCCCAACTCTCAGTCTCTCCTCATAGCAGAGCAGCTCCAGCCCTCTGCTCATCCTCATGGACACCTTCCAGCACATCCATAGCCCTCTTGTAATTGGCTTCAGAGCTGGATGCCAGTGCAGAGCAGAGGGGCAGGATCACTTCCCTCGTCCTGCTGCCCTCACTGCTCTTGCTGCAGCCCAGGATCTGGTTGCTGTCTGGGCTGCAAGAGCACACTGATGGCTCATATTGAGCTTCTCATCCACCAGCACCCCAGGTCCCTCTCAAGCAAAAGCTTCAGCTGTGGTCAGTGTGGGTCAGGAAAAGATACTTGTTAATTAGCATGCAAATTGGGTCAGGCCATTAACAAACTATGAACACTGATTCAGATCCTTGTCCAGGTAACTATGCTTCTGTTTGCACGCAGCACAAGGCTCTCCCATGAGCCCTTCTGCTCCCTTTTGTATGTACATTTGCTGTGCATCTGTCCTAGCACCTCCAAGCACTGATGCCTTGGAAGAACACATGCTGAGATACTTCCTGACTTTGCTTAGCTTCCAGCACTGGAATTCTGACGGGTGCAGTTCAGGATGTGAACCAAGCAGAGGCATGAAAACATGGCTAAGACAAAAGCCTGGCAGCTCCCTGCTCTGGTGCATGACAAAAAGAACTGTTTAGGTTTCGGAGATTGGGTGATATGGATTCTACAGCTCTCCCCCTGTTTGAGTCAGCCTGTAAAGGAATCAGGTTCTTTAGTCATAGAATCATAGACTGGTAGGGGTTGGAAGCAACATCTGGAGGTCATCAAGTCCAACCTCCCTGCCAAAGCAGGATCACCTTGGGCAGGTCACTCTGGAAGGTATCCAGACTGGTCTTGAAGGTCTCCAGAGAAGGAGACTCCACAACCTCTCCAGGCAGCCTGTTCCAGTGGTCTGTCACTCTTACAGTAAAGAAGTTTCTCCTTATGTTGAGGTGGAAGCTTCTGTGTTCCAGTTTGCATCCACTGCCCCTTGTCCTATCACAGGGCACCACTGAAGAGAGCCTGGCATCTTTATGACACCCACCCTTCAGATATTTATAAACATTGATAAGATCTCCTCTCAGTCTTGTCTTCTCCAGGCAAAACAGTCCCAGGGCTCTCAGTCTTTCCTCCTAAGACAGATTTTCATTTCCTTCATCATCCTTGTAGCCTCCATTGGATACTCTCCAGACTGTTTCTGCCCCTAATGAACTGAGGAGCCCAGAACTGGACACAATATTCCAGATGTGGTCTCACCAAGGGAGAGTAGATGGAGGGGAGACCTTCCCTTGCCCTGATGGCCACACTCTTCTTAATGCCCCCCAGGATACCACTGACGTTCTTAGCCACAAGGGCAGATTGCTGTCCCTCAGTAAGTGATTGCCCACCAGGTCTCCAGAGTCCTGCTCTGTAAATTGCCATGACCCTGTATTCCTGCAGTTCTATGGGGCTTTGGGGTTTCAGAGCTTCCTGGGGCTGTGCACTCATTGCTGCTGTTCATACTGCTCACTATATAAGAGGCAGTCAACAACCCATCCATGGTGGTCAGGGATGCAAGCTGCAGCAGGTATTTCCTCCCTGCTTCCAGCCATCGGTGTCAACTTGTACTGTGTGACTATCACAGCCTCCCAGGGCAATGAATTTCATGAGTGGCATTGATTGTGTTAAGTCACAATCCTCCTCCTGTGCTTCCCCTCCTGCTTTATCACAGCAAAGTGCCCCTGCCGCTGCAGCACCGCAGTGTGCAGCATTAGCCTTGCAATTGAGCCTGCACAGGGACTGCTGGCTGGCTGGATCGATGACTTACAGTGTAAGACATCCTCATCTTCCTGCCTGCTGGAATTGCTCAGGGCTAGGGTCACACTGAAGCTCAGGCCAGCTGCAACTACCTTTTAAAGGCAAGTTCCAGGGTGAATGTGGCTGACACAGTTACACTTCTTCTACCACTACACCTGTTCTAAGCACAGCCTCTCAATGAGTTGATACTTAGCATCTGGTGGTTGAAATATTTCACAAGTTGCATTTCCCACCCCACCCCAGCTCAGAGTTCTCACCTTTGTGGTCCACAGCTTGACTGTCCAGTCAAATGATGATGTGACAAAGAGGTGGGAAAAGTCAATGGGACCCACAGCCATGTGACAGTTGATTCCTGTGACAGGTCCTTGGTGGCCTTCAAAAATTTCCCCAATGCCAGCTTTACTGCAGGAAGAAGAGACATTGGCACGATTCAGAGAGTGGTTTAGCATCTGGGGAGTTAACAGAGTTAACATTTCCTTTACCTTTAGGTTCCTGCTTCCTTTTAAAGCTCCATTTAATCTGTAAACTCTTTCAGTAAAACCTTTGCCTGCAGAGGTTTACTTCTGTGGGCACAATTAATTAACACTCAGGATCCATTACAGGGAGACTTTTCATTCTGGTGACTTGCCTTACTCACTTTTACATACACTGTCTACTACTGTAGCTCAAATAACATTTATGTATAATTACAATCCTAAATTATAATTATACTACAGCTTATGCCTCTGAGTAAGCCATTATCAAAAAGAATACCCATTTTAAAAAAATGCAAATATGCTAATGACAGATCATGAGCAATTCTTTTGCTCTCAGATATCTAAAACAACTTCCCCCAGCAGTCAATCATGTCACTAGGAAGCCAATATTTTTGCATGAAGAGTGAACTGTTGCTGTGATCAGGTATGCTACAGCCATCACTCTGAAGAAGGGGATCTGTGCATTTCAGCAGCCTGAGGCTCTCAGGAAGGCTCTCAGGAAGGCAAAGCACAACTCTGTGTAAGGAAGAACATGAGCAGAGAGATGCCAGAGAAGCTGCACTGGAGGGAATTAGTCCCTCATATTGCCAACTCTCCTGGTGACTGTGACAGCACAGCTTCTCTTGGAGACTTTCAAAGCCTGCCTGGACAAGTTCCTGTGCAACCTGATCTCCATGAGGCTGCTCTACCTCGGGGGTTGGACCAGATGATTTTTGGAAGTCCATTCCACCACCTACCATTCCTTTGAGATTCTGTGACTCAACCTGCTCACAGATACCTACATCTCAGCTAGCTGTTTAAGCCTCTGTCTCACTTCACAGGTGAGAAAGAAGCATTCTGAAGTCCCACTCATCTCTTCTGCAGACAGATGTCTGAAAAAGGGAAAGGAAATCGAACCCTAAGAGCAGTCTTTGCTTCCCACCAAGCAGGCAGGGAATCTGGGACAACTAGCCCAGTGCAATAGGCTCGGTGTCAGGAGACTCCTGTCCAAGTGGTGCAAAGCAGAGGAGTACAGACACCATCAATCCAAGGGGAAAAAAGCATTCAGCACTCTTCACACACACTTGGCCACCTGACAGCCACACCAAGTGCTGAGCATCACCTTCCATGCCGACAGGCTGTGTAGACTGTGCCCTCTTCACTGCCCACGACGAAGTTATTGACGTCTCCGGTCGGGAAAGCCATTCCTGTAACCGCCACTGGTTTGGACTTGTTGTACACCAGCTCCATGCTCTCCTAACAAAACAGATCTGTGTTATTGTTCTGTGATCATCCTTTTGTTTCCCTGCTTTGATTTTTATTTACTAATTCATTTTGAAATGTTACATGGGGAGCAGGAGAGGAAGCAGAAATCATTTGACACAGGACTTTGGTTTCTACACAGGACAAGAGGAAATGGCCTTAAGTTGTGCCAGGGGAGGTGTAGGTTGGGTCTTAGGAACAATTTCTTTACTGGAACAGGGTGCCCAGGGAGGTGGTGGAGTCACCATCCCCAGAGGTATTCAAGAAGTGCATGGACATGGGACTTTGGGGCATGGTGTAGCAGGCAGGGCAGTGCTGTGTTGACAGTTGGACTTGATGATCTTGGAGGTCTTTTCCAACCTTAGTGACTCTATGATACTGTGACATTGCAAGAAGATGCAGTGTCATGAACTGGGCTGCACTGCTCCTGCCATCCCCACCACTGTCTGTCACAGGTTTGAGAGCAGCTGGAAGGCACTGGTCTTTGCTACATCATCTTTAATCAAGCAGAGATGACAGGAGAGATTTTCAAATCTAACGGTGCAGAAACTAAGGATAATACCTTAATGGTTACACTTGCCAGCCCCAGGCTCCAATGAAACATGCAATACTGCTGCTTCAGCTGAGCATGAGCAACATGATTTAGCTTTGAAGCTGGCCTCACTTTGAGTAGGGAAATAGATGGAATGGCTTCCAGAAGCCCTCTCCATATTAAGATTTGAGAGTTCTGTATCCCAGAGTGGACATGTGAAATGGTTGGGATCTGAAAAGGGATGGGGGGAAGTCATCATCCAGAAGTGCTCAGCCTCTTTGGTCATTTAGCTGTAAAGCGAACTCAAATTGTTTCCTTAGACTTAACAGGGACCTAACTTTTAAATGGCTCAGGTTAGGGTAGAGGAGTCCTACCTCTTGTGTCAATATTGAAAAGCAAATAACTGAAGAGCAGTTGCACATTGATGCATGATTAATAGAAACATTATGGGGAGTTGCTACACAGCATTTAGAAGCAAGATTGGAACCCACAATGCTCAGCACAAATAAGATTAATTAAGAGAAAAGAAAATTATTTACCAAAACTGAGTGATATTTTGGCATAGCCAATGTGCTGCTCCAGAAGATAATGCTGGAAAGATGCTTTGCATGGACCTTTCTCAGCAGCAGATTCTTTGTTTAGCTTCTATTATTCTAATCACCAGTGGTGTGGGCATTTTTCCTGGGGTTCTTTTCATTTCTGATACAAAGAATGGAAGGAGGAGGGGATGACAGCATTCCAGAGGGGGGAAAATTAGTTCTAAAAGTTTTCATTTGTGTTGTTTGTTGTTTTGACTGCTGAAGGCAAAGGGAACTTTCTGTGTGCCTTGGAAGCCTGTGGTGCCTGAGGCGTGTTCGGCAGCCGCGCGATCCAGTCCGTAGCTGTTAAACAATGCTGGAGCATAAGAACAGTTCCTGCCATGGGTGACTTGGGTAATTGCTGTGCTTTAAAATGGATTGTTTCATTTTCACTTGAAACTGACCTGTGTATTAAGGTATTACAATAATTACATGATTTGTGGTAAAGGAAATGGGGTTTGGCTCTTGGCAGAGACTGCTGGAAGCAAGCTGTACTCTTTCAAGTGCATCTCTTGGTTTTAATTTGTATAAGGATGTGAGGTTTTGGGAGCTATATTCCATGAATCAGCTATCCTGCTCTACCAAAGGTGTTTCCCCCCCACCCATATAGGTGAACACAAACCCACCTGCGGAGTTGAGAGCATGTCCAGGCTCCAGGAGCACATTTTGCCATCCGTAGAGACAGTGATGAGGTTGTGTGCGTTCTGCGTTCCAACCACGTTCACACAATAGACAGGATGCTGAAAACACAGGAAGGTGGAAGTCAGAGAGCCATTCTCACATCTGCATGAGCTCACCTCTGCTAATGTCTCAGTGCTGCTTTAAAGAATGATTAAGTGGTCACAGAATGCCTGGAAAATGCAGGGCTTAGTTTTTCATAGAATCACCGAACGGTTTGGGTTGGAAGGGATCATTAAGGGACATTAAGTTCCAACTTCCCTGCTGTGGGTAGGGACACCTTCCACTAGCCCAGCTTGCTCAAGGCCTCATCCAACCTGTCTTTGAGTACTTCCAAGGAGGAGGTATCCACAAATTCCCTGGGCAACCTCTTCTGGTGTCTCACCACCCTTCTTCCTAATCTCCAGCCTACATCTCCCTGCTTCCAGCTTCAATCCAATGCCCCTCACCACTACAAGCCCTTCTAAAAAGTCCCTTCCTGGCTTTCAGGTACTGAAAGGCTGCTCGACGGTCTCCCTGGAGCCTTCTCTTCTCCAGGGTGAACACCCCCAGCTCTCTCAGCCTGTCCCTAAAGAAGAGGTGCTCCAGGCCTCATCTTCATGGAATTGTTTTGGTTTTAATTTAAATTTTAAGAGGTACATTACGGAGGTGGAAATGTTTTCAGTGTCATTTTCCCCATCATAACAGTTTAGCAGCAGACGTTTTAGACTTAGATCATGGTTGGGCTTGATGATCTCTTCCAACTGAAACAGTTCTGTGATTCTAGAACACAACAACCCAGTTGAGTAATACTGTGCACCCACTGGGACATGTAGCACTCTACTGATGGTTTTTGACACTGAGGATAACTGGCAGAAAGAGGGAAATCATCCAAACAGATTCAAAAATGAAAGCTTATGCAAGAAAATAGCTGCATAAAACTTGAACTTTCCCAGAATTTGGCTTGCACACTAAATATTTGCAAATGTGCTCCAGTGGGCAAGTCCATCAGCATTCTCCAGCTCTGGCCAATATGTCTTTTTAAGTCAGTCATCATAAATGTGGAGCGACTACATTGAGGGTGTTACACCTGGGTCACCACGGCACAGTCATCCCATGGGGGCTGAATTACACTTAGTATGCAGTGAAGAAGCATAGCCTGCCCCTTTTCCAAGGAACCTTGTAATGTTTTGAGCCCAAAGCATCATCTGGTGAAGTATAAGGGATGGTTCAAGTTCAGCAGTCTCCAGAGAGATGAATCAGACTGAAGAATAAGATTTCATTTCCTCTGACTAGTACAAGTGGTACTGCTGGGTTAAGGGTAAGTCGATCAAAGGAAAGCTGCATTTCTCTGCCCCTTTTGCCAATGAACAAAAGACTTGCAGCTCCAAGTCCAAGACAGTTGGACTCGATGATCTCAGAGGTCTTTTTCAACCTTAATGACTCAGTGATCCCAGGAAGAAAAGATACTTTTCACAAATACTTTCCCTATTAAAAGAAAATTAAGGCCAACTTACAAGAGACTCCTACAGAGCTTCTAAGCCAGGGTTAGAAACCTAAACCTAGAGTTTGTCCTGCTGGAACTACCACTTATTTTAGCCTACTTTAAGATCCAACTGCAGGTCACCTACCCCTGTAGGATGGGCCTTCTGGCTGCTCAGTGGGGAGCTAATGCCCCCAGTGCTAAGCACCATGAGCAAGTGCTGCTGTGTGAAATAAGCATAGATCTATTTTTTTTCCATGGGTGTTTGACCTCCAGCAGTCCAAGCAGAAAGGAACAGAGTGGGTGGGAGGACACTAAAGCAAACAGTGAAGTATCCAAAATATTTTAGGAGGGAGGGAGAGAGCAAGCAGTGTCTTCTCAGTAGCACCTCAGTGTGGCAGCTCTGGCTTTAATTAGGGCTACCAACCATCAATTTCATGCACAATAAAAACTCACGGCAGAAATGAGAAGAGCTAAGGAAAAAGACAACCAACTGCATGCAGCAGAAAGGCTCAACAGGCTCCTTCCTTTCAAAGGGCTGCTGCCAGCTTGCTTTTATTTACTTTGGAAATGAAATCATCACGCAAAAGGGTTTTGTCTTAATTAAAATTTCCTGTTGTCCCAAGTGCAGATGTGCAGTGGGTGTGAAGGGAAATTAGTCAGTAAGCTGTGGGTAGAATTCTCTTTCCTGGTGAATCCGGGGGGCAATCAGTGATGCTAAACTTCAGGAAGGTTTCAGCCAGTGATAACAACACACTATCTGTTTCAAATAAACCAAGCAAGAAAAAGAAAAGAGAAAAATCTTCCCCCTCACCCCACATATGGCATCAGTTCAAATTAAAAAATGGCTGTTGAGCTGGCAGACCTAGCAGCACACAGAGTAACACTGCTGCAGCAGAGTTGTCTTAATTTAATCCTTTGGGCTTTCTTTTTACTCTTGGCAGCTAGGATTCCAACCAGCCTTCTGCAAGCAAGACTTCATTTACAGTTTAGGGGAGTGATTCCTATAGGCAAGAAGATAGAGCAAGTACTCTTTGATTGTAAAGTCTGATCTGTGTCCTGGGCTGCAGCAAGAGCAGCATGGCCAGCAGGGCAAGGGAGGGGATTCTGCCCCTTTATTCTATTCTCATGAGACCCCACCTGGAGTCCTGGGTGCAAGTCTGGAGCCCCCAACACCAGAAGGACATGAAACTGTTGAAACGAGTCCAGAGAAGGCCACAAAGATGCTCAGAGGACTGCAGCAGCTCTGCTATGAGGGCAGGCTGAGAGTTTGGGGTCTGCAGCCTGGAGAAGAGAAGGCTTCCAGGAGACCTTGGAGTGGCCTTCCAGTATCTAATGGGGGCTACAGGAAGGCTGGGGAGGGACTATTAACAAGGACTNGGTGGGGGGTTGGAACTGGATGAGCTTTCAGGTCCCTTCCATCCTAAACCATTCTATGATTCTATAAACCATCATTCTTAAGCTGTCTAAACACTTAGTTATACAGATCCACAGCAGCACAGAAAGTGCCCATCCACAACTGGCAGTAATTTCTATTTACATTTGCCAAAAGCAAAACATCACTTACTGTCCTACTGCAGTAATCAAACCAGTTTCATGTATAATTCCAGCAGGTACAATTTTGCCTTAAATGATTTTTTTGTTGTTGTTGTTGGTTTTGAGTGTAAACAAATTACTTCCCATTAATCTTTTCTCTTCCACTAGATTTTGAGTCCCAGTTGTTCAATTTTCATCAACAGTCAGCTTCTTGCCACTGGTCTGCTACATCTCTAAATTGCACTTCCAGGAGAGACTGCTTCTTTTGATGCAGACTGAACAACATTACTGGCAATAAAACGAGCTAAAACATTAGGGAAATGAAAAAGCAAGGCTGAAGTTGCAACCCATGGAACAAATCATTAGACGATTACAGCAAGGTACATGATAGTGGAAATCAAGGGAACAATATTTGTGCTGCCTGGCCCACTGAGTGTGTCAGTGCACACCTTTCATTTCCTCATGTGTGACTTGCCAGCAGCAGCAGAGAATTGCAGGATGGCTTAGGTTGGAAAGGACCTCAGAGATCAGCTACTCCAACCTCCCTGCCATGGGCAAGGACACCTCTCAACTCTGCTGTTCAAGGCCTCATCCAGCCTGGCTTGAACACCTCCAGGGAGGAAGCAGCCACAATCTCCCTGGGCAACCTGTGCCAGTGTCTCACCATCCTCACTGCAGAGAATTTCTTCCTAACATCAAGTTTCAATCTCCCTGCTGCCAATTTAAACCCATTACTCCTCATCCTGTCATTACAAGACCTTGTAAATAGTCCCTCCCTGGCCCTCCTGTAGCCCACTTCAGATACTGGAAGGCTACTGCAAGGTCTTCTGGAAGCCTTCTCTTCTCCAGGCTGCAGAGCCCCAACTCTCTCAGCCTGTCCTCACAGCAGAGCTGCTGCAGCCCTCTCAGCATCTTGGTGGCCTCCTCTGGACTTGTTCCAACAGTTCCATGTCCTTCTGGTGTTGGGGGCTCCAGAACTGCACACAGTACTCCAGGTGGGGTCTGACAAGAGAAGACCTTCATTTTCAAATCATTCACAGAATCACAGAACTTCAGAGGTGGGAAGGGACCTCCAGAGAACATAAAGTCCAACCACCCTGCCAAGGCAGCATCACCCAGGGTACCTTACACAGGAATGCATCCCAGTGGGTTTGGAAAGTCTCCAGAGAAGGAGACTCCACAACCTCTCTGGGCAGCCTGTTCCAGTGCTCTGTCACCTTCACTGTAAAGAAGTTTCACCTCATGTTGAGATCCAACCTTCTCTGTTCCAGTTTGTAGCTGTTGCTCCTTGGCTTATTGTTGTGTACCACCGAAAAGAGATTGGCCCCAGCCACTTGACGTCCACCCCTCAGATATTTGTGTACATGGATAAGATCCCCTTTGACTTGTCTCTAGACACCCTCATGAAAACTTCCTTTTCAGCCTTCCTGTAGGATGCCTTCACATGTTTGGGAGCCAGTGTTACAGACACAGCTAGGCAGCTCCACTTCCTCTGAGGACAGCAGGAGGTGACTTTTGTCCTTACCGTGTGAGCAGCAGCAGATAAGGGAGTCCTCTGAACTGGAGTGCGCCTGTGGCTGCGATTATCCCACAGGACAATCTGGCCAGAGTACGTTCCACCAACCACCAGGTTCGGGTGAAAGCGGGCAAAGCAGACAGACATCACGGAGGACTGGAGTCACACAGGCAGAGAAGGAGAAGACAGAGGTTAGGTGGTCACAGAGTCACAGAATTAAGCAGGTTGGAAAAGACTTCTGAGATCATCGAGTCCAACCTATCACCTAACTTCTAATTGACTAACCCATGGCACTTAGTGCCTCATGCAGCCTCCTCTTAAACACTTTCAGGGATGGGGACTCCAACACCTCCCCGGGCAGCCCATTCTAATGCCAATGCCAATCACTCTTGCTGTGAAGAACTTCATCCTAACATCCAGCCTGAACCTGCCCTGGCACAGCTTGAGGCTGTGTTACCTTGTTCTGTCACTGGGTGCCTGGGAGAAGAGACCAACCCCACCTGGCTACAACCTCCTTTTAGGTAGCTGTAGACAGCAATGAGGTCTGCCCTGAGCCTCCTCTTCTGCAGGCTGCACACCCCCAGCTCCCTCAGCCTCTCCTCACAGGGCTGTGCTCCAGGTCCCTCACCAGCCTTGGTGCCCTTCTCTGGACAAGTTCAAGCACCTCAACATCTTTCTTAAATCGAGTGGCCCAGAACTGGACACAGTCCTCATGGTCAATCAGTCTCAGCTGTCTCCTCACAGAAGCATATTGGAATTAGCATTTAGTGCTTAGAAATTACCAAGTGAGCTCAATTCTTATTCCTTGTGCTCCAGTAGTTCTGCTAAAGCCAACAGGACACATGCAATGAGCTAATTTTGACCCTAGAAGCTGTAACTCCAGTGGTCCTCACCACAGGATAAGTCTTAGCCCGATGCTAAAAACCTCTCCATGCTAGCAGTTGGAAAAGTGCTTCATTTCATCTCTCAAAGTGAAAACTTCAAGCAACCAGCTGCCCACTCAGCAGAAGCTGGCATCCTGGTCCACAATTTCCCATCAGAGAGCTCTTCCCCTATTGCTCCTCTACCTTTTAACTCAAACAATGTGAAGTGTCTTTGTGATAGATACTCCAAAGTTCAGCTCAAGGTGTGCCATCATGACAGCACCAAGCAGACAACCTGCATTGTCCCAATGATTTCTCTGCTACTGAGAAGTCCTCTTCTGATAACAAGGGGACCACACTTGCCCTTGCACCGAGAACAAATCAGTTTTTCTTTGTTTTAATGACAGGTGAGTTGCTTCTGTACATTTTCTGTAGCTGGAGATGCTGCTGGGATAAAAGGAGACTAAGGGCAGATGCTCTTGGTCTCTACAACTCCACTCTTGCAGTAAAGAAATTTTTCCTGATATCCAACCTAAACCTGCCCTGGCACCATTTCAGACCATTTCCTTTCATTCTATCAGGATTAGGAATACTGGAGAGAAGACACCAACCCCCATCTCACTCCAACCTCCTTTCAGGGAGCTGTACAGAGCAATGAGGTCTCCATTCAGCCTCCTTTTCTCCAGACTAAACGCCCCCAACTCCCTCAGCTGCTCCTTGCCAGCCCTGTTCTCCAGACCCTTCACCAGCTTTGTTGCCCTCCTCTGGATCTGCACCAGCACCTCAATGTCCTTCCTGTAGTGAGTGGCCCAAAACTGAACCCAGGACTCAAGGTGTGCCCTCACCAGTGCCGAGTAGAGGGGCACAATCACTTCCCTACTGCTGGTCACACCATACCTGACCAGGCCAGTATGCTGTTTGCCTTCTTGGCCACCTGAGCACATTGCTGGCTGACATTCAGACAGCTGTCAACCAACACCCCCAGGACCTTTTCCACCAGTTCCAATACGTTCAGTCACAGCAACAAAAGGAAGCTTCCAAACTGATTCACAGATGAGAAATCCCACCTCTGAGTCAGAGACTTTCAGTACAGCTAAGAAAGGCTTCAAACTCAGCTACAGCACAGCTGCCATCCAGTTTCCACAGCTCCCCCCTGGGTTATAATTCCAAGGACCCTGCAGCACATGTTCTACATTTTAGCTCTCTGTTTAATGGCTTCGTGAGTTGTTTTAATCAGCCTCTCTCGTTCCTTATAACGAAGCTGACAGATACCCTTACCCAAAGTGAAGTAGCCAGATGATTTTAAAATAGCATAGCTCCACCACTGCCTACACCCCACAGCAGCTCCAAGGCTCCACATGTATTTTAAGAAACCCCAACTCAAACAAGCCCTTCCACAACAAAGCTCTCAGCTCGTCCCAAGTGAACTCGGGAGACTCCGAAGCAGGGCGAAGAAGCCAAGTGGACAGTGTATTTTTAAACGCTGTCTTTCCATGGTTAGCCTGGTTTGGGGAATTCAGAAGCCCAGGAATACAGCTGAATGGTCAGGATAGAAACTGCTAAAGTGTGTTTTTCATAAAGCTCCAAAATAACCTACAGCCTTGACACAGGCTTGAGCCCTCTGTGCTGCTTCTCGTTTTACGCAGCTCTCCCAAGGAACTTGCATTCTTCAGCTGATGAAATGTTCACATCCTTTTAATTATTTCAATACTATTTTTTTTTTCTGCCAAGGAAAAACTTCTGTCAAAGATGAGAATGTAAGGATTTAAGGGCTCTGCTGCACAGCACTTAATAGAGTGATTATTTTCTTGCAGTTAATGGCAGCAGTGGGATGAGTAAGGGCTGTAAGATCCAGCCCATTCATTTAACAGCTTTCAAAGCCTTCATTTCTTAGCCCTAATGGGAGAGAGCAGCAGACAGGTCTCCAGTCTGTCTGAACAGTTCTGTGCTCCAGGAGGGCAGCAGAAACCATAACCCTGTAAGCCTCTTCTGCCCCCAGGCTGCCTCTTGTTTCCCAATTCAGGCAGTCTTGCTTCTCTAAATCGGGGCTTTGCCACTGACTTCAAAGGAAGAAGAACCACCACATGGTCAGGTTTTAAAACAACAGCTTAGTCCTCTCTGCCCTCCTACCACACTAGGAAAAGCTCACAGCACTTTCCAATAATGACGGCAAAGCTTCCCAGTTCTTCAGCCAGGCATATTTCAGAAGCTGTAGGTGCTCAGTGACCCATTGCAGGGGACAGAAGAGGCTCATTTCACAGGATGTGGCAAGAGTGCATGAAGAAATGCAAGGGGGACCATGTCAGGAGGCAATTCCACAGCCCAGTGTAAAAGCAGCATTTAGAAGAGGAGGCTCCCAGTATCATCTTTTTATGGGTGCCCCAGAGCATCTGTGTCTGCAGGTTGTTGGGATCTGCAAGGGACAGGCAAGCTGCAGTGCTTGGTCACCTTCTCTCTGAGCTGTTGTGTGCAGTGCATCATTTCATCATTCCCTTTAATGCTCTGCTGTTTTCTCCCTCTGCAAACACAGGCTACTGGATTTAGCTTTCTCTGCCTCTCTTCAGCTTTCTCTGCCTCTCTTCAGCTTTCTCAGCAGCCCTAACAAAGTGTTTCTGATACTTCTGGCTTTGTGATCTTCCACACAGGTTTTCCACTCCTGTATCTTGGTGATGGCTTTCTGGTGGGTACCATTACACTGCCCTGTTGCCTTATCCCCTGAGTGTGCTCTCTGTGTCCACAGAGGTGAGCAGCTTGTAAAGGGCTGATGAGTAAGCCTGAATTACAGAATCACAGAATGGTGGAAGGGACTTCTGGAGATCATCTAGTCCAAACCCCCTGCTAGAGCATGTTTGCTTAGATCAGGTTGCACAGGAACACATTCAGGCGTGTTTTGAAAGCCTCAAGAGAAGGAGACTTCACAACCTCTCTGGGTAGCCTGTTCCAGGGCTCCAGCAGCCTCACAATAAAGAGTTTTTGCCTTATGTTTAAATGTAACTTCCTGTGTTTTAGCTTGTGCTTACTACCCCTTGTCCTATCACTGGGCACTACTGAAAAGAGCCCAGCCTCATCCTCATGACCTCTACCCCTTAGATATCACAGAATCACAGAATGCTTTAGGTTGGAAGGGATCTCAAAGATCATCTAGTTCCAACCCCCTGCCATAGGCAGGGACACCTCTCACTAGAACCCCTCTCAGTCTTCTCTTCTCCAGGCTAAATAACCCCAGTTCTCTCAGCCTCTCCTCATAAGAGAGGTGCTCCACTCCCCTCCTCACCTTAGTGGGCCTCCGTTGGACTCTATCCAGTAGTTCTGTGTGTCTCTTGAAATGGGGAGCCAAGAATTAGACACAATAATCTAGGTGTGGCCTCATGAGGGCAGAGTAGAGGGGGAGGAGAACCTCCTTCACTCTGCTGACCATACTCCTCTGAGTGCATCCCAGGAGACCACAAGGGCACTTTGCTGGCTCCTGGTGAATTTGTTCTCCATCAGAATGCTCAGATCCTTCTCCACAGAGCTGCTTTGCAGCAGGTCAGTCCAGTGGGGTTATTCCTCCCCAGGTGCAGGACACTACACTTGCCCTTCTGCCTGCTGTCAGCTCGTCTCAGCCTGTACATAGTGGAGCACAATAGAGGTGAGGGGGTGGTAGCTTTGCTCAGCCATCTCTGCCTCCTCCCTCCCTGCCTGCTGAAGCACTCAACTCAAACAAGCCCTGAGCCCTCTTCAAGTGGCTGGCAAAGCTGGTTTTCATTTTAGAAGCTTAATCCAGCCCAGCATTGGATTAATGATGGCATATCCCTTCAACCACAGATACACATGCTCGGGACACACCATCATTTGGATTCTCCTTACTGAGAAGCCTGACCTCAGTACCCACATCTGATGTGTGCAAGGCCCCAGAGACTTAGCTGACTGTGCTCATGCCCATGGGTTGGGATGGCACTCTGCCCAGCCACCAGCTGAACAAGTTCACAAAGAGCTGGGTGCTAGCAGTAATGACTTCCAATAGGTAATGAATACTGCACCCAGCGAGACCTCTCCTGCAGGAAACCACCCCCGTAGGCAGCGCTGCCATACTGGTGCCATATGCCTACACTTGACACCAGATGGATCTCAAAACAATACTTTGTCAGTGGGAAGAAGGAAGCTGAGGAGTTCACAGACATTTCTAGACTCCAAAGCACCAGGTTATATTATAGCAAACACTCAGGAAGCTCCTGAGTTGATTTTCGAGCTGAACAAACACATGTGAAAAAGTACTGCAGGCTGTGGGGAACAGCTACAGGTCAGTCCAACATAGACAATGTGGGAAGTAAAATGAGCTGCAGCTGAGGTGAAGAAGCAGATCCTTTTCCATACTTGAAGGAGTTGGCTTAGAGGGCCTGAGAGCAGAGGGACAAAGCTGGGGTACTGACAATTAGCTAGACCCATGAAAAGATTCCATACAAACTGAAGAATAGACACTGGACCTCTGCCCACCTGTGCCTGCTCTTCCAAGGCATAAATAAAGCCAGATAAGGCCCAAAGTACATGCACAGTTTCCTCATAAGCCTTTGTTCTCCCTTTTGCTGACCAACAACAGTGTTTAAAGAGTTTGAGCACTCCCAGTCACATTGAGAGCTGCTCTTCCTATCTCAGAATCACAAAATGGGTTAGGTTGGAAGGGACCTCCAGTCCAAGCACCCTGCAGTGCTATATCAGGTTGCTCAGAGCCTCATCAAGGCAGATCTGGAAAATCTCCCTGGGCAACCTGTTCCAGTGTTCCACTACCCTCAGAGTAAAGAACTTTTTCTTGACGCCCAATCTTTTTCCAGGCAGGCAATCAGGACTCTCCATGTGCTTACACTCCTGCACACACTTATCTGTGTCCCCAGAACAGATATGGGTGATATGCATCAACTGCAAAAAAGGATTAAAATCATCATCTGAAAACAAAATAGCAACTGAGTTACTAAATACAGCTTTTGTTGTTGTTGTTCCTGCCAGGCCAAGAAGTCAGGATCAGCATGGAAAGTAGTGGTATCAGATCTGAACATTAGTTTCTCTTGTTCAAAGCCCTGTTTCATCTCTTTTGCACCACAGAAGAGAAGAAGGTCTGAGATACCTTCAGAGAGGCAGTTCTAGGTTGACTTTGCCCTGGCTACTGAGATCACAGAATCATAGAATGGACTGGATTGGAAGGCACTTCCAAAGGTCACCTAGTTCAACTCCCTCTGCAGTCAGCAGGGGCATCCTCAACTAGGTCAGGATTTGTACACTGAAACAAAGACCTTCCAAGAAATTTGCTTTTTTTTAGTATCACCTGCTATGCCTCTGGATTATTTCTGTGCTTAACATAAATGTCTAAGTATAATTAATAGCAATAAACACACAACAGAGAGGACAGCAGCAGAGTGACAACTGGTTTTCCCCCATTCAACTTGAAAAGGCACTTAAGACATGATTTATGTGCATGAAAACCTCTACCAAAGAGATTAACTCTTCATTCTCAAAGTTTTCAATATCAAGACTTCTATCCTGCTCCCAACTCTCTTCCTATTCAGCTAAGAAATAACATCTGAAAGATTTTGCTCTAGAGATCATTTGTGGCTCCGTACAAAAGTCTCCTACTAAAAATAAAATCAAAGCAGTTGCCACCCTCCATGTGTTAAAATAACTAAATAAGCCCAAACAGTTCTTCAACCCAAATGTCAGAATCCTGTTTAATTAAAAATAATTTAAAAAAAAAAAAAAAAAAGGAAGTTTATACTTGGTTCTGGTGTGTGTCGACATCCATCCCTTTGATTTACAAGAGTAGGGACTGCAAAGAACAGATTGCTTCATTCAAGAGAAAGAAAGGAGGGAGGGGTTGGGGGCAGCCCAGTGTGACAGGAAAGAGTGTAGGCTGTATTAACTTCAGTGCTTGTTAAAACATGAAGGATTAATGGTAGAAAGGGAGGGAGGAATTGTGAACGTCTCCAGCTTAGGAGCTTCAAAAATGTTTGGGGATTCTAAGAATGTCTCTACCCGACCACATGAAAGCCCTGCAGAGAGACTCAGCCACACGACTGCTCTAAATCCCAAGCTGGTATAGCTCCACTTATACCATCAAACCAGTGGAGCTGAAATGCAGCCACAAATTAAATTTATTTTTATTGAAAAAGTACTAAGTCCTTAAAAAGGAGAGAAAGAGTATGTCAGGAAACGCGGCGCTCTTAGCTGAGCTTACAGGGTAGGTAACTGCCACCTAACCTCAGTGCTGACATCTGAGCCTTGCAGCAGAATCACAGCACCCTGCCCCAGTCTGCAGGGAGGCAACCTCCAGCCTCATGCCTTCAATTCAAGCAGAGCAGCAAGCAGAACCTTTCTACTTTCTTCTCTGTCAGTGCAGGTCCAGCCCCTGCAACTACCAGAATTAAGCGACGAGAAGAAAGTCCAGGAGCTGCCTTGGTAAAAGGGAAGCTGTACTTGGGCCCCTCTGCAAGGAGCATTTGCTAGTGCTCTCCATTCAGCGTTGTGATGACTCAGGAAGGCAACAAAGCTGCTAGCTGTGTTGCAAAAGCAGATAGACACAGTCCCTCTCCACTGTGCAACAGAGAGATCCTGTCTGCCCTGAGCCAGGACTGCAACAACCCCACCAGTTTGCTAGCCCTGCGTTGCCACACCTGTGCCAGCCTAAGGATGGAGCCTTTGCTGAGTTTCACACTTTCTTCCTTAGACTGACTGTGAGAGAGCTAAAGTCTGGAGAAATAAGGAGCAGTTTCATCCCAGCAGCACACTGAAATGAAGGTTTCATCCCATCTAACTGCTTACCCTCTAAGTACCTCAATTTGTCAGGTTTTTTGTTCTGGATGAGACCTGGCTGTAGGGTCAAATCCTTAACACCCATGTGCCTGCATGCTGGAGAAGCAAGCATGGCCTTGCTGTGTCTGTTTTATTTAGGTCATGATATTCTAACAGTTATACAAGAGCACTCTTAATGGTTTTGATTGAGCCTGCAGTGATGAATCTGCACCACTCTTGCAGACCTGGAGCTTTAGAAGGCTCTGGGGAGACCTAACAGCAGCCTGCCAGAACCTGAAGGCAGCTAAAAGAAAGCTGCAGAGGGACCGTTTGCAAAGGTCTGCAGGGACAGGACGAGGGCAATGGTTTGAAATGAGAGCAGAGCAGATTGAGTGTGAGGAACAGCTTCTGAGGGTGCTGGAATACTGCAACAGGTTGCACAGGGAGTTGGTTGAGGCCCCATCCTTGGATCTATTGAAGGTGAGGCTGGAGAAGGTTCTGAGCAAGCTGCTCTAGTGGAGGATGTCCCTGCTAAGTGCAGGGAGTTTGACTGGATGACCTGTGGAGGTCCCTTCCAACCCAAACCATTCTATAACTGGTGTGTCTGTGGGTGCTGTGGTCAGAAATGTAATCAAGTAAGAATCAGGTCTTCAACTGAAGAGTGTTCAGTTGCATTCTCCCAGCGCAGAGCTGGTGGCAGAATGTCCCTACTGACTATCAGAACTCCTTTAGAAATCACTACATGGGACATGACAAAACAGAAGCTGTCTGGTGGCTTTGTGCTGACACTTTTGAATCTGTTAAGTAGTGGTTGCTGTTTTCATACAGAGGAAAATGCCAAGAGGTTGTAGAAGTTCAAATCTCTGATGAGTTGCAGCCTAAATAATGTTCTAGTGGTGAAACCTCTGCAATCTTCTGCACACATTTACGTGTGGTCACTTCAACTTCTGTTTGAACAGAGCATCTTAAACACAGAAGGTGTCTATCCAGAAGGTGTCTAACACCATCTAGGTGTTGCCAAGTGCAGTCTTTCCCCTCATCTTCTGGCATTTATTTGTAAATCTAGCTCAAGAGCACTGGAACCTTAAAGCACTGTTTACATTTCCATATATCATTATCTACACTCGTGGATGGCAGAATGGAGATAAAGAGGTTAGAGTTCATAGTGAAAAACAGACCAAGAGTTCAGTTTAGCCTGTTTTGGTCAATCTGTTCATTATCACACCTCTTTGAGGGGGTTTGGGGAGGGAGGAGGAATATTTTAAGCACTGCAAAATGAAATATAGATCTTGAGAAGCACACAAACAAAGGCCCTCTCTAAACATTGCAGTTAGGCAATTCATAGAATCATGGAATGTTTTAGGTTGGAATGGACCTCAAAGATCATCTAGTTCCACCCCTCTGCCATATGCAGGGGAACCTCCCACCTCGAGGCAAAAGCATCTATGAAGGTGAAGTCACTTGTTCTGTCTAGCAAATGCCTGGGAGAACCTGTCTGAGAGCAACAAGTCCAGGAGTTCTGGACACTTTTCCTGAACTGCTTCTGCATATTCTCTGATATTATCGAGCACAAAACAAAGTTACAGTCTTGGCAGCTCAGCTACATGCTCATAAAGTGTCACAGCCACTGGTCTAGGGATTAAGCTTCTTCTTGTTGCTTCTTCTTGTTGCCTCTTTCCCAGGCAGTCTGTTTTCTGCTGGAGCCATGACCTGGCCTCATAAGTGAGGCCCAAGAGTCCCTTTCCAGAGTGTTTCCCATCTAGCATTATGCAAAAAAACCAGAAGAGATCCCCTAGAAAGTGAGGTACGAGCTGGGCTTGCCTGGTATCTTCATGTCCTGGACTCTTCCTCTTGCAGAGAAAGCACAACAGATAATTACCTGATAGCAAGTTCTGGAAAACAACACAGTTGTGCTTTTCAGAGCAGAGAGAGATGGATAAACTCCAGACTTGGAGAACAGGAATAGAAACATGAGTTGTTCTCAAGCTGCAGTGGTAGCGTGGAGGTTTCTATGGCAGCAGTTCACCAAATCACACATCTGATCAATCAGACTATGTGAAGCCACAGACTAATGAGGAGCCAGTACAGATGCTGCAAAAACAATTATCTACAGCTCAGCCTGTGAAGCTACTTCTAAGGGAGCTGCAGATAAATCTCAAGTGTAGCACTCAGTCCAACCCTGCCATGGTAAATGGACAGGCCATGAAGAACCCTGCCATGGTCAGAAGATCAAGAATATCAGACCAAGAACACTTGAACTATCCAGCTGAGGAAATAATTTATCTATGTACTTAAGTCCATCTTTTCTCAGGAGTCCATAAAATAATTGCAGTCAATTCCAAGTTCTGCATCACTTCAGTGATTCAAAATCCTGTGCACAGCCAAGAAAATTGGGAAGTACTTTCCTAAGCAGGGCTGCTGAGAGACAGTGATCTTCTTTTCAGGGAGGAAGGAATGATGCCATGATGGGAAGACTGCAAAATTAGAGACTGTCATGTCTCAGTTGTCTTCTGCATAACCTCAGGGAGAGGGAAGGGAAAGGGAAAAAGGAGTAGAGAGTGTCAGACAGACTCAGTGAACTGCCAAGGCTGGAAAGCACACCTACAGACACCTACAGACTGTGCAGTCCAAGCCCTTGATCACATCAGGGGCAAATGGAGCAGACTGCCCATGCTCATCTAGCTAGGTTTTGAGAATCTCCATGGATGGAGACCCCATGACCTCTCTGGGTAACTTGTGCCAGTAGTCAGCCACTCTCCCAGCAAAAGAGGAGGTTCTCCTGTATTTCATTTTGTACCCACTGCCTCCTGCCCTGGCACTGGGTGCCACTGAGGAGAACCTAGCCCCGATCTCTTTGGCGCTCCCTCAAATAGTTACAAACATGGTGGACCCAGGGTAACCTCATGAAATTCAACAAGGTCAAGTGTAAGGTCCTGCACCTGGGACAGTGCAATCCCAAGCAGAGCTCCAGGCTGGGTGGCAGATGGCTGAGAGCAGCCCTGAGGAAAAGGCCCTGGGGGTGTGGGGTGATGAAAAGCTCAACATGAGCCTGCAGTGTGAGTGCAGCCCAGACAGCAACTGTGTGCTGGGCTGCAGCAAGAGCAGTGTGGGCAGCAGGGCAAGGGAGGGGATTGTGCCCCTTTACTCTGCTCTCCTCAGACCCCACCTGCAGTCCTGTGTGCAGTTCTGGAGCCCTCAGCACAGGAAGGACATGGAAGTGTTGGAGCAGGTCCAGAGGTGGCCACAAAGATGCTCAGAGGACTGCAGCAGCTCTGCTATGAGGACAGGTTGAGAGAGTTGGGGTTCTGCAGCCTGGAGAAGAGAAGGCTTCCAGGAGACCTTGGAGTGTCTGAAGGAGGCCTACAGGAGGTCTGAGGAGGGATTATTGACAAGGCCTTGCAATGACAGGACGAGGGGCAATGTATTTAAACTGGCAGAGGGGAGATTGAAACTGGATGTTGGGAGGAAGTTTTTTACAGTGAGGATGGTGAGACACTGGCACAGGTTGCCCAGGGAGGTTGTGGCTGCTCCCTCCCTGGAAGTGTTCAAGGCCAGGTTGGAGGAGGTCTTGAGTGACCTGTTCTAGTGGGAGGTCACTCTATGGCAGGGGGTTGGAACTAGATGAGCTTTGAGGTCCCTTCCAACCATTCTATAATTCTCTGATTCTATAAGATCTCCCTGAGCTTCTCCAGGATGAGTAGCCCAAGCTCTCTCAGCTTCTTTTATGAGAGATGATCTGGTTCCTAAATCACCTTAGAGGCCCTCTGCTGGATTCACCCCAGTCTACCCATGTCTTTCTTGCACTGGGGAGCCTGGAACTGAATGAATCTCCACTTACAGAATCATAGAATTGGCCAGGGCTGGAAGTGACCTCAAGGATCCCCTAGTTCCAACCTTTCTGCCACAGGCAAGGACATCTCACACTAGATCAGGTTGCTCAGAGCCCCATCCAGCCTGGCCTCAAAGATCTCCAGGGTCCACTTACTGGACATCTCTTTCCTTACCAAAGATCCTACAAGGCTGTCACTGAATGGAGCCTGACCCTGGAGACAGGTCATTTGGCCTTCCAGGTTAAGGAGCAAACTGACAACAGCATTACCTTATTTCACTTCTTTCTGAGCAGTTGGCATTTTGTACTCTGTAGTCTATGTCACTTGGGTAAACTTCTATCAGTTCACTGTCAAAATAATTACAGTAATTTTTCTTTATCTTTTCTATTTAATTGCAGCTTCTGGTGAAGACTGACAGGCTATTATATTTGCCCAAATCCATCACTTTCACCCATCTATCCTTTCTAAGCAGTGTCACTACAGAATTTGGAAATAATTGAAAATTAATTAAACATTGCACACAGATAGGAGGATTGAGACGCTGAGAGGCACAGATAAACAGCTTGCTTAAGGGAAACACAGGAGAGAACACAGAGAAGTCTATATTTGAGCATGATGGTGGGAACAAGAGTTGCCTTTGCATTCACACCTCCTGCAGTACAAATTCTGATCTGAGCAGCCTGGCTCAGCACCCATGCAGCCCTAGGTAGCAGCTAAGGCCAAAAGGAAGGGATTGCTACATCACAGACCAAATGTTTAATCCCTCTTGCTCCAAACTTCATTTTCCTGAAGTTTCACATGCCCTTTTCCTCACTTGAAAGGTTCAGCTGTTTGGTTTCTGCTGTTTTGTTCCAGCAGTGGTCTTGTAGAAGGGACCCAGAGAAATGATTTTCCAGTCTCAGAGTCAAAGCCTTAGTTCCAGTAAATCACCACAGTGATGCCAGCTTTACAAGGTCTTGTAATAACAGGACAAGGGGCAATGGGTTTAAACTGGCAGAGGGGAGATTGAAACTGGATGTTAGGAAGAAGTTCTTTGCAGTGAGGGTGGTGAGGCACTGGCACAGGTTGCCCAGGGAGGTTGTGGTTGCTCCCTCACTGGAGGTGTTCAAGGCCAGGTTGGAGGAGGCCTTGAGTGAGCTGTGCTAGTGGGAGGTGTCCCTGCCTATGGCAGGGGGTTGGAACTAGATGATCCTTGAGGTCCCTTCCAACCTTACCATTCTATGATTCTGTGATTTGCTGACTCCTGCAGCAGCAGAGAACTCCATCTTGCTGGGTCATCCTCTCTCACTGGTGTAGTTTTAGAGCAGACAGAGGCTCTTTTACCCCTTCCCAAAGAAGTAAAATAAAACATTCCCCACAGGATTGGGAAGAATTGGGAATTTAAATGGAAGTGCTATTCACAGCTATACAAAATTCACATTCAGCCCCAGCCCTGTTCTCCATTCTGGGCTTTATCCCAATCTCACTAGGCCAACATCAACCAAAACCTCCCTCTCCAACCAGGCCCCCATATCTCCCACAGTAAAAATTAGCCAGGCTGCTCAAGAGCAAAAGCCTCAACTCCTCCATAAACCCCAGAGAGATACCAGCTCTGGGAGAAGAGAGGAAAAAGGGGAAGAAACCTACTCTGCAGCCAGCTTATATAGGGGAGATGCAGGAATGATGGGGATGAAATAACACAGATTACACCTTCCAGTGTCCACCTCCTGGGCTACCAAGTCCCTGAAGGACTGTACTCACAGAAGCACAGAGGCTGGAAAAGACCTCTGAGATCACCAAGTCCAGCCTATAACCTACAGCATCAGCTAAACCAAGCCACCAAGTAAACTCAGAGTCATGAAACCATAGAATCACAGACTCATAGTGTCATGGAATCATAGAATCATAGGCTCACAGTGTCATGGAACCAGAGGATCATAAACTCACAGTCATGGAACCAGAGAATCATAGACTCATAGTGTCATGGAACCATAGAATCACAGACTCAAACTCAAAGAGTCCTGGAATCATAGAATCATAGCAGAATCATGGAACCATGCAACCACAGAATGCAGTGGGTTGGAAGAGACCTTTAAAGATCAGCTAGTTCAAGCCTCCTGCAGTAAGGGGGGGTAAGTAAGCAGGGAAATCCCCAACAAGCTCAGGTTGCTCAGAGTCCCATCAAGCCTGACCTTGGGTGTTTCCAGGGGTGAGGCTTCCCTGGGCAACCTGTTCCAGTATTTCACTACTCCCATTGTGAAGAACTTCCTCCTCAGGTCCAAGCTAAATCTATGCTGCTCCAGTTTCAAACCACTGCTGTTCATCCAATCACCACAAGCCCTTCTGAACAGTTCCTTCTCCAGCCTTCCTGTAGGTCCCCTTTAGACACTGCAATGCAGCTATAAGGTCTCCCAGAAGCCTTCTCCTCTTGTAGCTGAACAGAATCACAGAATGTCAGGTGCGGGAAGGGACCTCCAGAGATCATCCAGTCCAGCCCCCTTGCCAGAGCAGGATCACCTAGACCAGATAACACAGGTCTTGAATATCTCCAGAGAGGGAGACCACAACAGCCCCAGTTCTCCCAGCCTGCCTTCACAGGAGAGGTGCTCCAGTCCAGCCTTTTGCTCACCTTTGAATGAATCATAGAATGCACTGGGATGGAAGCAACCTCCAAAGGTCACCTAGCCCAATCCCCATGCAGTAAGCAGGGACATCCCCAGCTACATCAGGTTGCTCAGAGCCCCATCAAGCCTGACCTCGAATGTCTCCAGGGCTGGAGCCTGCACCACCTTCCTGGGCAACCTGTTGCAGTGTTCCAGCATCCTTGTTCCTAATGCCCCACCTGTACCTACCCTTCTATTGACAAGCATCACTACAGCAACAGCAAAGCTGATGCCACTACACAAAGCTGTGCTCATACAGTAAGAATTCCTGGCCAGGGTCTGGGCGGGGGGGGGTTGGTAGAAATTCCCCTTTCTACCACTTTGCAGAAGACTCTGCCTGGTGGGAAATGACTTCCAAGGATAATATCAGTATCTCAGCCAGGGCTAACATCAGTATCCCTCCCAGCCAGGCAGCACGTGCTTCTGCTTTCCCTTTGTGGGAAGCAGGGAGTGTTAATCATCATGAAATCAACGTTGCCCGTGTACAAAAGCTCTTTTGAGGCACTTGTCAGTCATCCAGCTGCGGGGTCAGAGGGCAGAAAGCTGTTGATTTTAGACCTAAAGCAGAGGACAGTTGTATCCTGAGCTGCAATGATGGATTCCTTGGGTTCTGGGGCTTTAGAAAAGCAACTGTTTCATATTTTGTGCCAGGTAACAGAGAGAGAGGCTTCACTCCTCACATCGAGCTCCCACAGAGACCGAAATCATGAGGTGAAATAATGCGCTCGGATTTGGACCAAATGCGTTCGCCCTTGCAAGGAGCCTGCAGTGTGAGCAGTGACATAACCCAACCAGAGGAGCCATGCCTAGGGCTGTTTCTTCATCACTTGCAGCACAGCTAGGGAATTGCAGGGGATTTGATATCCTGTAGGAAAAAGAATTCTGTGGAAGGATCCCAGCCACTTACTGATTTCACATCCGAGCCCAAGCTCCACCAGCACTGGGAGTTTCGGATGTACAAGACACTCTCAAACGCAACCTTCACATCAACAAAGGAAAGGCAGGGATGCTTTGCTTTCTTCCTCCCCCTTCCTTCCTCCCTTTTCCTTAAAATATTTCACGTGAGGTCATGCCTAGATCTAACCAAACCAACCAAAGGCCCTGAGGAACAGCTGCAGGATTCGGTGATCTTTTTTCACTCTGTGATTTTGGGGTAGTGTAACAAATTTGCATTTTTTATCGAGCGAGTTTTTCAGCCTTCTGAGTTGTGTCATGTGTTTTGAAGTACCAATAATCTAAGCCATCTGCAAAGGAATGGGTTGGCAAAGGCATCTCTTTCAGGACACTCTGTGGATTTTGTCACTGCTTGAGGTTTTGGCAACCACCAACTTGGCTATAATTTTCTCTTATGAAATAGAATTTTTGACTGAGATCTATTTTTTGCTTGTTTGTTTGTTTTGTTTCCCCTTAGTTAGTTAAAGTTTAAATATACTGCATGGCTAACTCTGTAAATCCAAAGGTTAGGATTTCTCCCAACTGCATGGTGCATATTAGGTGCCAGAAAGGTACAATGCAAGGTAGCAGTTGAGCAGTCTTGCTTTAGAAAGAATTAATCAGGTTGGAAAAGATCTTCGAGATCATTCAGCCCAACCTATCACCCAGCACCTTCTAATTAACTAAGCCATGGCACTAAGTGCCTCATGCAGCCTCCTTTTAAACACCTCCAGGGATGGTGACTCTGCCACCTCCCTGGGCAGCCCATTCCAATGCCAATCACTCTTGCTGGTAAGAACTTCTTCCTAACATCCAGTCTGAATCTGCCCTGGTGCAGCTTGAGGCTGTGTCCTCTTGTTCTGTCCCTGGGTGCCTGGGAGAGGAGTCCAACCCCACCTGGCTACACCCTCCTTTTAGGTAGTTGCAGACAGCAATGAGGTCTGCCCTGAGCCTCCTCTTCTGCAGGCTGCACACCCCCAGCTCCCTCAGCCTCTCCTTGTGGGGCTTCTGCTCCAGCTCCCTCACCAGCCTTGGTGCCCTTCTCAGGGCTTGCTCCACTGGGTAGAAGCACAGAATCNGCTGTGTCCTCTTGTTCTGTCCCTGGGTGCCTGGGAGAGGAGTCCAACCCCACCTGGCTACACCCTCCTTTTAGGTAGTTGCAGACAGCAATGAGGTCTGCCCTGAGCCTCCTCTTCTGCAGGCTGCACACCCCCAGCTCCCTCAGCCTCTCCTTGTGGGGCTTCTGCTCCAGCTCCCTCACCAGCCTTGGTGCCCTTCTCAGGGCTTGCTCCACTGGGTAGAAGCACAGAATCACAGAAACATTCAGGCTGGAAAAGCCCCTCAGGAGCACCGAGTCCAACCCACATCCCTACTCTACAAGGTGCACCCTAAACCATAGCCCCAAGCTCCACATCCAAAGGACTTTTAAACACATTCAGGGTTGGTGACTCCACTACCTCCCTGGGCAGCACATTCCAATGCCTGACCACTCTTGCTAGGAAAATGTTTTTCCTAATATCCAGTCTAAACCTACCCAGTGGCAGCTTGAGGCCATACCTTCTTGTTCTGTCACTACTTACCTGTGAGAAGAGACCAGCACCAACCTCTCCACAACCTCCTTTCAGGTAGCTGCAGACAGTGAGGTCTCCCTCAGCCTCTTCTTTTACAAACTAACCATCCCCACCTCCCTCAGTCTCTCCTCGTAAGATTTAGTCTCCAGGCCCTTCCCAGCCTTTTTGTCCTCCTCTGCACTCACTCCAGCACCTCCACACATCCCTCTTGTAATGAGGTACCCAAAACTGAACACAATACTCAGAGTGTGGCCACACCAGAGCAGAGTACAAGGAGATAATCAACTCCCTTCTCCTGCTGGACACAATAGAATGGGTTGGAAGGGACCTCCAAAGGTCATCCAGTCCAACTCCCCTGCACTTAGCAGAGACATCCTCCATTAGATCAGGTAGCTCAGAGACCTGTCAAGCCTGACCTTTAATATCTCCAAGGATGGGGACTCAGCTACTTCCCTGGGCAATCTGTTTCAGTGTTCCACTACCCTCCTACTCTTTATATTTGGTCTGGAAGGAATAATTTATTAAGAAGAGAAGCAGCATCTTTAAGTGCAGATTCATTACAAATTGCTAGTTAAATGCTTACTACTATTGCTAGTAGTGAACCAGATCATTTAAACATATCACATTCTACCTCCTCCAAAAAAGGCTTGAAAGCAGGAACTACTTAAAATTTTCTATCCAAGTGGATCACATTTGTCACTTCCTAATTCTCTGATTCATAACTGAGATCTGATTTTCAGCTGAGGGAGATGATCCCTGTTAAGCACTGCTCAAAGCAAAGGAGCAGTCTGTTGCTGGCAGACTTTGTATGCATGAAAACAGTCCTCAAGTGATTCAGAATGTGAATTGCTAATAGGGAACCTGCTCCCTCCTTTTGTGCTGGCAGTCGTTTCCTAGCCTGATGAGATAGGGTGCACGATTAGGCTGTTAGAATGGACACATCAGCTTTGATGGGGGTGTTGCTCTTCAGGGTTCTGCATAAGATACCAAACTGGGAGGAGGCATTCAGTGGGACCTGGACAGACTGGAGAGCCATCTCTTCCCTGAGACTTCCAGCACTTTAAAGACCAACCACAATTGTCAACAGTTCCTCTCACTAGAAACTAAGGGACTAGGCAAGCCAGCTCTGGGACTGGACCTGCTGCTGGTTCTTCAGATTCATTTTGCTTAGGAAGTTTAGTGTCTGTCATTTCTTCCATGGTTCTAAAGAGCTGAATCCTTACTTGAAGCTTAGACAGCAGCGAAGAAGTGAGGAACCTTTTGTGGAAAAGCACCAATATAATTTTCAGAGTTTAATATGGTAAGTATTCCAAGCATACTTCATTGACAATTAAGCTTGCAATACTTTTAAAGTTCTGGAGGGACTGAGCTCTGGCCTGGCTTTCAGAGAGAAGGAAACTCAAGGGTAAGAGAAAAAGGAGGCTCTAAGTCATTAGTGCTGTTACCTCAGCCTGCTCCATACACAAGGCTTGTGAATTTGGGTGCTCAGTGCCCCTAGAAGGCAGGCTGCTGGAGCAAAAACTCTAGCTGAAGGAATTTATGCTTATTTTGAAAGAGCAGGCAACAACAAAGGAACCAAATCAGGGGGGGAAGACGGGAGCTCCTGCCAATATCAGCCACTAAATAGAGCCCTTCACTTACCTCACGGTATCTAATTCTAAGATAGGCATTTCTGACTCCATCCATTCAGTTGAAAAGGGAAAGACCACACCAGGATAAGCAATGAAGAGTGGTCAGACACATAACTTAATGACAGTGTACGGAAGCCACTACAAAAAAAAGCTAGGGGAGAATGAAGCATTTTGTGGTGCAGCTGAGCGGCTGATTTCTGTACCCAAGCCACCAATATTTTCCAAGCATGGACAGCTTTTCTTCAAATCAAAATAGAAAACACAAGGTCCATATACCACAGAAAAGAAAAAAAAAAAGAGGCAGTTTGGTAAAGAGATGGAACCAACTGAGTAAATCTGACTGCATGTCACTTTAGGAAAAGAACAGAAATAGCTGCAGCTATTAAAAGTGATCTACAGCTGAAGTCTTGTTGTGATTATGCTCAGTGTCGATCTGACTCCTTGAAAGAACTCTTAAATGGTTACTGCTTCCCCAGATAAAAGCTACTTCACATGTGCCTGCCTTCCTGAAAAATACTCTGAATGGAGTCACTTCTGAGTGTCAGATTTGTTCTTCTCACTGCCCTGGTGAGACATTTGGGAGAGACGTAGCTGAGAAGGAGGAAATTAACAGGTCAGGAAATAATCTGTAAGAAATCAATATAGAATCATAGAATCAGTCAGGGTTGGAAGGGACCACCCTTAGATCATCCAGTTCCAATCCCACTGCCACAGGTAGGGACACCTCACACTAGATCAGGCTACCCACAGCCTCATCCAGCCTGGCCTTAAACACCTCCAGGGATGAGGCTTCCACCACCTCCTTGGGCAACCCCTTCCAGGCTCTCACCAGCCTCATGCTGAAGAACTTCTTCCTAACATCCACTCTGAATCTAGCCATTTCCAGCTTTGTTCCATTCCCCCCAGTCCTATCGCTACCTGACAGCCTAAAAAGTCCCTCCCCAGTTTTCTTGTAGCCCCCTTCAGATACTGAAAGGCCACAATAAATCACTTCAGAGCCTTCTCCTCTCCAGACTGTACAGCTCCAACCCCCTGAGGGTCTCCTCATAGCAGAGCAGCTCCAGCCTTCTGCTCACCCTCGTGGCCCTACTTTGGACACCTTCCAGCACATCCATAGCCCTCTTGTAACAGGGGCTCCAGATCTGGAACATGCAGCCAAGGCAGTCATCTTTTCTTGTTGCTGCCATCATTAGACTGGGTGTAGGAAAGGAGAATTCATTACACTTCCCAGACACACTGCAGTGTTCTCCACATCAGGAAGTGATCTTCAGTTTGGTTTATTTGCATGAAACTAAAATCTTTATCTGTCTTGGCCTCCCCTCCTCTCTTGAAGCTGAGGTCCAGGTATCTCAACCAACTTTAATAATTCCTCTTTAGTTCCAGAAGACAGGAAATGGTTTGCAATATACTGAAGTCTACTGGATGCACTGATGAGTTCATTCCCTTCTATCTTCCATCTCACTGAATCAGCTCTAACCCAAAAGCTGTGAGACGCAGTAGTGCTGTACCCATGCTAAGAGAACGAAGAGTGCAATAGCTCAGATTTCAACTAGATTCAGGCAGTCTGAGTTCTTATTTGCCTCACTCAAGCAAGTATGCTGGAGCCAAGTTTCAGGTACTTCTTCAGATCCTTGGCTTAAAAAGCTTAGATCACTCCACTGGGAAACCGAAACAACATTGTGGGCAGAGATCATAGAACGAGAGAACGCACTGGGTTGGAAGGGACCTCTAAAGGTCATCTAGACCTTTAGATTTGGGCTCCATGACCTCAAAGATCTTTTCCAACCTGGTTAATTCTGTGACAGACCAACACCCCTGCAGTCAGCAGGGACATTCCCAACTACATCAGGTTGCTAAGAGCTCTATCAAGCCTGACCTTGAACGTCTTCAGGGATGAGGCCTCCAGCAACCTCCCTGGGCAACCTGCTGCAGTGTTCCACCACCCTCAGAGTAAAGAATTTCTTCCCAGTGATCAGCAGCACATAAACAATGAGCACTACCTTACAAATAACCCTCATCATGAATGGCTGATATGGGTTTTCACTTGTTTTGTCAGAGGCAATGGACATTAAGGACATAGAAAGTGCTTTCTAAGAAAGACAGCAAGGCTGTGAGGTATCACTGCCACTCAACCAATGTTCACCTCTAAGGACAGCTCCCTGCTTTGCACAAGCTGATGCAGGACCGAGCCCATGTTGAGTCCCATCACCAACAACCTATGCCATGCTGTTTTTGTTGTTGTCACCCCCACCTAAACGCAGAGCAGCAGTAGCTGAGCCTGAACCACTCTTTAAAATTCTCCCACCAAACCAAGGGAGAGTCAATGTCATTTCCATGCCTCTGCTGGAATTCATTCCCTCTGTGGACACTGCCAAACTAACCCAACCAGGGATGACTCATCTGAAGGGCCTCATAAAATACTTGTGAAAGGCTTGGGTTTTGCCTTTGGAACGCACTGGATTCCATTAAGAGTTTGTGATGCTCCAGCATGGGGCAAGAGGACACCCTTGACTCTTCCCTACAAGGACATTCCCAGCCTGCACTCTGCAGTGTTAGCTGCATGCCCAATGTACTCCTCAGGACCTAAGGAAAGCACAGAGCACTCATTCCTTTGGCAAATGATATCACCCTTCCACTTGGATTTTGCTCCTGAGACAACATTTTTTTGCTTGCATAGGAAAACAAATGAGCACATTGCTCTCTCCCTCTCCCTTCTTTTCCCATTTCTAACCTTGTGGTAAAGAGATGTATGATGAGCTGTAGAGGAAAAAATCTGTGGGAGTCCTAGCTAAAGTGCTGTCAGCACATCACTGGGTAAAGCTGAAATATAAAAACCCAAAGAAGGGCAAAAATCAAACAAGCAGAGGAAAAGAAATATTCCACAGGAGGAGAGAGCGGAACCCAGCAGCAGCCAACCATGTTTAGAAAGGATTTGGTGGATCTCGTGGCAGTTCACATGAATTAATAAGTCAAGACAACCACTTGGCTGATAAGAATTTCCATCTCAATGTATATTAACTCAAACTGAACTCAGTATTTGTAGTACAACATACTGTAGAGCTGTAAAAAGCCAAAAGCCATTGCTCTGGTTATGACCATTTCAATGATCCTGTACGAGACAATAAAAAGGCGTAGGAAGAGGTACAGAAAATTAAGAAATCTCTCTTAAATCTGTATAACATACCAAGAGAGACAGAAAAACTTTATGGTTCCCTGCTTCAAGAAGTTACCAGATGTACGCAACTGGTAGCTGAAGTTGTACCTGCTGAAGTTCAGGCAGCTCTTTAGCTGACACCCAGAGATACTTCACAGACTGTTTCTACTGATGCTTCCAGAACCCCTGAGGTGGAATTTCTTTTTCAGAAATGGCTTCCTTAACCTATTTTTTTGATGTGGCATCTCAGAAGGGGGCTTGCACAAGTTCCTCAAAAGTCACATCTGAAATGAGTTTCTACTTGTTTGCATCTCACTCTCTCAGCCCAAAAATCGAAAGGCAAAAGTGGTATTAGTCTGCACCAGAGGTTGTTTACTAAACCCATGTTTTTATAGACAGTCTTTGGAGAGAATATAGAAATCCACTGGCAAAACACACCCAAACTACTGTCCCATCTGTAATCACAAGGTGGGTGTTCATCTCTAGCTCCTGGGCTGGACTGCTACAAAGTCATGTATAGCAGAATAAAAATGTAGTCCATCACAGAAGACTTAGAGAAATGACTGAATCAGGATGGAATAAGGGAACATTTCTCCTGCAAAATGGTGATACAAATGACATGAGGTTGACTAATAATACAGTTGGTTTCCACTAACTAACAGAACATGATCTACAGAACTGAATTCCAGACTCTGAGTTATGTTTTTTTTCTTGTTTTCCATCTGAGTCAGTCAGAACAAAACCTGTGTTCAAGACACCAAGTCTCATGCTTTTGGCTTCCCCATTTAATCTCATGTGGGTGTCCTCATCTGATCTGAGATGCAGAAGAGCTTTCACATGTCAGAGGCCCCACAATGGTGGTTCAAACATAGTTCCAACTCATAAAGGGCATATAGTGCAAATTATCTGTGGACAGTTTGACCAGGACAATAAATGCTTCTCAGGGACAGAAGAACCGACTGGAAGATGATGGATCCAGGGTGCATGCGGAAGCACAGTGCCATGTGTGCCTCTCAATTCCCAGCTTTTCAGGTCCTAGCTGCAAAGAGGAGGACATCCAACTCAATGGGAGCATTAGACAGAAGCTCAGTCAGGCCAAATCCCTGGTCACCACTTTGTCCTGTGTGTGTTCTTCTAGTGGAGAGTGTAGCCTGTGTCAGTGCTCTCAGTTTAGTGAGTCACAACTCCCTCACTGAAGTGTCCCTGCTTTTAAATCCAGACAGAATTTCTGATTAATGGAGCACATTGTTCTGTCTGTTGTCAATCCTTCCTTGGCGTGCTCAGAACTCACTGTGCCCTGGAACTCTCAGAATCACAGAATGTCAGGGGGTGGGAGGGATCTCAAAAGCTCATCAAGCCAAACTCCCCTGCCAGAGCAGGATCACCTAGACCAGATCACACAGGAACGTGTCCAGGTAGGTTATGAATATCTCCAGAGAAGAAGACTCTACAACCCCCTGGGCAGCCTGTTCCAGTGTTCTGTCACCCTCACAGGGAAAAAATTCCTCCTCATGTTTAAATGAAACTTCCTATGACTCAACTCCCACCTACGGCCCCTTGTCCTGTCATCGGGCATCACCAAGCAGAGGCTGGCTCCATCCTTTGGGCACTCACCCTGAACATCTTTATGAATAAAGTCACTCCTCAGGCTCCTCCTCTCCAATCAGCACAGCCCCAGCTCCCTCAGGTTCTCCTCATAAGAGAGCTGTTCCATTCCCTTCAGCATCTTTGTGGCTCTGCACTGGACTCTTTCAAGCAGTTCTATGTCCTTCTTGAACTGGGAGGCCCAGAAATGGGCACTGCATCTGGATATCAGCTAACAAAATCAGTCTAGATTCAGAATCGTTCTTCCTGAAAACGCAATGGGTAACATCTTCCCTTGGATATTTCAGTTAAACCATGAAGCTGCATGACCATCCTAGAAGAATCTGAACATGGGCTCTGAGCTGAGGTCTCAAGCAGCCTAAAAAGCGCACAGGGCTCTGCTGAATATGATATCCAGAACAAGACAAGGTCTCATTTCAAAGGTAACACACACACATCCATATACATGCACGTAAATCCTTATGGCATCTTTGTTGTGCAGGCCTCCACTCCTTGTGAAGTTGTTTTGCAGTAGAGCAAATTGGAAAAACATGCCCAGAATTAAAGGTTACTTAATCGGGTTGAAGCAGTAACTTCAATGCCAGCAACTCCCTCCCACTATGTTACATCTGATAATGTACCCAAGGCCAAACATAAAACTTAGTTCAAAAAGATGTTTGGATCTTTGAATGTAAAATGACACTTGGCTTACACAATTAGCCAGGTAATCCATATCCTTCCAAGAGAAGCAATTTTTACCGCAGAATAAGCTGCGTTTCACTAATCTCAGGTTGGGAAATTTTATGTCCTGAAACTTTTCCCATATGGTTTTTGAATACCTCTGTCCTGTATTTAATTACCACAGAAGGATATTAATGAAGAGCTTGGGAATTTGGCCCAAGTCTTGTTTCACAGTTTTGGGCAGTGTGATGGAGATAGAGCCAACCAGCAGAGTATTTAGCTGATACAAGGCTGTGCCATTTCATACGCAAAGGCAGTGGCAAAAGAGGAGTAAACAGACAGGATCACAGGATGTTAGAGGTTGGAAGGAACCCCTGGAGATAGAATCATAGAATGATATGGTTGAAAGGGACCTCAAGGATCATCTAGTTCCAACCCCCTGCCATAGGCAGGGACACCTCCCACTAGTACAGGTTACTCAAGGCCTAGTCCAACCTGGCCTTGAAATCTTCCACTCCAACACCCCTGAGAGCAGAACCATAGAATCTAGCAGAGGTCACACAGGAACACATCCAGACAGGCCTTGAAAGTCTCCAGAAGAGACTCCACAACCTCTCTGGGCAGCCTGTGCCAGGGCTCTGTCACTCTCACAGTAAGGAAGCTTTTCCTCATGTTGAGGTGGCATTTCCTGTGCTGCAGTTTACATCCACTGTCCCTTGTCCTATCCCAGGGCACAACTGAGAAGAGGCTGCCCCTGTCCCTTCCTTCCTGACCCCAGCCCTCAGATATTTATAGACACTGATCAGATCCCCTCAGCCTTCTCCTCTCCAGACTAGCCAGCCCCATGGCTCTCAGCCTCTCCTCATCAGGCAGTGCTGCAGTCCCTTCAGCATCCTTGTAGCCCTCCCTTGGACTCTCTTCAGTAGATCCCTGTCCCTCTGGAACTGGGGAGCCCAGAACTGGATGTGATATTCTAGGTGGGGCCTCACTAGGGCAGAGCAGACCTGGAGAAATAAACCACCCAACTATTCCTGAATTGCCCAGAGGTTTCTAAAGTAACATGGTCATAACAGCTCTGAGTGAAGTTTGCTAACCTAAGGGACAACCAGAGGGGAACTGCTGGAGTAGTCCTTGTAAAGCAGACCATTTTTATTAGGCTGTGAGTGAGATATGTGCCCAGAAATGCAAAGCCTGCTGCCTGATTTTTAAGGCAAAAGATGATATTGAGCAGAAGCAAGGCAAGAGCAGGCAGCTTGGAGTGCAGAGGTTGTGAGGAAGCTAACGTGGGTGGGAAAGCATATGCTGCTGCCTGGCTGAGGAAGTGGTACACCACAGTTACTTCATAAGTGCAAAGGCTTTATAAACTAAATCTCCCAGGGACTGTTTTAAATAGACAAAGAATGACAGGCAGCCCTGACAGCCTTTCAGCATTGTTTGAGGAGGCTGCTTGCCTTCTGCAAACACTGCACTGCTGCTTGTACTCCTTCCAAAAACGCCTATTGTAAACCTCAGCCTGTTCAGAGATGCCCCATGTAGCAAACCCTGTTTTGTCTAGTGTGAAATGAATGGCTTCCTCAGCCTTACCTGACAATGGAAAACATATTCCGGTGTGGTTTTCTTGAACTTCATGTTCCATACCAAGGCAACCCCATCAGGCTCATGTGGAGCATCTTCATTATTGTTGTAAGATGCAACCATCAGCTCAGGGTACTGGAAAGAAAAAAAAAAAGCATAACCAAACTTAAACAAGATGGATGATGCAGAACCTATGCAGAAGGAGATGAGGCAGAAATAATCTGCACTAAATGTGCAATATCTGGTTTCAATCATGATGCCCTCTAGTCCCAGCATGGTATTCAGCTTCCTCTTGGCTTTGTATTTTCCTCACAGGATCACAGGATGTTAGGGGTTGGAAGGGACCCAAAGAGATCTTCCAGTCCAACCCCTCTGCCAGAGCAGGACCAGACAATATAGCTCAGGTCACAGAGGAAAGCATCCAGACAGGCCTTGAAAGTCTCCAGAGAAGGAGACCATTCTGGGTAGCCTGTTCCAGTGTTCTGGGACCCTTACAGTAAAGAAGTTCCCCTTGTGTTGAGCTGGAACCTCCTGTGCTGCAGCTTCCATCCATTGCTCCTTGTCCTGTCCCAGGCAGCGGTGAGCAGAGCCTGGCCCCACAGTCCTGATCCCCAGCCCTCAGATAGTTATAAGCATTGATTAAGTCCCCTCTCAGTCCTCTCTTCTCCAGACTAAGCAGCCTCAGGTCCCCCAGCCTCTCCTCATCAGGCAGTGTTCCAGTCCCCTCATCACCCTTGTAGCCCTCTGCTGGACCTTCTCCAGCAGATCCCTGTCCCTCTTGAACTGGGGAGCCCAACACTCATCCCTGGCTTCCTTACAGTTCCTGCTCCTTGGTCTCTATCAGTTACTCCCAGACACCACAAACGTTGTTTCCTGCAGAATGTGCATAAAGAGAACCCAAAGCAAGGCAGAGGAAAAATCTAAAAGCTTGAGTAACTCTAACATATTTACTTAATCATTTCCCCAGGGACAAACCCTTGTCTTCATTGATCTTGATACCAAACCCATCATCCCCATGGCATTGGCTGCCTTTTATTCTGGAATTCCCAGGGGTTTCAGCATCCCAGAAGTTATTCTTTCTGATTTCATTCTTCATTCTTCTTATTCACTTACATGAAGACTCAATTTGAAAGCTCTTTTTGATCACAGAATCACAGAAACATTCAGGTTGGAAAAGCCCCTTAGGAGCACCAAGTCTACCCCACATCCCTACTCTACAAGGTGCACCCTAAACCATAGCCCCAAGCTTCACATCCAAAGGACTTTTAAACACATTCAGGGTTGGTGACTCCATCACCTCCCTGGGCAGCACATTCCAATGCCTGACCACTCTTGCTGGGAAAAAAAATGTTCCTAATATCCAGTCTAAACCTAACCAGTGGTAGCTTTGACAATTCAAACCATAGCAAAGAAAACATCTCCTTCACAGAAGCTGAAGTTTACAAGATGCTAAGGTCTCCTTGTAAAGCACAGGGTGACCTCTGGCCCCACTGCCTCAGTAAGACTGATGCAATAAGCACTCTGAAATAAGATCTGTATCTTCTTGTACCCCCCTTACCCTCTGGTGGACAGAAGTAGACATGGAGTAGACCTGTGTGTTTGCTCTGTTTATACACATCCACATCTAGCCACACACATCTAACATCACACACAACAAACACATCTGCACCTTCTGTTCATGACCTTGTATGGTTTCAAAACACCAGGAGAAGTGATAATTTGCCCACGAAACATCAATTTCTGCCTATGCAATTGCACCCAGTTGGCCATTCTCACATCTGAGACTAGGCATCTCTGTCTTTCCCTCCAAATAGGAAGGAAGCTGAGGCATAGGAAGTTCCATGGAAACATGAGGAGGAAGTTTTCCACTGTGAGGGTGATAGAACACTGGAACAGGCTGCCATGGTGGGTTGTGGAGTCTCTCTGGAGATATTCAAGACCTGCCTGGATGTGTTCTGGTGATCCTGCTTTGCCAGGGAGGTTGGACTGGATGATCTCTGGAGGTCCCTTCCAGCCTCTGACATTCTGTGATTCTGTGAAAAGTCAAAGTAAAGCAGTGGGCCTTATGGGATGTGCAAAGAAAAGCACCTGGCTGCTGCAAACCAATGTGCCAGCAGCCCAAGCTCAGCAAACTCAGTACCAAACTGGGAATGCTTTCCCTCTAAATTTCTCAATGGTCCTTGCAAATCATTGTCATTTTTTTGCCTCCGTAAATTCTTGCCAAGCCATTCACCACTTTACAGGCCAACAGTGCAGGTGGGAGGTGTAAAGGAAGCAGGGCAAAGAAACTGCCAACAGTGCTGCTGGGAGCATTGAATTTGGTCCAAACAGGCATTTTAACACTAAAAGGAAAAAAATGCCACTCTTTACATCACCATTTGAACCTCTCTGCTTTCCAAATCCATTTGGAAGGAATAAACACACAGAGCTATAACTTCTGCCATCAGCAGTTGCTCTTTCTCACTTGGTGTACGCTCCTGAGGACAATACATCACAGGGTTGATGATGTTTCTATTCAAAGTCATTGTTCCAAATGAGCCTGGACCCACGTGTGGGGGAACCAGCAACCACACATGGCTCCCATAGCTGCCTCTTCCCCATCTTAGGGTGGCTCTGACTGGGCTTTAGCTGCATCCTGGCAGACTCTGGCTGCTGGAACACCTTGTGAGAGCAATGTAACACCCAACTCACTTGCATGGGGTTTAGAGCATGCAGCAAACTACTTATTCTCTCTCCTGAAGAATGCTTTGGGATGCAGTTTAAGGGCTGTGGTGGTCTTGGGTTGATGGTTGGACTCAGTGACCTTAAAGGTCTTTTACAACCAAAGCAATTCTATGATTCTATGAACAGAGGGAGTCTTGAGGGTAGTTTAATCCCACACCTGACACACCACCTCTCTGGGCACAGCTGTGCCAACATGCCTTCCACTGCTCTCACTCGCCTACTCATCTCAACCCCCTCTTCCCTCTTTCACAATAGAGATTACAACCACTTCTGAACAGCCAGCTCAGCTGCCCCTTTGAATCTTTGCATCCCATACTGGCCCAGGCCCAATGAACACCAGGCACAGCAGGCTATTGCCAGGGCACCTCATTTTGGCTGAACAGGTTAGGAACCATTTGCACAAGCAGCTGAGCCCACAGTCATGAAGGAGCAGATACCCTGGCAGGCAGAAGCCACCAGCCCTTCCAGTAGCATGACTGCAGCCAGCTGGGGTGTGCTACGGGGTCTGAAGCACAGGCTTAGAGGCACTTTGGGGTTGGTTCACACTCCTGGGATGTTTAGCAGCTTTGTTGGCAGCATGTCTGGCCAGAAACAAACACTGACTCAAATCTTGCAGCTCTCTGCACAGGTATTGCAATCACAGTTCATGTGTCTGACTGGAAATACAGCTTGGAGCTTATCTAGATGCTGGGCTCCTACCTAGCTGGGCACCCCCATCATGAGGCTTTTTAACTCTTAAAAAAGCAGAGCTAAGTGCAGCACCCTAAACCCCTGCTGGGACTGCACACTCACTGCTTCATTCCATCTTGCCTTTACAGAGTTTTGCTCCTCCCCAGGTGCCCAACTGTCCTGTGACTGCACCTGGGAACAACCTTGAAATGCTTCGGTGGGAAACAACATTCAAGGCTGCTGCCTGAGAATCCAGAGCCAGGCCAGTATCCCTGAGACTGTGGTTTCCTTGGCTTTGGGTGAGCTAAGTTGCCTCCTCATGGATAGAGCAAGGTGATCCTGCTCTGTCTCTCTCTGTTTATGCTCAGTTTCTTGGGTCTTTCCCTTAGATCCTTGATGAAGCACCTAAGCCTTTCCCCCTTTGCTCTGCAAAAGAATCAAGGGCTAGTGGGTTAGCTTTAATGATCCCACATGTTTGGGACTGTATTTTACATGGCACTGGGAACAGAATAATTGATTTAATCAATGCACCAAGGTCCATTGTTTGATTGAGCTCCTACTTGCCTCCAGGCCGTTTTGCAGCAATGCTTTTATCATGGAAAATTGGGCAATGTGTGCAGCAGTTCCCAGGAGCATTCAGGATGTCCTTTGGCATGGTGGACACTGCCATGTCCTGGAGCATGGGTGAGAAGCAGAGCCAGTGGTTATGTGAAATACCTCAATCCAGCTCTAGCTCCTGCCCCAGGATACACCTCAAAGCAGGCAAGAGAGGAGACAAGTTCCGCCTCCCAAGCTATGTGGAACAGCGCACAGAAGCCCCCGGGCATGGAGGCACTGCTGGGGTGGAGAAGCCCAAGCCAGGGTGCTGGGGAGCTGAGTGTGAGGAGTTAACGGAGAGGCAGGCAGGAGGGGCCACCCTGGAACAAAGAGGTGGGAAGCAGAACTTGCCTGGGAGCCCCAGGGGCTGAGCAATTACATTTGGCAATGCTCTTCTGAGGCGGCTTTTTTTTTCTTGCTGCCCTGGGAATACAGCAAGAGCTGCCTGTTAGGAAAATATCAGATAAGAATTCCATGTAATTTCCAGCCCCTGAACAAGTGAACAACATAAGATAAGTGTTTCCTCAGGCTTATGTTTGATTTCTGTGGCAATCCATATGTGCTTAAAGGCCACCCACATCACAGCAGTGCATACCTGTTGTTAAGCTGACACTGGTATGAAAGCGAAGGGGTAAAGCTTCACACACGAGTGCAAGAAGCCTCTCTGCAGCTGCCTGTTGTGCACCACATCTGCTTGGGCAGCCAGACCTGGACAGCCTACCAGCAATACTCACTGGTACCCTCCAACTGCTCTCCTCCCTGCTTGCCTGACACCTTACCTGAGGAGTACCTGGAGGGATGGAAGTAGCTCAAGGGGAAGGAGAGAAGGATGTATGGGAGAATCACTGTTGCCTCTCATCCACTGCCTCTCTCCAGCCCCCACACACCATCTGCATATCTAACATGGAGCAGCCATCTGCATATCTAACATGGAGCAAAAGGAGCAGCTGCTTGTAAGATGAGTTTAAGCAAAGATTGTTCTTAGCAGTGGGCCCTTAGCAGGCTGCTTCAGGGCTCTGGACACACCACAGAACAACAGAATTGCTTAGGTTGGAAAAGACCTTTAAGATAGAATCATAGAATCAACCAGGTTGGAAGAGACCTCCAAGCTCATCCAGCCCAACCTAGCACCCAGCCCTAGCCTATCAACCAGACCATGGCACTAAGTGCCCCATCCAGGCTTTTCTTCAACACCTCCAGGGACAATGACTCCACCACCTCCCTGGGCAGCCCATTCCAATGCCAATCACTCTCTCTGTCAAGAACTTCCTCCTAACATCCAGCCTAGACCTCTCCTGGCACAACTTGAGACTGTGTCCCCTTGTTCTGTTGCTGGTTGCCTGGGAGAAGAGCCCAACCCCACCTGGCTGCAACCTTCCTTCAGGTAGCTGTAGACAGCAATGAGGTCTGCCCTCAGTCTCCTCTTCTCCAGACTAAATAACCCCAGTCCTCTCAGCTGCTCCTCACCAGCCCTGTTTCCCAAGGTGTGCCTGAGGCTAGCTTTGGGGACAGCTAGGCAGAGTGGCTTCCAATAACACTTCCCAAGTCTGTGTCCTCCTGAAGAGACTTCATTGTATCTGTACTGTGGACCATGGAGCAGTCTCTCTTTAGTTTCCTCTATGGGGAAAGCAGGCTGGAACAGAGAAACAGGCTACCAGGGATGGAGCAGAGAAGATGAGGGAGGCTGGAGAGAAACTAACACTGAAGAAATTTGACAGGCCCTGTGCTGCTGCTGCTGTGTGGCAAACTAATCCCAGCTCTCCAACAAAGCAACTAATTCACATGGTTTCTGTGCTTTGCTGCTGTGGCTGTACTGCTTTGGGGAAGTTTAAGCAGCTCTACCATCCATTTTATTCTGCAATATGACATAGCTTTGTGGTGCACAGAGCCTGGATATGCTCCAGATGTGCTGCTTCAGTATGTCCCCTGGCCAGCTGTAGTCCTCTTCCACTGCTGGAAGAGAGGTCCAGTACTTTTCAAAAGATGTCTGTTCAGTCTTGTCAAGTTGTTCAGATACTTGCACACTCTGAGCATATTAGAGAAATTTGTGTTATTTCTCACCGTTCTTGGATGTTTATTTCACAGGTTATTATGTGTAACTATTTATAAAGTCATTTGCTACACCTTTGGTAAATTATTTTTTAATTGCTTCAATTTCAAATCTTTTGCCCTAAGAAAATTTCCAGGTGCTGAAGGAAGGGAGGGAGATGTAAAGATTCCTTCATCTTAGTAGGCTGGTTAACCTATGTATTTAACACTAGGCTCTGGGTTGGAAGACAAAGTAGCAAATGAAAGAAAAACATCTTCATTACTGCCCACTCCTCTTCTCTGTGGAGAAACATTCAGCAGCTGCTACCTAAGTAGTCGTGGAACCATTAAGGTTGGAAAAGACCTCTAAGATCATCAAGTCACAGAATCACAGAAACATTCAGGCTGGAAAAGCCCCTCAGGAGCACCGAGTCCAACCCATACTGCAAGGTGCACCCTAAACCATAGCCCCAAGCTCCACATCCAAAGGACTTTTAAACACATTCAGGGTTGGTGACTCCACTACCTCCCTGGGCAGCACATTCCAATGCCTGACCACTCTTGTTGGGAAAAAAGTATTCCTAATATCCAGTCTAAACCTACCCAGTGGCAGCTTGAGGCCATACCCTCTTGTTCTGTCACTACTTACCTGTGAGAAGAGACCAGCACCAACCTCTCCACAACCTCCTTTCAGGTAGTTGCAGACAGTGAGGTCTCCCTCAGCCTCTTCTTTTACAAACTAACCATCCTCAGCTCCTAGAGTCTCTCCTCATAAGATTTATTCTCCAGGCCCTTCCCCAGCCTTTTTGTCCTCCTCTGCACTCACTCCAGCACCTCCACATCCCTCTTGTAATGAGGTGCCCACAACTGGACACAATACTCAGAGTGTGGCCACACCAGAGCTGAGTACAAGGAGACAATCACCTCCCTACTGCTGGAAAGTCCAACCTTAATAATATCATACTCTTCAGAATGAAGAGCAAACTGGGGCTGGCCTTATATATCAGGAAGAGGTTGCAAGTTTCACAGTTTACCTGAAGAAATCAATCCACACTTTGCAGAGTGAACAGCAAACTGAGGTTGGCCTTAAATTTTTAGGGAGGGATTGGAAGCTTCACAGCTTACCTGAAGAGACCAATCCATACAGGTGACGACACGGTGCTTCGACCAGTGCTCATCGTAGAACTGGCGGTTAAAGGAAAGGTTGGCTCCTGCTTGGACATCTCTGTGTGGATTCAAGCAAAGGGACAGCTTGTCAGTATCTGAGTTTGAATGCTCTGAAAAGCAATGTAAAGATTTCTGAGTGTTTCTCAAACTTCTGCCCAGCCTGAGGAAGTTTGCCGCTTCGATTTAATTCTCTCACTGACTGCTTGTACAGAATCACAGCATGGTCTGTGTTGGAAGGGACCTTAAAGATCATCTGGATCCAACCTCCCTGCCCTTTACTGATCTGATCATGAATCTGCACCAAGGAACGGATTTTGCATCTGCTGCCCAAACCCACGTCTGAATTTCCCACTGCCTTCCTGACTCTTCTGTGTAGCTGACCTCAGCCACCTGAGAACCAAACCTGGCCCTGGCATTCAGCTCTGCTTTTCCTGAATCTTTGCCTCCAGGTTTTAACTCTTTTATATTTGACTCCTGGAAACTTCAAAGTTGCAGCACCTCCTCCCACTGATGGAGATGGCAGAGGTCTTCTGGCAGCATTAGGATAGGCTGAAGCTCAGTGGTGGCTCAGCACTACCACACTGATGCCTTTAGCTGCTCACAAGGAGTATGCTGTAGAGTACCCTCCAGTAAGTACCTTCAGAGCTGCACAGCTACTGATTTGCCATGCAGCTTCGACAGAGGTGCATCTGTTGATGTGTAAATACTACTCCCTCTCCTAGCAAGGCTTGCTTCCTCTGCTCCCCTATCACTTGCTGGATACACAACCTATCAATCACACATCACAAGATGTTGGGGGTTGGAAGTGACCTCCATAGATCATCAAGTCCAACTCCCCTGACAGAGCAGGACCAGAGAACGTAGCACAGGAACACATCCAGACAGGCCTTGAAAGTCTCCAGAGAAGAAGACTCCATAACCTCTCCAGGCAACCTGTTCCAGTGTTCTGCCACCCTTACAGTAAAGAAGTTCTTCCTCATGTTGAGGTGAAACTATCTGTGCTGTAGTTCATACCCATTGCCCCTTGTCCTATTCCAGGGTGCAACTGAGAGGGGTTTGTACCCTCCTTCTTGACCCCCAGCCCTTAGATACTTATAAACACTGATTAGATCCCCTCTAAGTCTTCTCTTCACCAGACCAAACAGCCCCAGGCTCCTCAGCCTCTCCTTATTATGCTCCAGCCCCTTCAACATCTTTGTAGCCCTCCCTTGGACTCTTTGGAGTAGATCCCTGTCCATCCTCAACTGGGGATCCCAAAACTGAGCACAATATTCCAGGTGACGTCTCGCCAGGGCAGAGGATAGGAGGAGAAGAACCTCCCTCAATCTGTCACCTCTTTCCTTATGCATTTAGACTGCAATCACTTGGGGAGATCATTTTCATCCACACAATGCACAGCAGAGTGGGATCCACAGCAGATCTGAGGCAGCAGTAGAAGATAAATGTGCGTCAAGTTGTCACTAGAACATACACAGGTGTATCTACATAGACATGTGTGTGCACACATTTATCTGTTTCAATTATTAATGTTTGTCTGCAAAATTTGAAATTCCATCCCCTAAATGAAACAACAAATTTAACCACCTGCATAACCTGCCAGAGGGAAAAAACCAAAACTCAGAGCCGTAAGGCACGGAGCTATTTAACAAAATCATTTTGCCTTATGAAGCGACTCAGGCCTTCACAGGGAGGTTTTTCAACTTCTCTTAACTACAGAAATGCTTAGTTGAGTTTTAAAATTGGAATTTGTATTATAAAGGTTGCTTAACAGAAGCAAACAAACCCCAAACTGACCCATCCTTCTCTTCTACATCTCTGCCACTGTAGTCGAAGAAGATGTCTGAATCTTCAGCCAAAGCTCGCTCAATGACGCGGATTGTCCGGTCAAAAAAGATCAGGAATTCTTCTGAGTGGAGAACTTGCTGTTTTTCTTCTTCTGTCAGTTCCCTAGGAGGAGCTTGAAAATGAATAGATGTAGTCAAGGCTATGAGATCTCAACCCTCTCCTAATGAATCAGTACTACAGTGGGTTCCTTTTGCCGTGAAAGCTTGCCGCAGCGACGGCAAGGCGAGAATCAAAGCTTTACTCTTAAAATCATGACTAAGAATTTTTAAGTGTATTTAAACATGCTCCTGTCTGTTCCCAGAATGTAGCATTTACATAGAGGAGATCTTATATCCTATATATTTATTATTCTGAAATGGAAAATACTTAAAGCCCTCAAATTAAATAAACGGAGTGGTCCTATTTCAGGAAATGGCTGTGACTGACGTTTAGGCAATGCCTAGCTGAGAGAAGCAGAGCCCTTATGTAACAGGGGAGCTGTCAGAGGAGCCAAAGATAAAATAATCTTCTTAACTCAAACTACAGCTCTTTGTGTTAAAAGTGCTCACATAATCTCTTCCTTCACTTCTTCCCATTCCTCCTTAGTGTCGCTGATAAATTCTTTCTTTCCTTTCCAGCCTTTCTCAAGCGGTGAAGTAAATAACCAAAGATATTCTCTGAGGCAGCAAAATGGAAAGCAGCCTACCAAGCACCACCTTCTTTACCTTAAAGAATAAAGAAAAGAATAAACAAAACCTCAGTCTTATTCCTTGCAGAGGAATCCTAAGAGCCAGAGCAAGAAATGCCACTGAACTGTAGTTAAAGTTGTACTGGGAGAGGGTAGGAGCCACGTGGGGCACCCATCAGGATAGCCTGGCCCCCACGAGATGAAGTTACTTCTTTACAGATAGGCTGAGATGGTAAAGCTTTGCTTCCAAACAATGTAGGCTGAGATGCTAAAGCTTTGCTTCCAAACAAATATTTCCAGTATGGCCCTTCAGTTGAAAAAGACTCTTTGCAGGATACACCAAAGCTATGTCTCCATTGGTGTAATGACCTGTTGGCAAATCCTGACTTAAATGTGAACATCAGAGGGAAAGGAACTTGGGATGCTGCTGCTGCTGCTGCTACAGTGGAAACTCCTGTGCTCAATCGCACTAGCAGGGTGATATTGATATTGTGGAAGTGTTGCAGATCATTTATCTGCTTTCAAAGCATCACTTTAGTTAGATCTCAGAACTACTTCCATTAGTTTTGTCGGAGCTACACCAGTCCAGCCCTGCAGCTCCCGTCAATTCCCAACATGAAAAGAACTGCTGACATCATCACAGGAATTATGGAAACAGAGAATTTTGTTCCAAATTTATAATTAGATAACCAGTCCATCATAAACAGATTTATTGCAGAATTGCAGAGACTCAAGAGTTTAACTGGTGATCAAAGGTCTCCTGCATTTGGTTTTACACCACAGACTGTGCAAATGGCCTTGCAGTCTCCCTAGGCCATACTGGGGAGCAGTAGCCCAAACAGATCATTCAGCCTAGTGCCTCAGAGAACACTCAGCACACCTTCAAGTCTAACTCCCAGCCCTGTTGCATATACTTGAGCTGAATGAAACAATGAATGCCAGAGTTTCAAGCTGCAGTTTGAACTCATTTTCCTGTGGCTGTGCCATGCCACACAGCTGCTTTCAGCTACCAGGGAGATGCTCACCAGCTGATTTTCCCATGGCTCACACTAGATTGGTGAGCTCCAGTGCCCAAGCACAAGGTCATCACCAAGCCCAGGGGTAAGGATGGATTGAGAGGTGCAACAGGCAGGCCTAGCACAGTACTCAGGTCTCCAGTTCTCAATGTCCTTGCTCTCAGAGCACTCTATGCTTGGGAGAGGCTCTTATCACCATGCTCAGGTCTGCCTCAACTGGTCAAAGCATTAACTTTGAAAGACAAAAACCCTCTGTGCTATACCTGGGCTAAACATAGAGGGTAGGAAAAAAGCAAAAGGTGAAGAAGTAATTTGGCCCTCAGGAGACAAAGCAGCTGTGACGTTAAAAACTTTAGCCTTTGATGATCTCCTATGGTCTTGGCCCTGTGCCTCCTACCACATGGTCCCTGCAGAGCTCCACACATCCAGAGAATATCTACATGTCCCTGCATGGTCCCCTCTCAGCAGCAGAGCAACAATTACCAAGGCAGGAGCACAATTTGCCCCTAAGTATTTTAGACAGAAGCAATGCATGTGAAGAAAAAAAAGAAGTCCAGGCTGACCTATAGCAGCGTCCACTGCTGAATGGTAATTGGCACTAAGGGACCTCATCTGGCAAGGGAGGCTGTAATGAGGCAATTCCCCACTGTCACCACTAAAGCATCGCTTCCTGGGAATCAAAGACAGCAAGCATGACAATGCAGCAAAATGGCCTAGGAGGGGAGAAAATAACTGCAAAGGCAACTGGAAAACTCATTCTAAAACTGCCCCAAATGGTAAAAATTATTTGCTAAATCAAATCCTCTCTGCAGCTTGGAAATACAAATTTATTACTCGGCTATTTGCCAACTATAACTGGCAAAGAAAATACAACACCCTTCTTCCCACCCCCAAAACAATCAATAGAAAGGGCAAAGGAAAAAAAAAATAAACAGCTTGAGAGTTGTGGAGTGTTCCCAAGCCAAGGAGACACACAGGAACTGCAGCTCTACCTCAGCAAACTCTCCCTCGCAGTGAGGAACGATCCTTGGGAGGCCGGCAGCCTATTAAAGCCTCTTCAGCAGCAGCAAACACCTTGGCTGAAGTTTGCAGGGCATAAATCAGCTTACCTCATGACTGACACACCAGATGCCCCCTGGCAATAAGCAAGCTTCATATTTTAACCTTATTTTTTTCTTTCATTCGGCTGCCTCTGAAGTTTTATTTGAGGCAATCTCTCCTTACAAGAATGTTAACATCATTACTTTTTTTTCCAGTGTAAAACACTGCTGTAACAACTGCAAAGACATGAAACACAAGCAAGAAAGCCCAAAGAGGCAGGCTTGTTCTTTCAGATAGGAAGATTTTATAACCATTTATCTTTCAGAGCTGCTTCCATTTCCCCCTTGTTCCTTCTCCCTGTCTGTCCATTACCTCAAATAAAAATAAAAAGAATCTGTGTAATTTTCTGCAATTTTTCTTCCTATCTGGGAGCTTACAGCTCCTTTGATCTCAGCTTTCAGGAGACACAGGCTCTCTTCAAGAAAAACTCTGAGAAACTTAAGTAGCTGATCAAAGTTTTGTTTTGTTGTTTTTTTTTCCTTTTTTGCCTTTGTTTTGTCAGAGGGACCTATGTGATGTGACAATACCTTCAGAAATCCCTCCAAGAATACAAGCATTTGCCTTGGAGGATCTGCTCTGCCTGCTGTAAAAACCAACCAAACCACATCTAACCCTGGTGTGATGCTCAGGGCAGAAAGGCTCTTCAGAGGGACTTGGATAGGCTTAGATCAATGGGTCAACATTAATGGGATGAGTTTCAACAAGGTCAAATGCCAGGTCCTGTACTTGGGTCACAACAACCCCAGGCAATGCTACAGGCTTAGGGTAGTGTGGCTGGAGAGCTGCCTTGGCAGAAAGGGACCTGGGGGCTGTAACAGACAGAAGCTGAATAGGACCCAGCAGTGTGCCCAGGTGCCCAAGAAGGCCAGTGGCATCCTGGCTTGTATTAAAAATGCTGTGGCCAGCAGGAGCAGGGAGGTCATTGTCCCCTTGGACTCGGCTTTGGTGAGGCCACACCTTGAGTGTTGGGTTCAGTTTTGGGCACTGCAATACAGGAGAGATGTGGAGGTGCTGGAGAGGGTCCAGAGGAGGGCAACAAAGCTGGAGAAGGACTTGGAGAATAAATCTTATGAGGAGAGACTGAGGGAGCTGGGAGTGGGTAGTGTGAAAAAGGGGAGGCTGAAGGAAGACCTCATTGCTGTCTACAGCTACCTGAAGGGACATTGTGGAGAGGCTGCTGCTGAGCTCTGCTCACAGACAGAACAAGGAGGAATGGCCTCAAGCTGAGACTGGAGAGGTTTAGATTGGACATTAGGAAAAAGTTTTTCACAGAGAGAGTGGTCAGGGACTGGAATGAGCTGCCCAGGGAGGTGGTGGAGTCACCAACCCTGAATGTGTTTAAGGGTGGCACTTAGGGTTATGGTTTAAGGTGAATCTTGTAGAGTAGGGTTCTAGGTTGGACTTGGTGATCCTGAGGGGCTTCGCCAATCTGCATGGATCTGTGATTCTGTGCAAACGTTCCCTGCTTGTTGCCAGGAGTGCAGTGGCAGCTCCTGCAAAGGAAGGCTTTGGCTTTGCTCTGCTTCCTATCCTGGAGCTTCAGGATGAACTTGTGCATGTGAGGAGCTGAACCCACCTGCAGCGCTGCATAGGCCACAGCACAGGAAATCATAGAATCATAGAATGGTTTGTGTTGGAAGGGACCTTAAAGATCATCCAGTTCCAACCTCCTGCCATGGGCAGGGACAGCTCCCACTAGCCCAGCTTGTTCAAGCCCTTGTCCAGTCTGGCCTTGAATGCCTCCTGGGATGAAGCATCCATGACCTTCCTGGACAACCTGTTCCAGTGTCTCCCCCACCAGTGTCATGAATTTCTTCTTAATCTCCAGTCTATATCTGCCCTACTCAAGCTTCAATCTATTCCCTTTCCTCCTACCACTCCCAGCCCTTGTACAAAGTCCCTCCTCAGCTTTCTTGTAGCCTTCTTTGGGTACTGGAAGGTTGCTCTAAGGTCTCCCCATATGTGTTGTATCCTGGTTATGCTGGGGTTAAAGCACAAGTCCCTTCGTGGCACAGTAGCTGAAGATGTAAAGGGAGATTTCCAGGTCCATTTAGGGATTTTTTAATTCTGGAGTAGCAAGGTCCTGAGCCTTTGCTTTGAGGCTGTGCCAGGCAAGGCTAATGTCATTGATTCTGCTTCTGCAGGGGCCATGCTCAGCAACATCCCTGAGCACAGCTGAGCTGGGCTACCAGCATGGGCTGGCATACCTGAGCTCACTGTGGTGCTGCTGAAACTATGGTGTTAGAGGCTATCACAAACCTCAAAGACAGCACAGGGGCAAAGCCAGCAACCTTGGCCTGCTTATTCAGTGCTGGTGCTGGCTGATGTGGTGTAATTGCTCACTTTGCTCTTGTTTGACCCCAGCTCCTCTCTTTCATTTTCCTTGACCCCAATTCCTCCCATTCCTATGCTTGGGATTCTGGTTTCAGTTGTCACTGATAGTGTAGCTCAGAATGTAAACTGGAATGAAACTTGCATTCCCCTGTTGCAGTTCTTGTTGAACAATGACAGCTTTGCAATGCTTAATTAAAGACCTGCACCATCTCCCCTACCTCAGCCTGCTGTGTGGCCACCTGAGTGCCATGCACAGGGCCAGGGGAAGAGGTGGGCACAGCAGGAGTTTGAAGCTGCAAATCTCAGCCTTCCCCAGCAGAGCCTTTCCTGCACGTTTCTGTGGACACAGTCATGGCTTGGGATAAATGCAGGTTGAGGCTCACCTTGCAAACTCTGCCCATCCCACTGTTCATGTGGTTTCTACTGGCACAAAGAGGTGCCTTAAATGGAGCTCCAGAGCTCTCTGGTGGTGGAAAGCCCCAACCCACTTGACGCCACAGTTTGAGACTTTGTTTATGTGGTCAGGAGTGGCTGGGAACAGCAGAGTCCAGTCCAGTTCATCAGCAGGTATCCCACACCTGACTCTTCCAAACAGGGTGGGGACACCAGGCAGCTGAGACATGGGTGGCAACAGGCAGCTCCGTGGAAGAAACACAAAGGGGTCTCAAGGCTTCATATGCTCCAAACAGCCACCAGGGCTGGTCCTCACCTCCCACTCCAGAAACACTCTGGAGGGGTTCAAGCTGCTCCTCTGCCCTTAGCATCTCCATAGCATTCCCAATGCTCCATATGCTTCAAACAGCCAAGAGACCAAGGCTTCACCTGCCACTCCAAAACACTTTGCAGACTTCAGGATGCTCCTTTGCCCTCAGCACCCAGAGGTGCTGTGCCAGGCAGGCTGCCCCACTGCGAGTGCATTGTGTGACTTACGGTGATGCTGAGACAGGTCCAGAACTAGGGTCAGACCCTGCAAACAGTTGTGCCTGCTGAATTATCCCACCAAACCCCACAGAGCAACTCTAGGGTGTCTTGGGGGGCAAGATAAGGAAATGAAGCATGCAAGTGATGTCTGTAGAATGAAACTGGACTACCAATAAACCTCAGAGGAAAAAAACCAACCCCCAATCCATCATATTTCCTCTTGAAAATGTCATTATAAAAATAGAGCACCCCAGTCCTCTTGGCTTGGGGAGATTGAATAGACTGGCTCCAAACTTTATTTTTTTTAGCTTGACCTATTTTTGAGTCACATTAGTGAAAAAAAACTGCTTTCTTTTCCTGCACTTCTCCCTTCTATGTTGGTTTTTTTCTTTNACGGCTGGGTTATAAATCCCTGAAAAACAGGATTCATAATGGAAGTGCTGACACAGCCTTAACTGCTCTAGAGCAGTGTGAATGGCGCCACTATAATATCTATTAGAGATTCTTTCAAAAGTTTGCAAAATATTGTCTTGCCTGGCAGAGAAAAAGAAGCCAGAGTGCTTAATGCCAACATAAACATGCTTTTAACCCATTATGTGCTAATTTGCAGGGGAGGAAAAGAAAAAAAAAAAAAAAAAAAAAAAGAAAAAAAAAAGCAAGCTGTTAATTCTGAGGAGGCACACACAGAGTGCAGCACCAACAGGAAATGTTCTTCCAAACTCCTGCTTGACTTGTAACATGGTTTTAATCACTTCCATGAAACACAAACGATGGTTTCGAACTCCCAGTGTTGCTCAGAACATGAGAAGGGTGATTACAACAGAGAGGAAAATGGCATTTTTTTTGGCAACAGTGCTAAAAGCCAGCAGGGAGAGAATGACAGCAGATGCTGAAGAATGGGACTCTGTTCTCTGTCAGTGCTTCATCTGATGGCCATCAGGCTGCACCAACACACCCTGCAGGTCAAGGTCACATCTATCAGGCCATAAGGATGTGTTCTTCCTTGAACCTAGGCAAGTGTAAGCACCTCACAAAGCTGGTTCTGCTAAACCAAGCTCTGCCTTGCTTCTCCAGCCTGCAGTTTGTATCTGATACTAGGGCTAAACTACCTCAGCTGATTTAGGAGGGACTGAAAGCACTTCACAAAGCTGGTTCTGCTAAACCAAGCTCTTCCTCGCTTCTCCAGCCTGCAGTTTGTGTCTGATACTAGGGCTAAACTACCTCAGCTGATCTAGGAGGGACTGTAAGCACCTCACAAAGCTGGTTCTGCTAAACCAAGCTGGTAATGCAGGTTCCTTCAGTGTGTGAGGAGAGCCAATGTGAGCACTAACAACCAGACTCAGGTTGTGGGGACACTGCTGTGAATCACAAGAAAAGAACATCCACTGCTGTATTCCAGTTAACAATTTCATGGGCTCCTCCCTGTGAAACAACTCCCTATTCTTCCCTATAGAGAGATTATTTTGTGAAACTGAAGCCAAGGCCACAGAATAATCCTGATAATGATCACCATAGCAAGAAGTCACTTAGAGTCCACCTGAGGAAATTACCTTTCAAGAAGATAAAGTCCTGGTCTTACAGAAATGTTGAAGAGGTAACTCATTTCCTCTCACATTGGAGCTGCTGCTATTTTAGCTCTTTCTTTCCCCCTCACCCCACAGAGGAGTGAGCACTGACTCCCAGAATAGCCAACAGTACCTTTCCAGATGAGCAAGACCAAACTTCACATCCCTCTTCTAACTATGAAAGCTAGACAAGCCAAGAGAAGCAATCAAGAGGACTCCAGAAGATCTATCAGGCCCAGGGCTGATGAGCACCACTTCAGCAGCTGTCTCCTATCTGCACCAGAAAGAAGCAGTAACCTTCATTTCGGTCTTTCATAGTTCCTGGAGTGTCTCAGCCCACAGAAATGGATAGAAGGTGTGGACCTGTCTGGCCTCAGCTTCATCCTTAAGTAGGGGCAGCTCTTCCAAAAACAAACCTTGATTTTGACAGCGAACATTTTCCAGCCAAATGGTTTTCTGCTGACCATCCCAAGATTTAAGTTTGCTCCTCTCAAACCAGCGAACAGTTATGGTCTTTAAGTACTTCTGAAGACCAACCAATTTTGTGGAGCTACTGGAATGCCTGGTATTGCCATCTTACATCTTTCATGCAAGCAGGCTATTTGAGGCAGAGGACAAGTAAGCACCAGTCCTGGAATCCTAGAATCTCTACTTTGTTCCCAGATTATGAGGACATGTAGCTTCTTCTAAACAGATGAAGTCTTGTGCCTTTCACAAGCTTCTCAGACCTACCAGCTGGGTCACTAGGATACATTTTTCTGCTTTTATGCTGCTGATATGGTTTTTAATAAAAAAACCTGGCAACTGGTTTGGTTTTGCAGTGTTCTCAATAACAGAAACTACCTATGAGAGTAACTGCTTGCAGGATTCAGTCCTTTAAAGCTGTAACAAAGTCCTTTTCTGTTTTTCCAGTACCTTCTTTCACTTCCTGCTTCTGAGCTTGATTTTCCGTCTCCAAGTCATCCTGTGCTTTGGGCTCCACCATCTCTTCATCGTCCTCATCCTCTGAAAAAAAAAAAACAAAACAGAAAATATAAAAAGGAAGAAAGAGATTTGTAAAATTCTCCTCTTCAAAGGGGATGGGAATAGTGGAATCTGCTTCACGAACACAGCAAACACAGGTAAAGCAAAGGGGAATGGAAATGTCTCAGCTATTTCCCCTCTGACTGCAAGACAATATGCTAGCACAGGGCACCTGCCACTTCTGCTCCCTGTAGCAACTTCCCATCTCAGATGTCAGCTGAATATCTCCCTGACCTCACAGATGACTTTTTGGATGGCATAAGAACAGATGCAAACACGTTTCAGCCTGGCAGCTATTCTGCGCCTGGGACACCTGCTCTCCAGACACCTCATTTCCAATTCAATTCTCACCAGATTAATTTGTCTTTTGACCTACAGGAAGGGGTTAAATAGAAACCTGACCTCGGGTCAGATGCCACTAGCAAGTAAACAAGCATGGTACAGTTCTGAAAAGTCATCACCATCAACCAGGAGAACACAGCAACCAGAAGTGGCATTTGGAGCTTAAAAGCCATTCTTGCATTAATAGGAATTTAATGAACACTAAAATCTGACACATGTCAGTTACTGCTGCCAGATGTTTTAATGACCTCTCCTGACCTATGCAAATGCCTCTCTCCCTGCACTCACATGTTCTCATTTTATTCAGGAAGGCAAACCATTTATTTCTTGATGTCTGCCTGAAGTTACAAGGCTTCTGATTGTCCAGACCCAAACATCATACAAGCAGTGCTGGAAAGGCAGTGGTGCACCAAAATTACCTTCGTAACCCAGGGCCAGCACCCAACCATCTCACACTCTTGAGAGGGCAGCACTGCAACAGGCTGCACAGGGGGGTTATGGAGTTTCCCTCTCTGGAGATATTCAAACCCCACCTGGAGGTGTTCCTGTGTGATCTGCTCTAGGTGATCCTGTTCTGGCAGGGGGGTTGGACTGGACAAACTTTCGAGGTCCCTTCCAGCCCTTGACATTCTGTGATGCTGTGATGCTGAGCCTTCTAGATTCAGTGGAATACAAAGATTGGAAATAGATCTGATCCTAACCAGCGAGTTACAGCAATGGACAACCAGTCTCAGCAAATGCATAGAATCATAGAATGGTAAGTTTGGAAGGGACCTCAAGGATTATCTAGTTCCAACCCCCTGCCATAGGCATTGTGAGGTGCTGATGTACCAGCCTGATGTACCTAGGTTGGTCCATCCCTGACATTCATGATTCTATGATCCCAAGACAGAACACATGTCCTGGCCTTGGGGCTGCAGCTCTTTCAGGGTTTTCTGACCAATCTGCCTGGCACTTCCTCAGGCACATTCCCTGCTCTAACCCTGCCATGGTAACATGGCCTGGAAGTGGGCATGGGGCAACATGTCCATCTGCTCAGCTCCTGGCACCTCCTCCTGCAAAGGCCAGCTGTAGTCAGGCCTGGCTCCTCAGGGGGAGGTTGGTGCTGACAGGTTGCATTCAGCCAACAGTACCAGGCAGCTGCATTTTGTTTTCTGTAAGGTAATAAGCACCACACTCTTCCCACCATGTTGCCTACACTGAGACTTCTCCCCCTCAGAAGTCCACAGAGCACATGCTGCTTGCTACCTGACACACTGGCTAGAGAACATGGCTTAGCCACACACTGTAAGGAAGGGTTTCAACACGACCAGATATGCTTCTCCCTCTTGGGAAAACGAGATGATCTCAGCATAAACTCCCCCTGATACTAGTGACTGCAGTGAGCAGAATGAAAAGCTCCATAGAGAGGTAGGATAACCATGTGCTCCTCAGGATGGGAAAGGAGGAGGAATCCAGCTTTGATGAGGAGGCATTTCCATCAGAAAAAGAACTGCTGAGGAATCCCACTCCTTTTTCATGGATTTTACATACAATGACACTTGGAGTGGGGAAAAGGCAAAGTGTTCATGATGCTTCCCTTGGATGCCTCACTTGACAAGCATGTTTCTCTAGGTACCATAGATGCCCCTTCTACACCTAGGCACACAGATGCCCCTTCTACACCTAGGCACACAGATGCCCCTTCTACACCTAGGCACACAGATGTACCTTCTACACCTAGGCACACAGATGCACCTTCTACACCTAGGCACACAGATGCCCCTTCTACACCTAGGCACACAGATACACCTTCTACACCTAGGCACACAGATGTACCTTCTACACCTAGGCACACAGATGCCCCTTCTACACCTAGGCACACAGATACACCTTCTACACCTAGGCACACAGATATACCTTCTACACCTAGGCACACAGATGCCCCTTCTATACCTAGGCACACAGATACACCTTCTACACCTAGGTACACAGATGCACCTTCTGCACCTAGGCACACAGATGCACCTTTTACATCTAGGTAGGAGGGCTACAGAGAAGAGCTCCTAGAGATAAGTCAGGATGTTTGACAGCAGGATAAACACAACACTGTCCACTGCCTGAAAGACAGATAAGATCCCACACAGTCAGCAGAGAGGCAAGGAGAAAGCTTTCCCTCTGTACACACACAGGAGAGGTAAAGAAAAGATCCTTCTGCCACAGGTCTGTGGTGCTGGCAGAGACGGGGATGTATGAAGGAGAGAGGCACTCCCAGTTTCAAAGGACAGATGAGGAGTGTGAGAAGAGAGAGCAGAAAGCAGCAGAGGAGGGAGAGAATGCTCTGCTAACCTCAGCTATGTCTGCACTCACAGATAGGATCGCAACAGTGTGCAGAGAGCTGCACACAGACACACTTAGGGCAGATACCAAACAGAGCTAACTCCCACAAGAGTTTTGTGAGTCTTGCATCAACCACATTTTCCTTCCCTAGAGCATCAGCTCTTTACACGTGGATTTCAGCTGCCATTTTAAACCTGTTTCCAACCTGTCAGCTTGTGCCAGGAAGTTTGAGAAGGGAAAAAGATTTGAGAAAACCTGCAGAGAGCAAACAAAAATCCCAACAGTACTTAAACAGAATCTCCCAGGGGTTTTAAGGCAGTATGCCCTGCTTTTTAATGCCTCCCTTGTCATCTGCTAGTGGATAGGGACAATGCGGAAAATACAGAACTTGAGATTTAGTAGTTTTCAGACTGAGGTGAAGCAAATTTCTCCCTGTCCTCCACAAGTCTCTGATCCTTCTGCCTTTGGCTGTATGCCTAGAGCCCATTTCTGCTTCTAAAGCAGAGTAGTTGTGAATGGCTGAGGCACAGCTGGATCAGGGATTGGTACTTCAGCACTCATTAAGGTAGATCTTCTTCACTTCCCTTCCTTCCTCTTCTGGGAACAATCAAAGCCAAGTTTCCCTAGATTTAATTGCAGCAGGAAAAAATAATTAAAGGCTATTATATTCCTGTGAGACAGGTGAGGCACTGGAACAGGCTGTCTCAATGTGGATACCCCATCCCTGGAAGTTCAAAGGCAGGGCTTTGAGCAAGCTGGTCTAGTGGAAGGTGTTCCTGCCCATGGCAGGGGGAGTGGAACTGGATGTCTTTAGGGTCCCTTCCAAGACAAACTATTCTACGCTTCTCTGACTATGATTTCATTACAACACATGCCATACCTCTTGCCAAGGGCATACACAGCAACAAATTGGTTTGACTAAGAACACAGTCCAAGGGCTTTTAGCAGGAAAGCCACAGGGCCAAAGGGCTGGACCCTAGGCATGGAGTGGTGGCTAGGCCTTGGCACTCGAGTCCTGCACTGCTTGCTCCTGGCTACAGCTGCTGGCAGCTCAGGGCTGAGGATCTGGGGCTCCCCTAGTGCCACGTTTAGAAAGACATTTGGATGAGGAGCTGAAGGACATGCTCTAAGAGTTGTGTACAGGGAGATGCTACCTTATGGTTAGACTTGATGGTCTTAAGATCTCTTCCAACCAGGCAATTCTCTGATTCTGTGACCAGAGGAAATGGCCTCAAGTAGTGCCAGGAAAGGTTTAGATTGGATATTAGAAAAAAAACTTCTTCACTGAAAAGGTTCTCCAAGCCTGCCATAGGCTGCCCAGGGAGACAGTTGAATCATAGAATGGTAAGGTTGGAAGGAACCTCAAGGATCACCTAGTCCCAACTCCCTGCCATAGGCAGGGACACCTCCCACTAGTACAGGTTACTCAAGGCCTCATCCAACCTGACCTTGAACACCTCCAGGGAGAGAGCAGCCACAACCTCCCTGGGCAACCTGTGCCAGTGTCTCACCACCCTCACTGTTAAAGAATCCTCATCCCCGGAGAACTTCCAGAGAGGCAGAGATGAGTGGCATAGTTTAGCACCAGGCTTGGTAGATAATGGTTGGAGTCCATGATCTGAAAGGTCTTTTCCAAGTAAAACAATTCTGTGATACTCAGATTGGATGCTCCATTGCAGTAATAGTCCAGGGAGAGGATGACACTTCCATTGTTCCTGAAGGCAAACAGCCTTTCCCTCTTTAAGAGCATATCTGACACTGGCAAGTTTAGAGAAACAACTTCTTCACTGCTTACATCACAGCAGTAGGAGCCTTCTACTTACACTTGGCAAAGACAGAGGTGCTCCTAGCACCTGTTCAGAAGATCTACACCAGAACCCAATTGTCTCTTAAGGGAACCACATGAAAAAGAGCTCATAATGACATGTGTAGTTGCTGTGTAACAGCTTTGCTTTGTAGATCTCAAAGGACTTTTTAACGAGCCCAGTTTTATTGTGCCCACTTCCCACACAGGAGCCGCCAGATAGAGCCACTCACTGCAGGTCACTCCTCAGACCAGCAGCTGAGTCAACAGAAGGCTGGCTTCAGAGTTTCAACCCAGACTCCTGCCCACTAATGCAAATCTGCCTTCTACTGTAAATAAATAATTCTTCAATGGAAATGATCATTAAATACTCAGGCTAAAAATGTTTGTCTGCTGAAGCCTGTAGAGCTATACATGGCATTAACACAGACCAACAGAGATGGACTAAATACCATTTCTTCCTAACTCAGAGATGATGGATCCCCAGGCTCTAAGTGGTGGCCAACTGGTCCCAACAGTGCTTTGTTTAACATAATGAAGTAAAAGAAGAGCAACTGTTCTCAGCTTGTACTTAGCTTGAACACTTCTGCTTCTGTTCCAGCCCAGAAGTGGTCTTGTTTGTCTAAAAGCTTGCCAGGAGTGGTCTTGTTTGTCTTTAAAACTGCCTGCTTTGTTCCAGCTATAGAAGTTGCTCTAATGAAAAATGGTGACTTTTCCCTACAGACCTGGTTTTATTTAATCTGCCTGCAAACTGCTGGCTTTCAAACACTGACCAACTACAGGCTGCGATGCTCTATGCTTGGTCTTCCCCTGGCCTCCACAAGGCTGGATCACCTCTTTGCAATGGCAGTAAATGCAGAGGAAAGCCCTGTAAGAACATGGCTAACACCCTGGCACCTGCAGAAGAAGGGCCTGGGTGCGCTGAGCTGGATCAAAGGTTCACAGAGAGAGCACAGATGATCTCAGAAAGTCAGCCCCTGCATTTCTGCAGAGTTGGATTATTTACTGCCTACTTGAGTTTTCCAGGCTTTAAATCACTGTGTTTATTTTTGCAGTGTATAAAAACCATACCAAGAACATTCAGGACAAACTAGAACACAATAATTACATCTGAGAGGACTGCCCACGACAGTGGTTTAGGTTTTAATTCTTGAGATCAGCACTCTTGTGCTCAGGTCAACATTTTCTTTATTGATTGGTTGTGTTTTTGGGTTGCCAGTTTTCAGCAGCTAACACTGGTACTGCTCAAATAGTTTACTAGCTTTTTTTTTTTTTAAAGGATTGATGTAATTCTAGCTCCCTGCTCTGTTAATATATGTCCCACCAGTCAAACAGCAGGCAGCATGGTGTGCATTCTTCTGGGCTAAAAGATTTACACCTCCTCAGATCTGCATCTCTAAGATCAGCTAAGCTGGAGCTTCTGTGTGTTGGTTTTGGTATTGACAGCCATATTGAAGTGGACTGACTGCTCTGGTTTTAATTCTGGGTAGGTACAAACAACCCCTTTACTAAAGACCTATCTTTAACAATAACAATTTAATTAGCACTACAATTACATCTTTTATTGCCTGAGTCATTGATCTGTGAGAAGCCAGTGGGTTATTAGATGGGGTTTTATGTCAGCATCAACCTTCCTTCAGTGTTTGAAGAGGATCAGCCATGCATATGACACATTCAATAAAATCAAAGTGTCTTCACAAGAAGCAAACCTGGTATTTGCAGCTACAAAATGGTTAATGGTTGATGATCTTCAAGGTCTTTTCCAACCAAAATAATTCTAGGATTCTATGAAATAGCAGAAACTGTTGTATCACTTTTATAATTTAATTACTTTTGCTGTTTCTGTCATAAAAGAATTACAACCTGAGCAAGGACAAACGCACGGTGTTTGTACTTAAGCCTTGATCAAACAAGTTGAGTGTTATAGAATCACAGAATGGGAGGGGTTGGAAGAGACCTCTGGAGATCATTGAGTCCAACCCTCCCTGCCAATGCAAGTTCACATAGTGAAGGCCACACAAGAACACATCCAGGTAGGTTATGAATGTCTCCAGAGATGGAGACTCCACCACCTCTCTGGATAGCCTATTCCAGTGCTCCATCACCCTTAAATTGAAGAAGTACTTCCTTATGTTTAGATGGAACTTCTTATGTCCATGTTTTTGCCTGTTACCCCTTGTCCTGTCACTGGTAACCACTGAACAAAGCCTGGCCCCACCCTCCTGACACCCACCCTGTAAGTATTGATCAGCATTGATGAGATCCCCTCGGGCTGCTCTTTTCCAGAATAAAAAGCCCCAATCTCTCAATCTTTCCTCTTGAAAGAGATATTCCAGTCCCCTCAGCATCTTTGTAGCCCTTTGCTGTACCCACTCCAGTAGTTCCCTGTCACTCTTGAACTGGAGAGCCCAACTGGACACAGTATTTCAGGTGTGGCCTCACCAAGGCAGAGTGGAAGGGATGAAGGACTTCTCTCGACCTGCTTGCCCCATTCTTCTTGATGCACCCCAGGATGCCATTGGCCTCCTTGGCCAGACAGGCACATTGCAGGCTCCTGGGCATCCTGTCCGCTATGTCCTTTTTCCCAGAGCTGCCTGCAGCAGGTCAGCACTCAGACTGTGCTGCTGCAGGAGGCTGTTCTTCCCCAGATGCAGGATTCTGCATTTGACCTTACTGAATTTAATTAGATGTCTCCCTGCCAAGCTGGATGGCAGCACAGCCTGGAACAGTGTCAGCCACTCCAAGCAGTTTCATATCATCAGCAAACTGGCTGAGGGTCTGCTCTGTCCCCTCACCCAGATCATTGACGAGTATATTGAATAGGGCTGGACCCAGTAGTGAGCCCTGGGGCACACCACTAACCACAAGCCTCCATCACATGCACCCCCCCTACGAAGAGAGACGGAGAGCCCTGGGGCTGACAGTCTGGAGAAGACTGAGAGGGGATGTGATCAATATCTAGAAATATCTGAGGGGTGGGTGTTAAGTGGAGGGGGCCAATCTCTTTTTGGTGGTATGCAGTAATAAGAGAGTGAACAATGGGTACAGACTTGAACACAGAAGGTTTCACCTCAGCATGAGGAGAAACTTCTTTGCAGTGAGAGTGACAGAGCCCTGGACTAGGCTGCCCAGAGGTCATGGAGTCTCAAAACCTGCCTAGTGCATTCCTGTGTGGACTACCGTGGCAATCCTGCTTTTGGCAGAGGGGTTGGACTCCAGCCTCTAACCTTCTGTGATTCTGTGATCTAGACAGCTGCCCCATACTGTTGACCCTCCCCTGAGAAGGAGCTAAAGCTCTGTCTTTCCTTTTTTAACCACATTCTTTCCATCACTAGCAAAACATGCACCAAGCAAGGGAACACTTAACTTTTTCAAGCAGGACTGCTTGACATTTCCCATTTTTGAAAATCTGTGATTTGCAGTCTGGCTGAATGACCTATTTTTCACATAAAGTCATTTTTGGAAATGTGTCCAGTTTGGTTTTTGTTTTTTTCTTTTTTCTTTCTTTCACTTTCATCTTCTGACTGCCCTTTGAAGCAAGAAGAGAATTAATTCATCAGCGGATTTTGTTTGCAGAGTGGGATGTGAGACTGGATGGACATTGGGCACACGTTAGTCATCCCAGATGGAAATATTCTTGCATGTGAGCTCTTCCTGGCAATAGGCAGCTGCCTCCTAAAATGTATTTCACTTAGCCAAAGCAAGGAAGACTACTCAGTGCTGAACACTGTGAAAAAACAGAGGTGAGCAGATCTTGGACTGAGCTCTGTGCAATAGGTAACAAATTTCAGATGAGAATTTCACATGAGCTTGAGCTTGCAAGCGTATTTGTGTGCCAGAACCATAAGGTAGCTTTGCCCCCTACTCAGGAACTTAACTGTGCACTGGACAACAGAAGGAAGTTCCAGGTCATCCTTCTAGAGTTCCCCATCCCTGATATGGAACATTCCCCACACATCAGGAAGAAGTTCTTTACTGTGAGGGTAGTGGAACACTAGAACAGGTTGCCCAGGGAGGTGCTGGAGGTTCCATTCCTGGAGGCATTCAAGGTCAGGTTTGATGGGGCTTTGAGCAACCTGATCTAGTGGGAGACTGGACTAGATGACCTTTAAAGGTCCTTTCCAATCCAATGCACTCTATGATTCTATGAGTCCCATCCCTGGAGGTGTTTAAGGTCAGGCTGGATGAGGTTCTGGACAGCCTGATCTAGTGTGAAGTGTCCCTACCCATGGCAGGGGGTTGGAACTAGATGATCCTTGTGGTCCCTTCCAACCCTGACTGATTCTGTGATTATCTTGTCCTTATGAACCAGCACAGTTGCGCTATCTAATGGCTGTCAGATGAAGAGAGAGCACTGGGAAAAAGAAGAGTAAAACTGGAAGGATGAATGAATGTCTGGAACTATCATATGGCCACATCACCCAAAACACTTGAACAAAAGCATGGGACAGTCTTCCACTTCCCACCTATGTGTGAGGAAAAAAGGTCTCTCTGCATGCTCTTTGCTATTCCACAAGAGCAAGAACAAATCCCAGCACTGCAAGAACTTCAAACCTAGCATCTCTGAGCTCCTCTGACTGTTACCTTGAAGTGCTGTGGTGCTTTTTGATGAAAGAGAGGCTTCACATAGTGCTGAAACACAGGCTGGATGAGTCACAAGGCTTTGACCAGGCTCAAGTAGATTGACAATCTTTTGGAACAAAGTGTTGGTTTAAAGTTGAATCATACAGTAACAGAAAGCATTTGCCACTTTAATCCAGAAGACTGCAGGACACTTCCCTGGAACTAACATATTTAGCCCAACATCTTCCCACAATAAGCAGACAAGTATTGATGTCCTAGTTTTAAAAATGCAGGACTGAGAGAGAAAGCCCAAGTTTTCCTGCTTCTTGCAAAATGAAGTGCTACTCATTTGTCTCTGCCACACCTCAGAAAGCTTTTCTGATCCCATTTATTGCTGTGCAATGCAAAGCTCTGCAGAGCTTCACCAACTCATCCCAAGGAGCAGGTGGCATTGCCAGGCATTACAACCAGACCCCTGGAGCCCTCCTCTCAGGATCCAGCTATCCTTGTGCTAGCACAGCAAAGGACATACATATTTTACCCTCAAACCAAACACCGCAGCCTGGCTGACTGAGAGGAGTCGTTTTAGTTCAGAGGATTTATTTTGCTGACAGCACAGACCACGCCTGCACTCCTGCCACTTCAAAATTTGTCCTGAAATTTACTACACTTCCCTCTTAAAACAAGCAGTCCCTAAGTCATTTTCACTCAACATTTCTTTTTAAAGCTCTCCTTAACAGTTACCACATTCAATTACTCCTGGACTCTCAGCTCTCCTGGTCTATGATTTTTTTTTTTTCATAACCATCTCCTGGTCCAGAGTTTCACCACTCAGCTCCAGCCCCTATGCCTCTTCCTGACTTGTGTTTGCAGGCAGACTTCTCTTTGGTGTGTTATGAAGGCAGACCTTATTTTCCCATTTTGTGACAAATGATAGCCTATCACAGCCAAATGGCAAGAAAATGTCACAGAAGCAGCAGCCTTTTACTCTTGCATTTCACTAAGATCCTTCTAGACCTATTCAGATCTCGTCACAGCCCTGATTGCAACCCTATGCACTGGTTCAAGTGTTAGATTCAATGCTTCAGACTACAGCAATTGCTTGACCAATAAAAGTGGAAAACGGCCTCTGATTCTTCAGGGAAGCATTTCTCTAACCCCAGAAACTGATTTTCCAGTTACTTGGCCTGAGCAGAGTTTTCAGTTGTGGTGAGAGTCTCAGAATTCAAAGTGTCCCTTGTTTTTAGTTTCTGGTCGGTCTAGACCAGACGAGGATTTTTCTCTCCTCTTTGGACTGTTGCAACATCACACTGGCTGGAAGTATTTTTCAGTCCCCTGAGAACTAAGCTGCAGAGAACCCCCACTGGAGTCATCACCTCTTCTAGCTGATTCCCTTTTCTCCTCTTCCTCCCTCCCCAAAGTTCATGCTCAATTCTATTGTGATTGAAAACATTCCAGTTGGAAGATGTAAGACTGAAAGAAAAGTACAGAAGTTTCCTTTTCTTGGGCATGGGTTGGGGCTTCAAATAAAAACGTCAACATGAAATAAAGGTTGAACAGCAGAAGCCTTACAGCAGCGTTTACAGACCTCTAGCTCCAAAACCAAATAGCATAAATTAAAGATATCCTGCTACAGTGTAACTGTGGTCGTACTATCCTTGGGGAAGAAGGGGATGGAAACCCTTTGCTCCTGCAGGGGAAGAAGGACTTGCTAAACCATGGAGGCTTCCACAAGCAATGAAATCTGGAAGGGTTTCCTCTTGCTGTGCTGCTGGAAGACATCTCCTTGTCCCAGCAGTGCGAAATGACTCCTGCCCTGGGTAAGGGCACAGAGACACGTGGCAGACTGTGTATTGGGCCTGCTCAAGTCATTTTTGAACCCTCGGATCACATCAGAGTGTTAAATCACAAAAGCCTGAGTATGTTAATGAAAAGCAGGCCCCACAACCTATGGCAGCAGCGGCAGCTGGAAAACAAAAGCTGCTTTCACAGCACACACACGGACACACGCACGCAGATGGTGGAGCTGGCACTCCCACGGTGCCTGCTTTGGAGGGCAGCCACCTCTGCTGGGCACCAGGCACTTCGAACCTTCACTGCACTGGAGACCAAGGGAACTGGGGGGGGTTGAGCTGCTGACACACATAGTCTAGGGGTTGACTTGTAGACTTGTCTAATCCTAGGGCAAATGACTGTGCTCCACAGGCCACCTCTCCTATTTTCACTGTGCTTTTGCTTGAGCAAGATTCTGAATCCTTGGTACTGTGGAGAAAACGAATTCCCCACTTCCATGCTTTGTCCCCACCCATGAAGCCACACTAATGTGCTTTAGGTCACCTTCTCCAGCCCTGACTCCAGGCTTTACCTTCTCCTGCAGGCATTAGTGCAAGTTCTGGCCTTTTTAATTTCTCCTTTATCTTTTGGGTTATGAAAATAACATTTCAGCCCAAGGCCCTGGCATTGACTGTATGGCCACACAGTTGTTTGTATGTCTGTGGATTAACTTTAAACTTCACAGGATCATTAAGGGTGGAAACGACCTCTAAGACCATTCGGTCCAACTGTCAACTCAACACCACCATGGCCATTAAACCACAGCCCAAAGTGCCATGCCCACAGGTTTCTTGAACACCCCCAGGGATGGTGACTCCACCACCTCCCTGGGCAGCCTGTTCCAATGCCTGACCACTCTTGCAGCAAAGAAATCTTTCCTAACATCCAACCTAACCCTTCTGTGTGCAACCTGAGGCCATTTCCTCTTGCCTCTCTCTCTATTCTTTGCCAATTTATGAACCGAACTCAACGCTTGAGACGCAGTTGTTACTTTTGCAACAGAAATATCTGACAGCATAAACCTCTCCATTTTCACACCAACCTCAACAAAGGGAATCAGAGACAAGACTGCTGATGGATTGTGAGGATAACTGGGAAAAACAACTACATTTATAAACAATCACCACAGCAAAAAACACAAAAGCCTCTTTGCCTTTGTCTCTCTGACACACACACACATGCTCTTTGCTCAGCGCCTCAAAAACAACCATTAGTCATATGGCAAATGTGTTTGACATGAGCAAAGCTGCACTTCAACATTTGTCTCTACAAAAAAAAGAAAAAAGGCAGTAAAAAAAAATTGCCTTTAAAAAAAAAAAGCTACAGTAAAATAGCTGGGGCAGGGCCTTCTGAGTGTGTGCTCATTACTTAGGTGGGAATCGAACAGATCCTGCTTCACTCTGGTTCCCACTGACGCCAGCTCACCTTAAGTCACTGGTGTTAGGCCTGATTTGCATCAGTGTGTGTGAAAAAGGAATTCCCTCTGACAGTTTTGAACTTGTTAGATTTTAATTTTAGTGGGTTTTGCTCTGCCATGCTGGCAGAGCAGAGGTTTTCTCTTCTAGCATCTCACAGTTTCAAGGCTATCAAAGCGAACAACAGCTTTTGGGGGTGGGGAAAGCAAGGTGCAAGCACATCGGCTGCTTGCTTAGAGGCACTCCTGAAGTGGGTGTAGGTGACAGAACAAACCCCAGGTCTCCTGATTCCTGATACCTCAGCTGCTGCTTCCACCAGGGCATGAGATCCTGGCTCAGCTTTCATTATCTCAAACCAGCTGTTAAAAACCACAGTCGGTTTCCCCCAGCCGCCTGTTGCAACCTGCCTGCTGAACACCTGGCCCCTGGTGCTGCTGTCCCCGCTGCTGGCAGCCTCCCTGGCCACACGTCCTCCTCCCTGTCCTTTATCCTCCTCCCTGTCCCTCATCTTCCCCCCTGTCCTTCACCTTCCCCTCCCTGCTTCCACAGCTGCAGCACCCCACTGCCCGCCCTGGCTGCCCCTAGCTTTTGCTCCAATCATGATTCTGTTTGGGGTCACACTTCAAAGTCTCCCACTCCTCCAGGTGGGTGTCTTCCTTTCTCCTGGCCCCTCTCCAGCTTTCCTGGCACCAGCATTCCTGGTGCAGGTATCAAAAATCCCCTACTTGCAATCCAAGGCTTTGTGGATGCCGAGAGCCATACCCACCTGCAGATACCTGTTTGACACAGACGAACACTTCAAGGTCTTTCTAAGAACTTGGTTTGTAAGACACTAATTAAAAATAAATAATCCAAACCCCACAACTCAAGTTTCCAGTTGCCATGGTTATTATCCAGTGCAGCCTGGAGGATCAGGAATACTTTCCTGTGCTTAACCTCAACAGTAGTTTCAGGTGCCTGGTTGGGGTACACAGTTTAGTTGGGTCTGCAGCTGGGGTGCAAAGAAAGATTAAGCTGCACTGCAACAGCTGACTGGAATACGCTTCCCTTTCCCCACTTTACAGTTCAAGCTCACCAGGAAAATCATTTCTGTGGCTACTTTCTACCCATCACACTTTGGAAAATGGATGCTTTGAAGTTCTATCCAAGAGGCTGCCTCTACATCACAATCCTGCCTTTTTTCCTGAAACGCTGTACAGACTCTCTCCTCATCCAGCTCCCAGCTACCGATAGGCATTAAATCAGGAGGAGCACAGGAAAATGGGGATAAAATAAACTGGGTCATGCTGCCTCATAGTCCTTCACTCCAAGAATCCTGTGGTTTGGGTTGGGAAAGACCTTAAAGATTATCTAGTTCCAAGTCCCCACTGTGGGCAGGGGCACCTCCCACTAGACCAGGTTGCTCAAGGCCTTGTCCACTCTGGCCTTCAACAGCTCTGAGGAGGAGACATCAACACCCTCCTCGGGCAATCTGGTTTGGTTGGAAAAGACCTCTAAGTCCAACCATCAATCTATGACCATCATTGCCATTAAACCATGTACTAAAGGGTCAGGTCTACAGGTTTCTTGAGCACCTCCAGGGACAGTGACTCCACCACCTCCCTGGGTGATGAAGAAACAGTTCTGGTAAGATCAGATTGTCCTGTGCTCATGCTTTCTGAGGGGATTTTTTCAGGCTTTCCATTACAAAGCCTTTCTCATCTTTCTTAATTAAGTGAATCCCAATGAAAAGATGTTAGTGCTGTTAACACACACCTGCCTTGAATGACCAGACTGGAAAACAAGGCCAAAATTTACTGAAGATGGTGTTTCAGTACATTGGAATTGTAGAGTCATAGAATGGGTTGGGTTGGAAGGAACCTTCAAGATCATGTAGTACCAACTCACCCCTGCTATTGCCAGGGACACCTTTTATCAGCTTGCTCAAGGTCCCAGCCAACCTGGCTCTGAACACTTCTATATTTCACAACCTCTCTGGGCAACCTGTTCCCATGCCTCACCACTCTCATGGGCAAGAATTGCTTTCTGATGTCTCATGTCAATCCAGCTTCTTCCAGTTTGAAGCCATTGCTCCTCATCCTGCCACTCCATGCCTTTGTCAGAAGTCCCTCTCCAGCTACCCTAGAGGCTTCCTCCAAATACTGGAAAGCTTCTCTAAGGTCTCCCTGGAGCCTTCACTTCCCCATGCCCAACCCCATTCCCAACCCCAACTCTCAGTCTGACTCCAGAGGAGAGGTGCTCCAGCCCTGAGACCATCTTTGTAGCTTCCTCTGGACCTGCTCTGACAGTTCCATGTCCTTCTGTGCTGGGTGCTGCAGAACCAGACACAGCATTCCAGATGGAGCAAAACTATATCCTGAACTCTGAAATTTCCCAGCAGTGCACAAAGAAGGGATCCCTCAGGTTTGACTTTCCTGTTGCAGTGCCTGAGGGGATGCAGTCTTAGCTGAATGGTGCTGAATCAAGTTTTAAAGTCTGATCTGAAAGCAACACAGAAGCACAAGCTGAGCTGAGGGTAAGGATGTCTTTCATCATAGTGATGACAAGCTCTCTTATCCTGTGATCAGACAGTCTCTCTCCTATGACTTCAGGTTAATTCTTGGTTTTAGATGGGACACACTCCAAGTCATCCTCCCAGTACTGAGTGTCTGAAGGCAAATTTCATATCTGTGTTCTGAGAAGAAGGTAACAGACACCAGGGACAGATCTACCTGGTGCACATTTGAAGCACAGCCCAGTACAGCAGACAGTGCCAATATCCAGAGGAAATGTGCAAAGGAGCATTTATACCGTTTGAGGCCTAATCCTGTGGCTCTTTTTCCCCACATGCAGAACTCCAACTGAATGGCACAAACACACTACAAAGCCAACAAAGCACTACCAATCTGCCTTAACAGACCTTGCAGGGACAAAGCACTTCCCAAGCAACACTGATGAGCTTCTCAGAAACCATTGTCTCAGATGCTTGTGCTGCTATAGAGCTGGATAAAAAAGGCCAAATCAACACAACAGAGCTGTTTGCTTTTTGGGGGCAACACCAAATGTATTGTTTTTCCCTGCTAGGAAGCTTAAAAGCTCCTTTGTAGGAGCAGTGCCAAGACTGGGCAGGCAAACACCTGCTGGAAGCCCTCTCTCAATGTTCTGTGAAGGTAAAGCTGGGCAATTTTTATAGCTTTCCAAGCCTTTTATGGATTGATCTGAACTCAGTAAGCACACAGCCAGGAGAGATTAGTGTTGCTATGTCCAGAAAGAGTACAAGTGCCTGAGCAAAGGGCAGTGATGTAGAGGAGCAAGATCTCTTTAACCTGGAAACCCAAATGATCTGTCTCCAGAGTCAGGCAGAGCTCCATTCAGTGAAAGACTTGTAGGATCTTTGCTAAGAAGAGAGGACTCCAGTAAGTAGACCCTGGAGGTCTTTAAGCCAGGTTGGATGGGGCTCTGAGCAACCTCATCTAGCATGAGAAAGCTGGGGAGGGACATTTTAGGCTGTCAGTTAGTGACAGGACTGGGGGGAATGGATCCAAGGTAGAGGAGGGGAGATTTAGATTAGACATTAGGAAGAAGTCCTTCACCATGAGGGTGGTGGACTGGAACAGGTTGTCCAGGGAGGTGGTGGAAGCTCCATCCCTGCATATTTTTAAAGCCAGGCCGGATGTGGCTCTGGGTAACCTGATCTAGTGTGGTGTGTCCTCGCCCATGGCAGAGGGGTTGGAACTGGCTGATCCTTGAGGCCCCTTCCAGCCCTGATAATTCTATGATTCTACACCCAGCAGGCACAGCAGAAGAAACACAAAGTGTGAGCTTTCCACTGCATTAACGAAACTGCATTCAGAGTCATGTTCCCTGAGATGGATAAGGCACACGAACTGTGGGATTCAGGCACTCAGCTCTCCACACCACCTCAGGATTTATGTCTTATTCCAGTTGTCACCAGACTGCTCAGGAACAACCAAGGACAAAAGCTCATGTGTGCATTTTGCTTCCTCACAGGTCCCCCTTAATGAGGACTCTGTTGTAGTAAGATTGTCTCTGGCAAAAAAAAAAAAAAAAAAAAGTGTTGAGCTAAGGTGTTTGTGCCTGCGTAAAATTAAGCCAGGAGTAAAGCACTTCTGTCTGACAGCAGATTTATAATAGCAAAATCCCAGCAGGGATGAAGAGTTAGAAAACCCTGTTGTAGCCTTTTTTTTTTTTTTTTTTTTTCTGTTTCATAAAACTTCACCTTGATTTAGTGTCTCAAACAAGTAGCAGGAAAGGCTAACAGCAGAGGTAATCCTATCAGCTTTGCTCCGACAGCACTATTCCATCTCCTTGGCTTCCTCATGCTGCTAACACGAATTCAAATCATCTGTGTTTAAAGTTAAATGCAATGATTGACAGATCTTTGTAGTCTCAGCCCATAGTGAAGATTATTCTAGATACCTATCAGTTATTACTACAAGCTCTGTCTGATATTCAATACCTACAGGGAAAATTGTTTTTAAGGGTGTAATGTCTGATCTATTTTGAAAGCTATTTTAAAATACGAAACTAACTATAACCAGGTGGTTAAAATCCAGACAGGTTTTTCAGTTGGGGGTGGGGGGAGGTGGGTGTTGATTTCGGGGGAGAGAAGGTGGAAGATAACAGCAGAACTCTTGTTATACTGCAGTAACAATCGTGATTCAGAGCAAAACACAGGCAAAGAAGCAGCATTTTGGTTCGATTCCATGACATCAATTTCTGTGAAAACACCTATTCCAACAACAGAGGAGACAACGAAGTTGAGGGGCTGGCTCCTGGCTTCTTGTAGAGACTGATGACAGGATGAGGTAATTGCTTGCTGCCATGAACATAACTCACTCCAAAGCTCAGCTGCTATGCTAGAAAACCAGGATGCTGGCAGGAGACCTCAGGGTGTCCTGCATGTCTTCACGTGGACACAAATGCAAAATGCAGCAGCGCTTGCAGTGTTCAGCCCATCCCCTGTGCTAAAGACCAGTCTGGAGACAGGCAGAAGGATATCCTCTTTAACAGCCCCTGAGTTCAGCTCTGTCACCCCCAGAGCTGAGATGCAACCTTGCTGCTGCTGCTGCTTGCAGCATGGTAGAACAGGCTGCATCAGGTAGGAGAAGCTCAGCCAGCTGGGTAGGAAACCACCCAGGCAATGGCCCTGCACTGGGGAGGAAAGTGGAAGCACTGCTCTCCCACATGGGCAGCACACCAAAGGTGGAAGATGGGAAGACTGATGGTCAGGCAATGCCAGCTGGTGCCTTTCTTCACCTCCCTGATCACTCAGAGGCAGGGGCTTCACTGAGCCTGTCCCATCCTTTCCCACCCCTTGGTTTTGCTGCCGAAAGGTTCGGAAATCGTTCTGGCTGCCAGCACCATGCTCTCAGTGCTTGCCCCTACAGCTCTGAAATGTAGTATCAGGGAAAGAACAAAATCCTAGAATCATTTTGGTTGGAAAAGACCCTTCAGATCATCAGGTCCAGTCATTATCTAACTCTACCAAAGCTGGGGCCAAACCATGTCCCTCAGCACCACATCTCTGCCGCTTTAAAACACCTCCAGGGATGGGGATTCAACCACCTCCCAGGGGAGCCTGTTCCAAGTTTTGAGAACCCTTTCGGTCAAGAAGTTTTTTTTTAATATCCAACCTAAATCTCCCCTGGTGCAACTTGAGGCCATTTCCTCTCATCCTGTCACTTGTTGCTAGGGAGAAGAGACCAACCCCCACATCACCACAGGAGGAGAAGCTTGGCACAAACAGCTCTTAAACTCCACCACTTTCCAGAGCTCCTCCTAATGTGACCGAGCTCACACCCAGGTCTTTGTGATACTGGAATAACTTTTTGCTCACTGTTAAATGAATCTAAAACTGTTAGATGAAGGCTTAACAGTGCTGCTCAGCTCAAGGGAGTCTTTCCTGGTTTTGTGATTGGGATGTGAGGAGCCAGCATAGCTCTTGTGCTTTGGCTGTAAACCACAAGAGGAAAAGAATAAACAAAATTGAGGAATGGAGCTTGTGTGTCTTGGGTTAGTTGGGGTGGTTCAGGCTGCTGAATTCCTGGTGTCTTTTTCAAGATTTAATTTATCTCTGGTTGTTACTCTATGTGCTTAGCAATGAAAGAGATGAAAACACAGACTTTGCAAAGTCAGACCCTGCCCCTTGAAGTCAAAGGTAGTCAAGGCATCAGCAAACGCATCAGGAGTTTGACTTAAACGGGAAAGGCACAAAGATGGGTAAATTCCATCAGCAGGGTGACAGCTAAAAATAGCCTCCCATGGAAATGTGCACGGAAGTTCATTTTTCATGCACTGGGCAGATCAAATCCAATCAGTTTTTACATCTTCAGTATTGCCCCATTACATTAGGAGGGAGCTGAAAGACGACAACAAGTTAAAGAAAAAGATCCTCCCCAGTTTGTCAAGCTGTCATTCTTCCATCTGCAAATAATGAAACATAAACTACCCTGAAAGGGAGAGAGAGGGAAGGGAATGTGTTCCATGGATCTGTGGAGAACCACATAGAAACACATACAGAAAAAGAAGCTGCAGCACAGAGCACTTCCTGACCTCCTCTTGGCTACGAGTCTGAAAGAAGTCTCTAAGGCAAGAAGCATGAAAGAGCTTAAACAAGAAACCCTTCAGAAGTACAGCTTTTTGCTGCATGAATACCACAACACAGGGAAAAATCTGCTGTGTAGGAGTACAGTCCTCCCACTTGAAACGAGCTGGTAATGCCATCATGTCACGGAAAGATTTTCTTCATGGCTTTTGTGCACTGAAGGCATTAGCAAAGCGGGAAAAGTGTGAGCTGACAATTGTGTGAGGAGAAGGGCTTCTTAATTACATTGTAAAGCATGTCTCACTTCAGCATGCAGCAGAATTAATGGGCAAAAGACATGTCTTTGCATATAAATGGAGGCAGAATCAGGGCAGGTTAATCTAGTAGACAGTCTGCTCCCTTTACTTGACTAATATTAAGGAGCTAAGCTTCAGCAACAGCACCTAAACGTTACTGCTGCTTCAGCTTCCTCCTGCAGTGTTTGCTGCAGCAGGTACTCACTGGCTCCCTGGGCTGCCTTCTGGCTGGACCTTCAGTCCAGTCAGTCCAGTGTTTGGCCTAATGCTCTGTCTGTCCTGTCTGTTCAGCATTTCCCACTTGACTCTCTCCTATTTAGCCATGTCCAGATGCCTGCTCACATTCTGTGTGCCATGTGGCTTCGACCAGTTATATCCACTCTGCTTGTGGGAGATTATGAGGACAGGCTGAGGGAGATGGGGTTTTTCAGTCTGGAGAAGAGGAGGCTCAGGGGGGACCTAATAGCAGCCTTCCAGTACCTGAAGGGGGCCTACAGGAACGATGGAGAGAAGCTGTTTACAAAGGCCTGCAATGACAGGACAGGGGGCAATGGGTTCAAGCTTGAGAAGAACAGATTTAGATTGGATGTTAGGAACAAGTTCTTTACTATGAGGGTGGTGGAGCACTGAACAGGTTGCCCAGAGAGGTGGTTGAGGCCCCCTCCCTGGAGACATTCAAGGTGAGGCTTGACAGGGCCCTAGGTGACCTGGTCTGATGGAGATGTCCTGCTGACTGCAGTGGGACCAGACTAGATGACCTCTAGAGGTCACTTCTAGCCCAGCCCATCCTATGATTTGAGCTCAGATAAGTCTTCACAGAATCACAGAACATTAGAGATAAGAAGGGACCTCCAGAGATCATCAAGTCCAACCTCTGCTGCCAGCACAGCATCACCCAGGGTAGTCAATGCAGCAACACATTCAGGCGGATTTGGAAAGTCTCTAGAGAAGAAGACTTCACAACCTCTCTCAGCAGCCTGCTCCAGGGCTCCAGCACCCTCTTGTGAAGAAGTTTCTCCTCATGTGGAGGTGGAACCTTCTATGTTCAAGTTTGTATCCATTGCTCCTTGTCTGATTACTGCACATCACCAAAAAGAGATTTGCCCCAGCCACTTGACACCCATCTCTCATTTATAGACATGGAACAGATCCCCTCTCAGCCTTCTCCAGACTAAGCAGTCCCAGAGCTCTCAGTCTCTCTTCACAGGGGAGATGCTCAAGTCTTGCTGTGTCCCCACCAAGGTGAGTTTCTCCACCTGGAGGTCAGGGTTGTGCCAGACTCAAGTCAGCCACCAGGCAATACAGAGCACCAAGGCATTCAGCTCAAAGTCTGAACCCTCATGACAACAGAGACAGAGAGCCAAGAACTGAATCTGTATTTCGATCTGATACCTTACACAAAAGGCTGTGTAAGCACCTAAATCCAAGCCTTTAGCACCAGGAACAAGAGCAAAACCTGCTGCGCTTTGACTCAGTCCACCGTCTGAAGACTACACCGGGAGGAAGGTAGCTTGGCTGTTAGTGCCAGACCTGCTGGCTGTGTTGAACAGAAACCATGCTCATCCACTTCCTTCCACACATGGCTGAACATAGGGACTGGAACACTGCCTGATGAGGAGAGGCTGAGGGACCTGGGGTTTTTTAGTCTGCAGAAGAGAAGACTGAAAGGGGATTTAATCAATATTTATAAATACCTGAGGGCTGGGGGTCAGGACTGGGGGGACAGGCTCTGCTCACTGCTCCCTAGTATAGGACAAGGAGCAATGGATGGAAGCTGCAGCACAGGAGGTTCCACCTCAATACAAGGGGGAACTTCTTTACTGTAAGGGTCCCAGAGCACTGGCACAGGCTGCCCAGAGAGGCTGTGGAGTCTCCTTCTCTGGAGACTTTCAAGGCCTGTCTGGATGCTTTCCTCTGTGACCTGAACTAGATTGTATGGTTGGACTGGATGATGTCTTGGGTCCCTTCCAACCCCTAACATCCTGTGAGCCTGTGAACAGCAGCCTTCTTCTTCCTGGGTGTCATTTTTCTCATCTCACTTTCTGTATCCATCACATTGCAAGAACCAAAGAACATTCTCTGCAAATAAGCAACACAAACTGCTCGTGGAGTACAAAATTCTTGCATTAGATGAATACCAGAGATGCATTTCCCTCCCCATCCTACTGATGGAATTCAGAATTAAAGGCCAGGCTTGCTTTCTTCCCTTGCCTTTGGAAAACTCTAAATGGCATTATTCTCCTCCTGCCCACTGATCCTTTAAATGGCATCCTTCAGTGATCCTTCAGCATGCTTTAGGATTCAGGAAGCATGGTTTTCTTTTCCTCCATTTGCCATGGGAGCCCACTGTGACCCTCCACAATCCCTGGGACCTGGCTCTTGTGACCTGTGTGCACAAGGTGTAGTGTGCCTATGCCAGCAGCCAAATGCACTGCTGCAGCTCAGCACTACCCCTTGCTTTGGGCTATGCTTTAACACACAGGCACCAGGACCTCTCTGCGTAGCAGTAAAGAGCTCTTCCCAACATGCTTCTGTGTTTTGTTTCCAGAGGAGGTGTGGTGGGGACACGAGGGATGCTTAATCATAAAAACACTGAATATTTAAGCCCTTTCTCCCTTTCCACCAGCCCATTTAAATCAGCAGTGCAGTTGGGAATGAAATACAACTCGGCTTTCAAACATTTTCTTATTTAATTCAATTTACTTCCAGATTGATAGCTAAACTCAAACCAGATTTTTACCCCTTTTCTCCTGGATGGGGAAACAGAGATGACCAAGTTCTCTTTGAACTCAGTTTAGAATGGTTCTGGGTTTTCCTATTAACTCAAAACAAACAAACAAAAGCAAGCAATTATGAAAGTGGTCCATAACCTATTGCCAGCAGAGGACTGCAATGAAATGAAATGGGTTGAAGAGCTGAGTCTCTCTCCAAGCCCACACCACAGGTGTTTCCAGCAACAGAGACAGAGGCTAGTTGTCTCAGCAGGACAACATCTTAACTGCAGCATAAGAGGGACATTAAACTGCTTAAGCAGGTCCAGAGGACATGAAGATGAACAGAGGACTGCAGAACCTTCCCTGTGGAGACAGGCTGAGAGAGTTGGGGCTGTTCAGCCTGGTGAAGAGAAAGCTCCAAGGAGAGCAGTAACTGAAATGGGCCTACAATAGAGCCAGGGAAGGAGTTTTTACAAGGGCTTGCAGTGATAGGATAACAGGGAATGGATCAAGGGTTGAAGAGGGGAGGCTTAGACTGGACATAAGAAAGAAGTTCTTTAGAGTCAGGGTGGTGAGACATTGGAACAGGTTGCACAGGGAGGTCGTGGAAGTGTTCAAGGTCAGGCTGGATGAGGTCATGAATGACCCTATCTAGTGGGAAGTGTCCCTGCCCATGGCAGGGGAGTTGGAATTAGATGACCTAATTTAAGGTCCCTTTCAACCTAAATCATTCTATGATTCTATGAATGAGTCTCTGAATGAACCTTTTGTTTTCAGAAGCAAGTATTTACTCCTGGAAAGGGGTAAGAGTCATTTTCTGTCCCCCAGTCCTGGGTAAGCTTGTGGCCCAAACTGGGACAAGTGATATGAGGTAGTAGGAACTTTGGATATAGGTGGCTCTGAGAGCCACACATACACAGGAGAAGTAGCCATGGGCATAGGTCATGATAGATCAGACCAAGAGGTGAAACAACCCAGCCATTGTGAGTACTGTACCAGCTGACTACTGGCAGGAGTGACATCAAAGTAACACTTGACCAACTATTTTGGGAAAGATCTGAGTAAGGAAAATGGAAACTGATAACAAAATCACCATTTCCATTGATGCAAGGGATAAAATTCACCAGCTAGGCATTGCTAATACTTTAAATAGGGACTACTAGAGTTTAGTTTGATCCTTCAGCAGAACAAAAGAATGCAAAGGCTGTGGACACAAGACAGAGAGTTCACTTGAGGAAAAGCACTACCTAAGGCCAGCCCTGCCTGAATCCATGCTGCCAACAGCTCCATCATCAAGCAGAGATGTTAGATCCCCACAAATGTCAATCATGCCTCTTTCATAAACATTCACTGCATTTTAATACTATTTTCTTTTTCGTCTGTTTAAAGTCTGGTGTTGGTGACTATCCCAGAGTTCAGATCTTACTGTAGAGCTTAGAGGATTTCATTCCAACATCAATGTTTTGGGGTGGTTTTGTTTTTTTTTCTGAAAGTAGACAGGAAATTTCACCAGAAAATCTTTTCCCTCTCAACTCTCCACATCATTCAGGTTTCATCCGGGTCAGAGAGTGTTTGGCAGCTTGCTCACATTTTTCGTCCATAGGTTCACTCAAGTCCAAAAGGTAACAGAAGAACATGATGAGGGAATGACCTTCAGAGGTCCCTTGCAACCTTGACCATCCTGTGGACCAGAAATGAAGCTAACTGGGTTCTTCAAAAATACAAGTGGCCTGGATTTTGGACACAAGATGAATCTGGGGGATTTCTGATTTGAACATTCTTATTGCCAGCACTTCCCAATAAAATGCTGAATACCCTTCTCAGCAAAGAGCTATCCTCACAGTGTTTACAGCTTAGGCATCTCTCTCATCCTTTTTGATAGCCTGAGACCAACCTCCTCTAACTGGAGATGCAGTTACCTCTACCTAGGAGGAAGGGAGTGGAAAGTGATGTTCTTTCCCTTCCACATTTAGAACCTCCTTCAGGTTTCGCTCCCATTTGGAGGTTGATTTTACACACAGCAAGTAGGGCCCCAGTTCACACCTCTCAGAATCTCAGCCAGTCCAAGCTCAGGCACAAGGCCAGCCCTGCTTCTGAAGGGCTCAGCCCTGCAAAGTCTGTTCATGCTCAGCTCTCCTCTGATGTCTGGAAGGGCCCAGTCTCCCTTTAGAAGCACTTTACAACCCAAAAGTGAGGCTGGGCTGGTTTCTGTTCAGAAAACTTTGCTCTGCCCTCGTTAGCAGACCCAGACTTTGCCTGTGCACAGGAATGCCAGAAACACCCCGAGAGAAAAAGGTTTGTGAAGCAAATCATTTAGAAATCAAAGGGTCATAATCTACTACTTAAAGTATTTTGTGGATTAAATTACTGAATAATAAGGAAAGATGAGAGATTAATGGCAAGCTGGTCCAAAGCCCCCTATTTATACCCGGGCCAAATAAAATGGTAGGCAGGTGCACTGTGTCCCTGACTCTATAGAAGACTTCTGTCTGCCCCTCACTTTTCAGCCTCATTAAAGATATTACACAAGCTTTTGTAAAAAGACAAAAAATATTTCCCAGAGTTAACAACAAATACAGTTTATCTTCAGTATTTACCTCCATCAATTATATTTTTTTTTTGGCAGCACTATAAAACAATGCAGGGAATAAAAAACCCTACCAAACCTCTCCTCAATCCATTCTTAAGCAGAGCTCCCTCCAAAATGACTTTGATCTTTGTTTAGAGGAAATCCAGACAGACTATTAAAATATCTTTTTTCTTTCTTTCTTTCTTCCTGGCACTAACAATCATCTGAGATTTTTCTTGTTCCTATTGTTTTAAGAATTCCTGGAATGTTTACTCTGTTCGCTGCTTTGCCACTTGGTTGCCATCACAAAAAGTTCAAGAACACAGAACACCAATGTGGCAGTAAATAATTTCTAGAGAAAATAAAAAAGTTATTTCTTGCCTCCAAATAGTCTTTTTTAAAAAGTTCATCTATAGATGAGGCTATGATACTGAGGTTATGATACTGAGGCTACGATACAGAGGCTATGATACTGAGGCTATGATGCTGAGGTTATGATACTGAGGTTATGATACTGAGGCTATGATACAGAGGCTATGATACTGAGGCTATGATACTGAGGTTATGATACTGAGGCTATGATATAGAGGCTATGATATAGAGGCTATGATATAGAGGCTATGATATAGAGGCTATGATACTGAGGCTATGATACTGAGGCTATGATGCTGAGGTTATGATACTGAGGCTATGATACAGAGGCTATGATACTGAGGTTATGATACTGAGGCTATGATACTGAGGCTATGATATAGAGGCTATGATGCTGAGGTTATGATACTGAGGCTATGATATAGAGGCTATGATATAGAGGCTATGATATAGAGGCTATGATACTGAGGCTATGATACTGAGGCTATGATGCTGAGGCTATGATGCTGAGCTATAAATCCTGTTCCAAAAGTTCTTCCACAACTTTTGCACATATACACTTTGCTCTGTAACAAAGAGAAAAGCCTGGGGGAAAAAAACTAATTTTCTGGCAACAGGTTTGCTCCTTTATGAAGCCTGTTAAAAATATGGCATAAAAAAAATAAAGATGCTGAGTTAGAGATTTGTTGCATCGGATCCTTATTCTATTCCCCCTCAGTTAAAGAGGTTATTTTTTTTTATGTAGAACCACACTAGAGATCACAGAATCACAGAAACATTCAGGTTGGAAAAGCCCCTCAGGATCACCAAGTCCAACCCACATCCCTACTCTAAAAAGGCTGGTCCTAAACTATATCCCTAAGCTCCAAAGGACTTTTAAACACATCCAAAGTTGGTTACTCCACCACCTCCTTGGGCAGTTCATTCCAATGCCTGACCACTCTTGCTGGGAAAAAAAAATTTTCTTAATAACCAGTCTAAACCTACCCAGTGGCAGTTGAGGCCATTCCCTCTTGTTCTATCACTAATTACCTGTGAGAAGAAAGCAGCACCAACCTCTCCACAACCTCCTTTCAGGCAGCAGTAGACAGCAATGAGGTCTTCTCTCAGCCTCCTCTTTTTCAAACTAACTATTCCCAGCTCCACCACTCTCTGTAAGATTTATGCTCCAGGCCCTTTCCCAGAAGGGCCAGATGCTCCATTAGAAATTTATTTTTTATTATTTCATTTTAGTGCCCCTAAGCTAAAGTTTGGGGTTTTTTTTGTGATAAAGAACCACACCAGAGAACATCAACAAAGATCAGAAGCTGAACTTAATGAACTTTCTAAGCTAAATGTTGTTATTGAAGTGTTCAAGTGGGAAGGAAGAGTGGGGAAATGAATGACACAGAGAAACAGTCTCGAGGAACTTTCACTTCCATGGATCAAATCCTGCCTGCTGGCAAGGAGGTGATAACTGAAACCTGTTCACCAGAGTATGCAAAGTAAGAAGGTGACCTTAGCCTAATTACTAATAGACAAATACCAAAAGCAAGCACCAGTGAGAAGCTACATGGCCAAGCCTAAGAATATCACGACAGACATGGAGGTTTTAGCTAAAAATGAGGCTGTTAATTTTAACTGAAATCAAGCTCCTGTTGCAAAAAGGGGAACCATGTTTTGGCAGTCACAAGACACCTGTGATTTCAAACTCTGCATGATCTTTTTGCACACTGCAAGTCAAATGGGAGGTTCTGGAAGTGTTCAAAAGCAGACTGGATGGGGCCTTGACGAACATGGTCTAAGAGGAATTGTCACTGTCCATGGCAGGAGGGTTGGAACTAGATGATCTGTAAGGTCCCTTCCAACTCAAACCCTTCTGTGATTTTAGGGCACGCAAGAAATGCAGCAGACATGATAGTTCCTCTCTATAGGGCTTCACTTTGCACAGTTTAAACCACTAAAAGGTGTGGGAGGAAAGGAAATCATGAGAGCTCAGCTCTCTAAGTCTTTTCCTAGACCTAACCCTAAAAAATCAAGCAGCAAGGCTGAGTGCTCAGTACTATGGGACCCAGGCTATTTGCTAAAGTGCCTGTATACAGATTTATGAGCCTCAGTTCCAGCTCTTTACAAATCCTAAAGGACAAAGGCAGAGGGTTAATATTTCAGAAGTGTTCAGTTCTTAATCACATTTTAAAAGTTTAGGTGCAAATCTATGCCACAGAGAAGGATTTCAGAAGACCTCAATACCAAGGAATATCGAGCATGGTTGCCTTGAGGCTTGCACAGAGTCAGTCACAGAGTTTCCTTATCTTGGACCTAAATATATTTACAGGCATGATCCTAAGACTCCTAAAATACACTGAAAGTTAACTTTAGTGCCTACTACTAGTATCACAGAATCACAGAAACATCCAGGCTGAAAAAGCCCCTCAGGATCATCAAGTCCAACCTAGAACCCTACTCTACAAGATTCACCTCAAATCATTGCCCTAAGCACCACATCCAAACCACCCTTAAACACATCCAGGGCAGGTGACTCCACCACCTCCCTGGGCAGCTCATTCCAGTCCCTGACCACTCTCTCCGTGAATCTAAACCTCCCCAGTCTCAGCTTGAGGTCATTCCCTCTTGTTCTGTCTCCAGCTACCTGTGAGAAGAAACCAGCACCAGTCTCTCCACAGCATCCCTTCAGGTACTCAGAGACAGCAATGAGGTCTAGTAGATGTACTGTGCAAGACCTGCCCTGTCTCTGGGGCCTCAGCTCTGCCCTTTCACCTCCAGCACATACAGTAGTGAAAATTCTCATTTCATTGCAAAATTGCCATGGTAATGCGAGGGCTGGAAGGGTTGCAAAGATGTGGGCGCATCAGAGGTGACCTGATCACCCTTTCTGTGTGAATTCATGGCCTCCAAGTTCAAAATGTGAGGTGCTGCTCTGGCAGTATGTCTGAGAGGAGACCATATTCCCATTTGCCTAAGGACTGCTGCTTTCTAAACAAACACATCCCTGAAAGGAGGGATAGAGAGTGGTGGAGAAAGGAATTGGGGCGGGGGGAGGAATTAAAGGAAGGGAATTGAGTAAAACCAACCTAAGGAATATTTTTCTTCTTCCAGCATGAAATGTTGACAGAATTAAATGCAGGATTGAAAAAAAACCCCAACCTTCTAAGGCGCAGTTTCATGTTACCTCCACAAGAGTTTTGATTCCACTTATGAGACTTCCCGAATGAGAACGCTGGCTGGCTGCCTGCCTCCAAAATACAGTTCTTTCTTTTTTTTTTTTTCCCCCCTCACCAGAGTGGATTTGCCAGTTGTCAATGCCATTGCTTTGCTAGCCAGCAAAGTATGTCCACGCTCCCAGCAGGCAATTACCATTCTTTTCTTTACTGGTAAGGGGCATGACTTCACTGCTAGGTCTGAGATGCCAGGACCCTTTCGTTATTGCACAGCCCAGCCAGCCAGGGCAATTAACCCTTCAAGCAAATGGAACAATTATTTCCTTTCTTTGTAAATGGTTTCATCTGAGGAGGGTTTTGTAAGCAGGGGAATCTGTTTCACACATTTGCAGCCCAGCTCCAAGGGGCACCGGTGGCTGGGAATCCATGGCTGGAAACCACCCTTAGAGCCAGCTCTCCTCAAACAAAGACATCAGGGATCGGATCCAAGACTTCTTGAAGTTAATGGGAGCCTTTTAATTAGTTTCAGTGTCTTTAGGGAAGGCCCTCAGGGCAAATATTCCTTTTTTTGAAGCTCCCCAAGTCCTGAGGCCAGGAGGTTGTATTTTTCATGCATGCACAACAGTGCTGCAAATGATCCCAAGCACTCTGATTACCAGTCCCAAACCATAGTGGGGAGAAAAAACAAAAAGGAAAAATAAGAACAGGTCTCTAGAATACAAAAATCTGATCTGCTTCATCTGCTAACAGAGAGAGTAGTTTAGAAAACAGTGAATGGGACAGAGCTAAAGGATCTGCCCCTCACTGACACTGAGCAAGCAAGGCACGTTACTTCTAGTTACCAGATCTGTGTGAGTAAAGCCTAGCTCATAACCACTGAGGGAGAAGGAGGAAGGGAAAAGGGAAACATTCAGGGTACAAAGCAGCTCCCTGAAGATGCTGGGCTCAGGGATGTGCTGTGACCAGTCAGACCTTGCAAAACAGAGTTGGGAAGACTGGAGCTGCACTGCAGGATAACCACATTGATTTCCAGCCTACTAGGACAACTTGCCTTGTCAGATAGAAGCAGCACAGTGTCTTATTTCTGCTACTACACCACACTCACACCAAAGGCAGCACTGTGCTAGAGACCTTGGTCACACTCTGATGCTCATGCAACACAGCCCCTTGCTCAAAGAATAAAAGTCAACAGCTTTACCCCATGTTTGTGCCATGAAAAAAGGAATCAGAATCTGCACCACAGTCCATAGGCTGCAACTTCCCAGCCCAAATATGATCCCAAAGTGGAGTTATGTAGAACAACCTGTCTGTACCAGAAAATGCAGGCAGCTTCTTAAGGGTTACATTTCCTTTTTACATACTTCTACATCAAAACCAGATTGCAGCACAGCCTGGGATTCAAATGCATCCTGCAAAACCAGGCAGCATAACTCCGACATTGAACTCCAGCCCAGTTTTAATTGACTGCCAGCTCCCAGCCACTTCCTAAAGCTCCAGATAGCCAGCAACAACCTTGTAATTTCTGAATCTGTGCTACTCTCAGCTGTAGATGAAATCTAAAGACTTTGGCTTGCCTGTTGAAATACAAACACGATCTCTTAACTCCAACAACAGTCCCCTACCTTAGACACCTTTCTGAAGGCATTAAAGAAAAGGATTCAGGAGGGTGGCAAAGAGGCAGCCACTTCTGAAGAGGATATCCCTGAAGTATAAACAAACCAATGTTGTCATAATTCATTGACAAGTAATTCACAGTGCTGCTGGTGAAATCCCTTAGAAAGCTCTTCAGGCACTGGCAACAGAGTAGGCTGACAAGTATTTTTAATTAATGCCACTGCAATCATGCATTCCACACACTTAGGATGGTGTTGTCATGCCAATGTTAACAGCAAAACAGCTTTTGGTGCATTCTACAGCTCCCCATGTAGAGCATGACTCTACAAAGCCCAGAAGCAGCAGTCTTGGGCAAGAGGAATGTTTGATGAGGGGAAATCTAGGTGAGCACTACACACTCTGCATCATACAGCTGGCACTGGCTGGCAGATGATGGGCTTTGGTCTTAGCTAGGTGTCTAAGGGCAGCCTCACTAACATGAGATCAGTTCACAGCTGCTCTGCAGTCTGAGCAGAAAGACGATCACTTGAGTTAGCTTCAAACTGCCTTTGACCAACAGAGGTCATCTGAGCCATGGCACATGAAATAGTCATAAGCTGGCAGGATTTCATACCCAGTTCTACCCTCAGCTTCTCCATAGAGTTGTTTGGTGGGTTTTTTTGTGTTTTTTTTTTTTCTGAAAAAGAACAAAATAAGCAAACAACTTTGGCATCTGTTGGGGCAGAGATCCTACTTTGTCCACTAAACACTTAGGAAGCCTGCATCTTGGGTTTTTTTGTGATGCCAGCCTGGTGCTCAGAAGCAGTATTCTCTTCTCTTTCTTCTCTTCTAGCTTCCTTTGCTTCACCCTTTGCTCCATCCAGCTTTTGGGCATTCCTGATGCTTTACATATCATCTCCTCTTAATCAGATTTGTTTTCCCTCCTCTAGTGATTCAGTTGGGTGTTTTTTGCTTTTTTTATCCTGCAATGCATTAGCTCAAAGTTAATGAACTTTCACTCGAGCTCTTTCCTGCTCCTTGCTGCCACAAAGCATCAATCACTATCACAACAGTAAGTGCTAGTTTAGTGTGGATGACATCTTTCAAAGGAAGGATGCAGCTGAGGAGGTGAAGGGAAGTGGCTATTTAGAGTTCAAGTCGTCAATTAAATTACTCAGTGCTAAAGTCACTGTCTGGTTCCTGAGCGAAGGTTCATGGCACGTCTCTGTGTGGGGAGGCAACGACGCATCCTCGCGCTCTGCTGCTTTGTGATGGTGTATCAGAGATTTTGGGGTAGTGCCAATATTCTGCAAGCTTTGCAGGCACGAGATGCTATAATGAACAAGAGTAATAATTACTAAATCACCCCTCCCCTTACACTGGGAGCCAGCACTGGAGCTCAGCTCTCCTTTAAGCGCGTTTCCCAGAGTGACAGGGGTGGCCTCCTTGATGCTACCAAAGTGACATTCTCTGGCTACCTAGAGAAGATCTTTTCCTGCATCTTTATGCCTGCTGCAGGAAGTGACATTGTGGTTTTCACTGCCCTTTTGAAACCTTTCAGTCAGGGCTAGAAATAAACAAAACTACCGTTGCTTCCTGTTGGGGGCTACTGCTTTCAAGCTGAGAGTCCTCCAGACCTCAGCATAGCTGGTTCAATCCCTAACACAGGCCTGAAAATTTGCTCTGACTTGGCAGGAAGGGACATGGTGTCACTGAGAAACTTCTGCAGAGGAAATGGAAGGTGTTTGGAAGTGTTATGGACATTCGGGATGGGGAGTAACCATTTGAAGAAGGAAGGGACTTGTGAGCCCCCAGTTTACCTCACCAAACTCAGTGGCTGTACTGGAGGCTGGCCAGAGGGTTCTCCAGTAGCTCAAGCATCCCTGCCTTTCCTACCCAGCCTCTTTTCATTTCTACTCCAAAACTTCTTTCTCTACTCATACCTTGAATTCACTCTGTCCCTTTGTGGGAGTATACTCTGTACATCCTCCACTCAAACCCTTGGGCAAAAGATTCCAGGCGGGACAGGACGGAAACCAAACTGAGGACCCTCTCTGTATTTCCAGGTGTCATTACATCACAATCACAGAATTAATCAGGTTGGAAAAGACCCTCAAGATCATTGAGTCTAACCTATCACCCAACACCTTCTAATTAACTAAACCATGGCACTAAGTGCCTGATGCAGCCTCCTTTTAAACACCCCCAGTAATGGTGACTCCACCACCATCCCATTCCCATGCCCATTTCAATGCCAATCACTCTTGCTGTGAAGAACTTCTTCCTAACATCCAGCCTGAACCTGTCCTGGCACAGCTTGAGGTTGTGTCCTCTTGTTCTGTCCCTGGGTGCCTGGGAGAAGAGACCAACCCCACCTGGCTACGACTTCCTTTCAGGTAGTTGTAGACAGCAATAAGGTCCCCCCTGAGCCTCCTTTTCTCATAACAAGGCTAAGCTCTCCTAAGTCTTCAGTAGTAGTGGGACAGAGGCAAATTCCCACAGGGCAACTCAGAATTTCACAGGCTTCTAAGACACCTTCAAATTTCTTCATTCAGTCTCTAGACAGAGTAGGGATGTGGAACATGTCAATACTTGAAGCTTAGAACTACCACTTGGTTAATTATATAGTTGATGAGGTAGGGCTCTGCTGGTTGACTTGCACACCAAAGCTTGGGCATTTCAGCAAAAAAAAAATAATCAAAAGACTTACTGCCACAACGTGGCAGGAGCTAGGAATGATGAGAAACGAGGTCCTCTGGCTTCATGTGTGGCATTTACAATGTGGAAAACTCCATGCCACACATGAAGTACAGTAAAAGGAACAGAAACAACAAAGTAGCTCTTGGTTTCCTTATTTAAACACTTCAGCTACAGCTGGAAGCTTCCCTTCTTGCAAAAGCAACTCAGTCAGCACAACCCCTCTGAACTTTTTCACCCAAGCTGCCTCATAGTAAAAAAAGACTTAATAAAAAAAAAAAAAAAAAGAGTTTCTTGCTTCTCAGGAACTGGATTTTGAAAAGTGCATCTATTTAGTGAGGTTGTTGGATTAGGGAAACCAGAGCTACACTCCTTAAAAAAAAATTTAAAAAAAATCAAAGCCTTTTGTGCATTTTGATGGAGATGGCTGCTAAAAATACTCCCCTGCAGCTGTTTCATTTGCTGCAGCTCAAATGTTTGGTTTATACTTTTAATTGCTACAAAATTCTTTGATTGCATTTGATGAAATTAAGATTTTCAGTGTCTAATGATTAAACCAAGGGAAGAAAAAAAATTCAATGTAAGCCACATGCTAGTTAAAATGTAAATTGTCTGTGCAGGGAGAAAGCCAGGTAAGGCTTCTGAGACAGTTGTCAAAGGTCAAGTCATAGACTTCACAGAAAATGTTCACTCTAGAGGCTCCTAAAGGTTAAAAAAAAAAACAAATTAAATAAAGGTTTTTCTCTTCTTAAAAAGTCTAGATTTCAGCCACAGAGGTTTTGCGCTGATTTCTGAGCAGAAACTATGTCCCTGTAAGAGCAAATGCTTTGTTTTCAAAGCCCCAGGACAGCCTGGTTTGGATGCACAGAGTTACAGAACCTTTGAGGCTGGAAGGGAGCTCCAGAGAGCATCCAGTCCAAGCCCCCTACCAAAGCTGGGTAGTTGACACAGGCTGAGGGAGCTGGGAGTGTGCAGCCTGGAGAAGAGGTGGCTCAGGGCAGACCTCATTGCTCTCTACAGCTGCCTAAAAGGAGGTTGTAGCCAGGTGGGGTTGGGCTCTGCTGCCAGGCACCCAGTGACAGAGGACACAGCCTCAAGCTGCACCAGGGCAGGTTCAGGCTGGATGTCAGGAAGAAGTTCTTCACAGCAAGAGTGACTGGCATTGGAATGGGCTGCCTGGGGGAGTGGCAGAGTCCCCATCCCTGGAGGTGTTTAAGAGGAGGCTGCATGAGGCACTTAGTGCCATGGGTTAGTTAATTAGAAGTCTTAGGTGATAGGTTGGACTCAATGATCTCAGAAGTCTTTTCCAACCTGCTTAATTCTGTGACTCTGTGATTCTGTGAATGCATCCAGGCAGATTTTGAGCACACAGGTGGCTTGTGTTGAGCTTCTCATCCACCACCACCTCCAAGTCCCTTCCTCAGGGCTGCACTCAAGCCAGTCACTGCCCAGCCTATATCAGTGCTTGGGATTGCCCAGACCCAGAAGCTCTGCTCCTGTGCACGTATGCAGGAGGCTGCACTTAAACTAGACAAATCATTTTTTTTTCCTTATGTTGCTACATTTTTACCTAGCAATTACATTACAAAGGCATGCAAGCAAAGGACAGGCACACAAAGCACACTCTCCTTCCATCTTTTTTTTTCTTCTTCTCCCTGCAGAAAATGCCAGGATTTGAAACAATCTCTCTGACTGATTCCTACAGGGCTGAATTCTACCTTCACTTAGCATTTGAGCATATTTTCTGCCATCAAACTTTTAATTAACTGAAATATTTTAAGTCAGGCTTGATTCTGCCTCCTGAGAGCTACACACTTTGTTCTAGTGCAATGAGCTCTTGTCATACACATATAAGTAATAATACTGTAAAACTCTTTACCAAGTCAATTCCTGCAGTACCCCAAATGAAAGCAGTTTGAAATCCCATCTTCATGTCCCACAGATAACAGCAAAAGTGGCATGCACAAGTATGCATCTGAGGGGGTAAAGTTCCAAGGGGGTTGCTGTTTTGGTTTGGCTTGGTTTTGTGGGTTTTTTTGTGGGGTATTGTTTGTTTGAGGATGGGAAGCAAAACAAAACATGTTGGATTAATGGGTGAGAAAAAAAATGGGTCTAGTTTTCTAGCCCAGAAATCTGAAGAAAGTGCTGTTAGAAGACTCAGAGCAAGACTGAGGTCAAGAGTCATGCAAATTCTGTCTCCAGCAAGGAGCTAGTCACATGTTAGGAAAAATTTCTTTCCTGCATGAGTAGTCAGGCATTGGAACAAGCTGCCCAGGGAGGAGGTAGAGCCACCACCCCTGGAGGTGCTCAAGAAATCTGTGGCCATGGCACTTGGGGGCATGGTTTGATTGCCATAGCTGTGTTAGGCTGATAGTTGGGCACAATGACCTTAGAGGTCTTTTCCAACCAAATAATTCTGTGATTCTCTGATATGTGGCATATTACTAAGGGCAGGCAGGGTGTAAGCATGGCACAGGAGTTTCTGTGTCTGCCCAAACTCCCTATGCAGCCACATGATCATTCATGATCCCTGCTGCAGCCTCTGCTTGTGTACAACCCATAACATGGAAGAGGCAAAGGCTGAGCTCCTGTATCCCAGCTGCCCTAGATATGGCCAGTATTATCCAGCATGGATAGTAGGAGCACAAGGCACTGTGCTTTATAGCTCAGCCTCTGCCCCATGTGCCTACAAACAAAATGGATCGAGCCAGCGTCCACAATGTAGCCTCACGCTTTCCTTGCATTGCTTTCCCTGCCACAGCCCCCAGAGGAAAATCTTGACTTGTCTAATTTCTGAGTGTGTAGCCACAGCCAGAATGGATCTAGGAACCTGCAGAAGAAATACTTCCCCTATGGGTTGATAGAAGTCAAACCTGCATCAGCCAGTTCAGACTCTCACCTTGATTCTGCTACAACGTCTGGCACTGATGTATTTAGACCCTTAAAGGCTCATCAGGACTTCAGGCAGTCCACCCCTATCCTGCTAAATATATGGTTGCAAAAGCTAAACAAATGTCATTAAGAAGGCTGTGATCTTCCCTCAGTCATCTCAGGCATTTGCTAAATCTGCCCTTTTCCGTGGTGCTTTCTGTGATCAGTGCAATGCCTGCAGCTCCAGCAGGGGTAGGAACAACAGGAGCACTTGTTTATACAAGCCACAGAGAGCTGTCTGCATCTGAGCACTCCTCTTTTGATCTCACACACAGGAGTTTTACATATTGAGGCCAAATTTTTAACTATGGTCAATTTTCCCACCATCTCCAGAGATCCCAACCCACTAACATTAAAAATCCAATTTCTCCTGATAGACTGATTTTTTCCTCTGTGTGTCAATGAAGGTCTTTGTAATGAGAGGATGAGGAGGAATGGGTTTAAACTGGGAAAGGGGAGATTTAAACTGGGTATTAGGAGGAAGTTCTTTACAGTGAAGGTGGTGAGATACTGGCACAGGTTGCCCAGGGAGGTTGTGGCTGCTCCCTCCTTGGAGGTATTCAAGGCCAGGCTGCATGAGGCCTTGAGCGACCTGTGCTAGTGGGAGGTGTCCCTGCCTATGGTGGGAGGTTGGAACTGGATGATTTTTGAGGTCATTTCCATGGTCCTAAACCATTCTATGATTCTATGAATGCAGAAAAAAAAAAATGTTTCCAATTTCATGTTTCTAGCTAAATAATTGTCTCCTTCTCTGGAGATTTTCAAAACCCATCTGGATGCAACCCTGTATGAACTACTCTAGATGATGCTAGGTGGCAGGGGGGTTGGACTTGATGATCTCTGGAGGTCTCTTCCAACCTCTAATGTTCTGTGACTCTGTGATGGCATAGACTTGACAATATTTTTTTGATGCAAAGTTGAAATAACAATCTGGAGAGATCCTCTCTCGTTACACACAAGCCTGAAGACAACCCAAAGTGTAAAGTGGACTCTGTGGAGCCTAGAAAGGTATGGACCCGCTTTTCGCTCGTTGATTTGTATTAGAAATAGAATCATAGAATGGTAAGGTTGGAAGGGACCTTAAGGATCATCTAGTTCCAACCCCCTGCCACAGGCAGGGACACCTCCCACTAGTACAAGTCACTCAAGGCCTCATCCAACCTGGCCTTGAACACCTCCAGGGAGGGAGCAGCCACAACCTCCCTGGGAAACCTATGTCAGTGTTTCACTACCCTCACTGGAAAGAACTTCTTCCTACCACCCAGTTTGAATCTCCCCTCTGCCAGTTTAAACCCATTGCTCCTCATCCTGTCATTACAAGATATTGTAAACAGTCCTTCCCAAGCCTTCCCGTAGGCCCCCTTCAGGTACCAGAAGGCCATTAAAAGGTCTCCTTGAAGCCTTCTCTTCTCCAGGCTGAAGAGCCACAACTCAAAAAGGATCAAGAACCACTCCAAAGTTCTCTGCAGGGTTTTGCATTCAAGATAGAGGCTGATTCAAATGACAGTGAACAGCAAAACCTCATCCACTCTGGGACATGACTCAGGTTTGGGGTTTTTTTTTCCCTTTTGAGTTCCCAGCCCCAAAGCAGCACTGGTGGTAGAAGGTATGGGTTCCTTTGCCAAGGCACCACATCTTTCATCCTGCCACAACACATCTGGTCACAGCTCATCAGGCAGCCAGGAGTGGCAGCCACCGGCTGCGAAGGATGCTCAGCACCACCTCCATTCCCAGCAGGAAGAAGTTTGGATAGGTGGAGAAATGCTGTTTCTAATAAGTTATTTGTGACAAAGCAAAAGAAAAACCCCAAAGCCTTACAACAACATTGTAAAAGATAATGCAGCAATGTCACAGGGGCTTTCAAAAACAATTAATTCTATTACTTTGAATGTTCTTATGCAACCTCTGGCAGGCAAATACTGCCAAGCCCTTATAACCAAAGCAAAAGACTATGAAAGATCCTGTGTGAGCTCAATTGCTCCTCCCTAGCCCTCCTCCAAATCCTGAACTTGCCAGGGTTTTGCAGATGTTTGGAGATCCTAACACAAGGTCAGAGGATAACTGGGAAGGTCAGCTGGGAAAGGGAGAATGTAAACACTTTTTTTTCACTTTCAGAATAGGAACTTCAGGCTGACAGAAAAAGGAGAAAATCTGAGCCCACTGCTCTCCTACACTCTGCTCCTGGCTCAGGGTTCGCAGTGACTTCTGCATGGCTCAGAGTCCTTTTGCCTGCTGATGCTGGGAGTGCCACTATGGAAAGGAGGATGGCAAAGCAACAGGAATTCTAACCTGGCAAGAACAAATTTGCATTAAGGAATGCTGAAGAGATTCAGGAGGTTTTAAGCAAACCACAAGCTGATCCTTTTCCCTTTGCTCTCAGTGTAAGAGAGCAGCACACTCTACTGGTTGTTTCCTTGCAGTTTTCTAGAGAACCTCCTACAGGGTACTGCAAATATCTTTGACTTGTGCTGGAAAGGGACAGATATGGAGGACATGGGTGGCAAAGCCTGCTTCTGTCACCAGCTCGTGTTGCTCAAGGCAGATAACTTCCAGCACTGCATTTTCTGTGCTAAAAGCAGAGCGATGTCACCAACCACCGCACAGCACAGGGACACTCACAGTTTAAAGGTACAGACAGAGAGGTTCAGCGTTGCTGTTACCATATTAACAATGAAAATACAGTAGCAGAGGTTTAAATTTCAGTTGTACAAGATTCTTTGACATTTTAGCACAGCAGAGTCTCAGGAGGGTGCCTGTCTGTATACTTATCAAGATGTTTGTGGTTCAGCTTCTCCTGTCCTCTAGTTTGGTGTCTCTGTGCAAATGCATGATTTAGCCTGGAGAGTTCAGAGCTGACAAAACTGAAGACTGATTTTAGCTGATTTTGCATGGAGTACATTACAAAGAGATGTCTGTCACCAGCACAAAAAGTCCATCTCAGAGGCATAAGCTCTACATGCCAAGTTGTGTGCTAGACCACAAGAAACAGTTAAACTGGTGCTCCAGTGTTGTGGGAAGCTTCTGCTTTACTCACCCCAGTACACAGAATCCAGTTTCAGGTCACTGATTGCTTTAAGGTGTTTCTCCTTACCAAATATACTGATTCTGTACATTCCATAAATGTTACTGTCAAAAAAATCCACTTGCATACTTAAACACCCTTGAATGTCACATCCAGGGAATTCTTCCTTCAGGTTAAAATTATAACAATAATAATATAAAAAAATATCATTAATAAGAATATTAAAAATAAAATACTCCTAGCTCCCAAAGCAAGCCTATCAGTTTCACAAGCAACTATCAGTAGTCATTAGTGTACTGCAATAGTAAATCCAACACAGAATCACAGAATGTCAGGGACTGGAAGAGACCTTGAAAGCTCATCCAGTCCAACCCCCTTGCCAGAGTAGGATCACCTAAAGCAGGTCACACAGGAATGCATTCAGATGGGTCTTAAGTATCTCTAGAGAGGGAGACTCCACAAGCTCCCTGGGCAGCCTGTTCCAGTGTTCTGTTACCATCACAGTGAAAAAAATCCTCCTTATGTTTCCATGGAACTTCCTATGCCTCATCTTCCACACATTGTCTCTTGTCCTGGCACTGGGCAGAGCCTGGCTCCACTCTCTTGGCATTCACCTTTACATCTTTATAAACAGTAATGAGGTCATCTCTCAGGCTCCTGTTCTCCAAGCTCAAGAGCCCCAGCTCCCTCAGCCTGCTCTCACCAGGTAGATGTTCCACTGCTTTCATCGTCTTTGTGACTCTGTGCTGGACTCTTTCAAGCTGTTCCTGAAGTCCTTCTTGAAGTGAGTGGCCCAGAACTGGACACCATATTCCAGATGCGACCATCAGTTTCATAAGCAACTATCAGTACTCCTTAGTGTACTGCAAGAACAAACCCATCAGTTTCACAAGCAGCTACCAGTACTCATTAGTGCACTGCAACAGTCTGAGACAAATCCATGACTTTTCCTTTTATGCAACCATTTGTAGCATTTCACTACTACAGATAGACTTATTTCCTTATCATAGCTCTCCACTAACTTGGGAGGGACACATCTTCATTGCCCAACTACAGTCTTGCACAGGCACAGGCTACTTCTAACACTATTAAAAGAAACCTCCTCACTAGAAGCATAGAATGAAGGGAGAATGTATAAAAAACCCAACAAAACAAAACAAAAAACAAACAAACAAACAAAAAAACCCCCATAAACCAAAACCACAACAACACAGATTGTAGAAATATTTTTGTTCATATTTACACAAAAAAAGGAACAAATTGTAGAAATACTTTTGTTCATATTTATACCAAAACACTTTCACAAAGACCTGTTTCTTCAGTATACATTCACTTAGCTTGATTTTGCCGTTTTGTTTTCCTTTCAGATAAAAGAACATAACCAAACTCTTACAAAGTCTGCAGAAGAGACAACATGATTGCAAGAGACTTCCAGGCTTTTATTCTGCAGAGAAAGAGACAATTCCCTGGGGTCACTGAAAGCCAAACTGGCTCTTCTGTGGAGCTGTAATTTTTAGTTTAGATGAAAACAAATCAATACTACCTCTGCAAAACTCTGACTCTTTCTAATGGCACTAAACTAAACTCCTCTTTATCCTGTTCTCTGCAGAATTTCAAGTTTAGCTTTTCCTGTGTTTACAAACGATTACACTCAACCAATTGCAGCTATGAGAGTGCTCAGCTCTTTTATCTGGGAAGCTGGATGAGAGCTTGCTTCATGCAACTGCTTCACTGTGTGCAAAGGAATGCAACGATTATATGAAGTATCACTGCAAGACAGGTGAGGTTGTTTTCAGAGAAGGGCACACTGCACACACACTGTTATGTCTCGCAGCTAAGGAGGGATGAAATTTACTCTTGCAAGCCAAGCTAAATCCTTCTGGTATTCTAATTCATCCAGTCAAACTTCCTTCGTCCTTAGGGCTTGACTCAAAACTTTTTGAAGTCAATAAAAGACTTCCCCTGACTGCAGTAACTCTGCCTCAGATCCTAAACTATGCTCCCACACCTTTCACTCACCCTTATGCCTTCTCTCTTTCCCAAACCTTGGAACCAGTGTGCATGTTTCATGGCTCAGAGGAGCCTTGGGGCTTATCTAAATTACTTTAACTACTATTATCTCCCAGAGAACTAACTGGAGAGGATACAGCATCAATCTCTTGTACCTTTGCCTCTGGTGTATCTCCATAATGGGCTCAGAAGAACATTTGGCTTGACACAGCAAAGATTTTTAGCGTGCCAGAAAGAATTCATATCCAGAAACTAATTCAGCTGTTTTTATTTTACTGGTAGAAAATATGGCCAGGTTCTGGCTGGAAACAACTACAATTCATCTCAGAAAACAACTTTCAGTCCTGAATTACTTCTCAGCCATGGGAACCTACTGAGAGCTGAGCTCTTGGAGCCCATCACTGCAGGAGAGCGTGCAAAGCTCCCTGCATCCCAATGGCAGCTGTTAAGCCAGCAGACACTTACAGTAAGGGTTGGATGCATAAGGACTCAGAATCACAGAAACATGTAGGTTGGCAAAGCCCCTCAGGATCATCAAGTCCAACCTAGAACCCTACTCCACAAGACTCACCTTAAACCATAGCCCTAAGCACCACATTCAAACCACCCTTAAACACATCCAGGGTGACTCCACCACCTCCCTGGGCAGCTCATTCCAGTCCCTGACCACTGTCTCTGTGAAAAACTTTTTTCCTAATGTCCAATCTAAACCTCTCCAGTCTCAGCTTGAGAGAGCCTTGTTCTGTCTCTTCTGTCTCCAGTTACCTGTGAGCAGAGACCAGCAGCAGCCTCTCCACAATGTCCCTTCAGGTAGTTATAGACAGCAACTGGTACTAGTGTGACTACAACACAGAGCTGCTAAGCTGCAGCTTGAAATTCCTGTAGCACTGTATGAGAGAAGAGCCTGTGCAACTGATCAGCAGCAAATTCAGACCTGAAAGGGGGAAATGTTTCTTTCAGGTAAGGTGTAATTGGACCCTGGAGCTCATTATGACAGGATGTTGCTGAGGTTATGGTCTTACAAGAGCATAGCAATGTAGTGAAACAGTAGTAGTGTCCAGGGTCGCAATGGTTAATGCTAAAAGGAAGAGTATGGGAACAAAAAATGAAACCTTATGCTTTGGATTTAAAGCAATCTCAATTTACTAAGAGAGATCTTTTCTGAGCGTGATGAAAAGAGGGAGGAATTATCCACCTCTGCCTGCCCTGAGCTGCTGAAACCTTTCTCTGAAATGCAGCATTCTGGGTGTCGTTGAAAATAAAAGTGCTCAGGCTTGATCCAGACTGCCATTTACGTTCCTGAGTATCTATCTCCTCTCTGTAGTATTCTACAACAAGATGGCACTCTGTGTGAGGTGGAGTTGTTTATGGGCAGCACATCCAGATGGATTAATTCGCTATTTGTTTATTGGCAGATGTCTTTCCAAGCCACATAGACATTCACTTCTCATAAAGTGCAATTAGACTTTGGAGCTCATTAACACTTAATGTCCCCAGGGTGTATGTATGCAAGGAAAGATTTTGTATTTTCAGCTGTCTCTGAGGACCACAGAGATCCCAGTTCAGACAGATCAGGCAAGGATATTCCTCTGGAAAGATGGGAGGATCACAGAAGGCTAGGGGCTGGAAGTGACCTCAAAAGATCACCCAGTCCAAGTCACTTGCCAAAGTAGAATCCCCTATACCAAATCACACAGGAATACAACCAGGTGGGTCTTGAATATCTCCAGAGAGGGAGACTCCACAAGCCCCCTGGAAACGACTCATGCTTATGCTGGCAGAGGCAGCACACAGAAAATGAGGGTAGCACACAGGCAGCACACAGGGAATGAGGGTAACACACAAAGAATGAGGGTAACACACAGAGATTGAGGGTAACACACAGAGATTGAGGGTAACACACAGGCAGTACACAGAAAATTAGGATAAGGCACAGCCCAAAAGAATATGCTAAGAGCAACAAGGGAGGGTTGTATACACCCACAGAGAAGGTTTCAGCCATGTGAAAATAAGATAGCTTATTGTTAGCATGAGGTGAGAAATTTTCCCTTCATCAATTAATAGAAGGCTTGGAACACAGAACATGCTGACTTAGGCATTTTGCTGGGGGAAATAATTGGAAATCCTTTCTTACTGCAAAAGGAGACAAGTGGATTTAAAACCTATCATATTTTTTTGATGACTAAGCTTCCTCTGTGTGGAAGAAGAGGCATAAATATTGCGTTTGAAAACTGTCACCTTGATATAAAAAAAGAAAAAAGAAAAAAAGGCTCCAGTTTCCCAGTCTAAAATATGTCTGTAAACAGCAGGGCTGTCAGACATGGCTGTAACAGACTGCTTCACACTGCCAGCTTAGAATATGCACCTATTATTGTTAGTTCCCTTAATGAAAGAAAGTAAAGACACTGCATAAATTCTGCAACACATGTTTCACTTTTCCAGCTGCCCTGTGCTGTAGAACATCAGGCTAACAAGAAGTGATGCTAACAAGAAGCTAAAACCAGTGTAGCAAATGGGGCATTTAAATATATATAAACATCCAGACATTGGTATATAAATAGAAGCTGGCTATGTGGGGGGAAATGAATGGATCCCCAGGCAGACATATTTCAGTTTAATATTACCTCTGTTTTCCTACATGGGAGCCATTACAGTCCTGCTTAATCAGAAAAAAATAAAAAACCATGGGTTAAGTTCACTGCTAAAATGGAAAGCCAATATCAGTTATCATCTCGGTTAGGTTCCATATGAAATTTTGTCTGTCAAGCACAGGCAGCAAAAAGAAGATGAATTTTGACATTTTTCCCTCAGTCACTTCCAATCAAGGCTTGACACCTCTGTCTGCTAGCAAAAGGCCTGTGTTCACCTTCAGACCATGCCATATGTGTCACTGACAGCATCACAAAGCCCAAATCTGCCTCACCATTACAAAAAGCGTATCTGAATACCAGCCCCAAATATGCTGCACTTGCACTGTCTCAAAGAGATTATTTTTGCTCTTCCTTGTACCCCAATCCCTGTTCTCTGCTAATTTTCAATCTCCACTTGAGTACACAGCACCTACACCATTATTTACTGAGGAGGGCAGCTCAGCATTGCAGCTTACATCTTTCTAACCACTGCATCACAGAATGCAGCATAAATATGGGGTTCCACCTGCGCTTGAGCTGGTTGATGGCATCTTGGGGTACACTAAGAGGAGTGTGGTCAGTAGGTTGAGGGACGTTTTCTTCCCTCTCTGCTCTGTGCTGGTGAGGCCTCACCTGGAATGTTGTGTCCAATTCCAGCTCAGAAAGGACAAAGAACTACTGGAGAAAGTCCAGCATGGGGTCACTGAGATGGTTAAAGGTTTGTAACATCCTTCATATGAGGAAAGGCTGAGAGCTGTTCAGCTTAGAGAAGAGGAGACTGAGGGGAGAATCTTATTAATGATTACAAATACCTAAGGTGGGAAGTGCCACGGAGATGGAGTCAGATTCTTCTCCATGGTGCCCAGTGACATGACAAGAGGCAAATGGCACAAACTTGAACACAGGAGGTTCCATGTAAACATGAGAAGGAACTTCTTTACTCTGGGAGTGGCAGAGCGCTTAGGTGATCCTGCTCTGGTAGAGAGGTTGAACTCTATCTTCTAACCCCTACCATTCTGTGATCCACACTGAGTAGTGACTGCTGGGCAAGCTTTGCTCTTTCTTCTGAACCAGAAACAAAAAACTAAAATGAAAGCAAGGGAACTGCATTAAACAGCTTGAGATGTTAAATACCTGATGGTGATGATTACTCAGAAGTCTGCAGGCTGATCAAACAAAGTGGCAAAACTGACCCTTTGAACCTACAACCCACCGTGGGGGTGGTTTGTGCCGCAGTGACACCCTGCTCTAACCCTATGGCTGCAGCCCATCTGCGGTTCACTGGCTGTAATTACAGCTTTAATACTGTAACTGCAGCAAACAAGCCCCCTGGTGTAGCAGGCCAAACACACGAGGCATTCTGTCCTCTCGACTACAGCCTGCCTAATGGCATTGCAGGCTCCAACACACAAGGCTGCTCTTGGCCACGCACTCCCGAGCAGTTAAAGTCGGCCTGAGCTAGCTCCAGAGGAACACCAATCCAGCCCAACTGGGCATTGGACAATTGCTTGAGAATATCATTTAGGGATAAAACTGATATTTATCTGGTGATTGAAATCAGTTGGGAACTCAGTTACTGTAGTGTCAGCATTATGTCTTTCCTGGAGCCTTCAGCACTGTTGGTTTGGCTCGTTCCTGTGCTGGGCATTTCCAGCTGGGCTGACGTGGCAGCTGAAGCAGCAGCATACCGAGTGGATTTGTTTGGGGGTTGGGGTTTGTTTTTTTTTTTGGTTAAACTTCACTCCTTACTCTGGCCTCTCTCCTGAAAATAAAACACACACAACCCACATCAGGAGAACCGAACTGACTTTGGCTATCCTTTCCTCTTCTCCTCAGAAGTCTGCCTCTGCTCCCCGCTTGCCGCACAGGACAGACAGGAGTCTGACCCAGAGCTGGGACTTGCTTTGAGCCTCTTTTGTTGAACGTGCCAAAGTGCATTCCCTCATCTCTATAGCTTCCCAAACAGAAAATGATGTCTGTGCAGGGTGAGTGACCTGCAGAAGCCCTTGAAATGTGAGGGCTCCCTCTGCCTTGATCGGCCGTCCTGGTTCTATCTCCACTGCTAAGGACTAGGCAGAGGAGCTCCTGCTGCCACGTCTCATGACGCACGTATGTAGACCTCTGCAAACCTTCCTTTAGTGAGATGTTTTATCTATCCAGCCCTGCCCAAAAGACCAACCTTTAAACAGCTTGAGTCTTCCTTGAATCCTGCACTGAAATGAGTTATTAGCACTCATTAGCCTTGTCCTGACCCTCAGACTAGGACCCATTTATTTTTTTCCAAGCAGGATTTTACTTTTGCTTTCCTTCAGTGTTCTGACTGCATCACTCAGTCAGTGAAACCTCACAGTCCTTATGCTAATACTCCTGCCTCCCAGATGGACGTTTCTCTTGCTCACTTTGCAACTTTCTTTTTGGTATCTTCTTTCAAAGTCCTCATTCATCATTTTCCCCTGCACAGTGACCCAGAATACAGAGGAGACCTGACATCTTGTCTGCAGGATGGAGACAGGTGCTGGTCTTTACAGCAAGGTCGTTCCTTTCCTTCCCCACTGTGAATCCCTGTTCCCCTCTATCCACTCCTTTTCACACTTCCCACTTTATAACCATGTTGCCCCAGCTTCATCAAAAATCTGTATACCACTTCTGCAGCTGGAAAGCCCAGGGATACTGCTCTGCTCCTGAAGGTACTGCAGAGGCTTGAAGGGGGCATGAGGTCTTTTCCAGCCTCAGTGATTCTGTGATTCTATGATGTTTACTTGGCTCTGTGCTAAGTGAAAAGTCCAAGATCCTGACCACAAAAAAAACAGAAGCATGGAAAGCATCTATTTGGGAGACCTCAAAGATCATCCGGTCCAACCTCGACCCAGTTTAGAGTCAATCCCAAACCCTAAGTGCCAGGTCCACAGGTTGCTTAAACACTTCCAGGGATGGCAACTCCAGCACTGCCCTGGGCAGACCATTCCAATGTTTGAGAACCTTCTCTGTGATGAAATATTTCCTAGCATCCAGCCTGAACCTCCCCAACACAGCTTGGAACCATTTCCTCTAAGTCCTGTTGCTTGCCACCAAGGATAAGAGGGTGGGCCCCTCCTCACTTCAACCTCCCTTCAGGTTGAAGGTATAGAGAGCAATGATGTCTCTCCCCAACCTCCTCTTCCTCAGCCTGAACTCGCTCAGCCCCTCCATGTAACCCAGCTGCCCCAGGCCCTTCACCAGCCTCACTGCCATTCTCTGGACACACTCCAGCCCTTCAAAGTCCTTCTTGTAGTGAGTGGCCCAGAACTGAACACAGAACCAGAGAAGTGGCCTCAGCAGTGTTGAATACAGGGGAATGATCACCTCCCTGTCCCTGCTGTCCACCCTGTTTCTACTACAACACAATGAATGCCATGACCATATGGCAACTATTTGGAAAGAAATGGCTAAAAATCTTCATTTTGTTTCTTTTTTAATATAGGAGAAATGGTAGATGATATAATTACTCAACATCACTTTACACCATCAACTAGAGCCTAGTGGGAGCTGTTTTCACTAGCTGCAGGTAGAGTGCAAATCACCTCAGCAGGCTTTATGACCTCCCACCACAACCACCAGGCAAAATATTCACAGTCATCTCCTTAAAATATTGGAAGAGTACCTGGCACCCAGCTTGGCCAAGGAAAGAAGACTGCACATGGAATATTCAGACTGTCACTCCATCCTCAAAATAACGTAGGTTAGAACTTTAAAAACAATACATTGCTCTTAATAATAATAGCACAGCAATGCCTCACAGGGTTGGAAGCACTTCTCAGCCTGGGTTATCAAAACACTTTACAAGCGCAGTTAAGTAAGTATTATTATATCTCTTCTGCTCTGAGGTGACAGTGACTTTGTGTCAGCTAGAACTGCAGAACAATCCAATGCTTATCCATTATTCAGCTTCCCAAAATAGCCTGCAATTCTCTAAGCAGGAAAACAGAGTTACAACTGGGGCAACTGAATGATTCATCCAGCAGTGAATTTAGCAGCTTATTAACCACCACACTGCACTCACTCACACTGCAAGTAACAACAACTTGCACCTATATAGCATCTCTCAGCCCGAATCCAGATAGCATCTCTCAGCCTGAGCCCAGACAGCATCTCTCAGCCTGAGCCCAGACAGCATCTCTCAGCCTGAGCCCAGACAGCATCTCTCAGCCTGAGCCCAGACAGTATCTCAGTCTGAGCCCAGACAGCATCTCTCAGCCCGAGCCCAGACAGCATCTCTCAGCCTGAGCCCAGACAGCATCTCTCAGCCTGAATCCAGACAGCATCTCTCAGCCTGAGCCCAGACAGCATCTCACAGCCTGAACGATGGCAAAGCACTGAACAAACCTCTCTAAGGGCTGCGACATGACAGTGTAATGCAGCCACCTCTGGGAAGGAATGCAGACAGCATACTGAGGCAGACGGCACAGTGAAACAGAAAATTAAAGAAAAACCCTACACAAACCTTGGTTTTTTAAAAGGAGAGCTGAAAAAATCTCTGTAATGGAAAAATATAGCAGAGCTCTTGTTGGTAGGTGACAGGAAAGTTCCCTGAGACAATCAGTTGGAAAACTCTGGGGGGTTTCCTAAATAAACACAAAAGGTAGGGCCCCAGCAGGTGGCCAAGTTTGATATTCAAATCATTAACATTTTACATGTGGAGTTTTCATTAGGACAAGGTTACCACATGATGGACAATCTGTATATATTTGCAGATGTGGCAGGCAGGGAAGTCAAACCTGGGCAAGGAGCATAATTCACAGCAATCTCTGGGCCCGAGAATAGCTGAAGGCAATGTCCAATCAAAGCAGTGTCAGTGCTGCGCCGGGCGAATAAATGAGTTGCTTTGACAGGAAATTCCAACAGCAATTTTAATTCTGATCAGGCTTCAGGAAGTGGAAAGAATAAAAACACATCAATTATAGTGACAGGAAGTTTTAAATCACATGGCAAGCAGCTGCTGCCAGAGGAGACGTCTGCCAGCTTTGTTAAGGGGCATGGCATTTTGGTGAGCCCAAAATCTCACACCAAAAATTCTACAGGCTGACATCAGCCCCTAATTATATGGTACCCCACTATGAAGGGAAGAAAAATGACACAGTGCAGACAGCACACTGCCTTTACAACAAATCAGAGAGACTGCTTGAGGGTTTTTTGTTGTTGTTGTTGTTTGGAATCCTGACCCAAACCAAGCGTATTTATAACAACTGCAGCACACACCACCAGCTAATGACATGGAGCCCACGGAAGGCTACCTCAGTAAAGCAGATCCCAGCAGAAAAGCAAAGAGAGCAGCAGTTCCTGAGTCAGCCTCAGGCTGCAGAACGAGCAGCACTTTCATCATCTTACACATGCTGCCTTGGTTTATTTTCATTAGTCCATGGTGTAAATGGTGGCCAGTGAGATGAATCAGCAGAACGCTGGGAGGAAATATGAAGAGAAGTTTGATGCCAAGTCCTTAGCTTATGGTGCAGACACAGTCTGCCAAAGGGTGTCCTTGAGTTCACAGAATCATAGGATCAAGCACAGAATCATAGAATGGTAGGGGCTGGAAGTGACCTCTGCATACCATCGAGTCCCACCAACCCCCTGTCAAAGCAGGATCACCTAGGGCAGGTCACACAGGAACACATCCAAACAGGCCTTAAAGCCTCTAGAGAAGGAGACTCCACAACCTCACTGGGCAGCCTGCTCCAGGCTCCTTCCAGTACAGAATTTCCCCCTCATGTTGAGGTGGAACTTCTTGTGTTCCAGTTCATGTCCATTGCTCCTCATCCTATCACTGGGCACCACTGAACAGAGCCTAGTCCCTTCCTCATCACACCCACCCTTCAGGTAGTTATCAACATTAATAAGATCTCCTCTCAGTCTTTTCTTCTCCAGACTAAGCAGAGTGAGGTGGTTTTCCATGTCCCTGTGCAGCACCATGTCTAACATCAACGAATCCTGGGCTAGAACACAATGAAGCTGGGCTGGGAATGGTGTGGGCATGGGGAGGAGGTGTCAGGATAAGCTGTTGATTTTCCCCCATGCTATTATGGTTCCAGTGGCTCTTACTTCAGAGCAAATCATTCCAATGGATGCAAATTGTTCTGGCTCTCAGGTTCACTGAAGTTGCCATGGAGAGCACTGGGACAGGTGAAGGGTCTTGAGGCTGATGTAAATGTGACTTGGAGTCTGACATAACATTGTAAAGCAGCCCAGCTGTACTGGGGATTTAGATCCCTAGGGAAAAAACTTGCTCTCACTTTCAACAGCAGAGATTTTGCAATTGCATTCCTGCCCCTTTACTGAAATGAAAAAAGTGTCAAAGGGTTCAGAGCTGAGGACTGTTTTTAGGGTGGGGTTTGTTTATTTTTATTTGGGTAAGTAGAGGAGAGAAAAAATTGCCCTCAGAAAAAGAGGTGTTTGTGAGCTTTGCCAACCATGTAGACTCACAGGATCAAAGAATGTCTCAGGTTGGAAGGGATTTCAGATATCATCTACTCCAAACTCCCCACCATGGGCAGTGAACATCTCTCAACTAGACTCAGCTGCTCAAGGCATCATCCAATCTGGCCTTGAACACCCCCAGGGAGGAGGTAGCCACATCCTCCCTGGGCAACCTATTCCAGAGTCTCATCACCCTTATACTGAAGAACTTCTTCCTAAGATCCTGTCTAACCCTGCTCTGCCTAAGCTCCAAACCTATCCCCCTTGTCCTGTCTCTAGACACCCTCAGCAACAGTTCCTCTGCAGCCTTCCTGTAGGATCCCTTCAGGTACTGGAAGGCAGCTCCAAGGTCCCCCTGGAGTCTTCTCTTCTCCAGGTTGAAGACCCCCAGCTCCCTCAGCCTACCCTCACAGAAGAGGTACTCCAGCCCTTGGGTCATCTTTGTGGTCCTTCTCTTGCTCCAACAGCTGTGTCCTTCTTATGTTGGAGACACCAGAACTGGAGGCAGTATTTGAGCATCTCATGGACACAGACAGAAGAATATATTTTAAGCTGAAAAAAATCCAAACTCAAAACCCACAAAAGCCCCAAAAATATTTATGCAGATTTAGCAAAGGTCATCCCAAAGTGTGTCAGTTTGACAATGCTGGCAAGCTCTGTGCAAAGTTTTCCTTTCCAAAGAGAATACTTTTCAGTTAAAAAGACTACTGGAGGAAAGATTGAAACCCATTCTACATCACATTTTTCATTATGTCTTTGGAGACAGTGTGAATGTTGGATCCCTAAAGAAAGAGGGAAAAAAACACCTGTCAAGATAAGACATGATACATCTTTTTATTTCATTTTAACTTCTGCTTAAATAGTAAATGAAGCTAAAACACAGAAGAGCTCAGAGTTTCCTGCCTAATTATCCACATTCAATCTCTCCTCAGGAGAGATTCTGTAGGCTTTGATCCGGGGATTTTCAAGCATTTAAGGAAGATAGAGGAGCCAAATCTCCAATTTCTTCTGAGAAAAAGACAAATAAATATATATAGCTATGTATGCTTTTAAGCATATTCAACAGATGGACAATCTGGTCTGAAGCCAGAGACAAAGAAAAGTGCTGGCAGACTTCTTAGATGTCCATTATTTTTCCAAGTCTTTTTCTATTATTTTCTATCTTTAGAAGATTCTCTTTCTATTCTGATAGAATCAGTGTTTGCAAGCCAGCAACACCCAAAGGATATCCTCAGCACAGTTTGCCAACAACATCCTGGCCTCAGTCAGCAATATTGTGGCCAGCAGGACCTGGGAAGTGATTGTTGCCCTGGACTGGTGAAGCTGCACCTCAGATCCTGGGTTTAGTTTTGGGTCCCTCACTCCAACAACACCGAGGTGCTGGAATGTGTCCAGAGAAGGGCAATGAAGCTGGTGAAGGGTCTGGGGAACAGGGTTGGTGGGGAGCAGCTGAGGGACCTGGGTTTGTTTAGCCTGGAGAAGAGGATGCTGAGAGGAGACCTCATCACTCTCTGAAAGGAGGTTGGAGCCAGGTGGGGGTTGGACTCTTCTCTGTAGTGATAGAATGAGAGGATATGGCCTGAAATTGTGCCAGGGGAAGTTTAGATTGGGTATTAGGGGAAAAAAAACAAACCACCTTTATTGAAAAAGCATAAGCAGCTGAAACTCCACCCTTGCAGTCTCAGGACTTAGTCCTCAGGTTGCCCAGGGAGATTGTGGATGCCCCCTCTCTGGAGGTGTTCAAAAAACCTGTTGTAGACATGGCACTTTGGGACATGGTTTAGAGGGCATGGCAGTTAGACTCAATGACCTTAGAGGTCTTTTCCAGCTGAAGCAATTCCATGATTCTATGATTCTGTTCATCTTGATTTCTTGTCCATTCCTGTTCCCAGGAGTTAGTCTTCAGCTTATGCTGTTTGTGCATGTCTTCATCTCTTTCCCATCACAAGTGCCAAGTGTTGTCCTTCTCAGTGTCTTCTCCAAAGACTTTTGGTCAGGCACTGCAATGAGCTGCCCAAGGAGGTGGTGGAGTCACCAACCTTGGATGTGTTTAAGGGTGGTTTGGATGTGGTGTTTAGGGATATGGTTTAGGGTAAATCTTGTAGAGTGGGATTATGGGTTGGACTTGGTGATCCTGAGGGGCTTTTCCCACCTGATGGTTCTGAGATTCTGTGACTTTTTTTGATTCAGCTTCTGATTTGCTCTCCCCTGTATCATTTCTTTTCCTCATCAGTGGGGGAACAACACAGAAGGTGATTTACTCTTGTTATTACTATTGGCTCATCTGTGGGAAACTGTTAAACATCACAGGAGGATTCCAAATCTGAAATTCCTCTCCCTATCTCCAAATGAGCACTGATTTATTGGTTCTCCAGCTGACACACTGAAGGTTCACCTCCTGGAAAGCCTCTCCTTTCAGTCACCTTCCAATGAAGCCTTATAAAAGGCTCTCCTCCCCTCAACAAGTTGGTCAATGATATAAAAGCTGAAGCTGGCCCATGCTGATTTGGAACCAATTTCCTACTCAGTCCCCCACAACCTCTAGAGCAAGAGGAGAAATTTATGAAGATGCCTTCCAACATTCCTCTAAGTTTTTCCAGTCTCTGCAAAACCACTGCAAGTTCATAGACTACCTTACTGAGACTTCTCCAGGGACCTTGCCACTCCCTGTGGAGATGGGAATGCTTCCTAAGTTCTGTTCCTGTGTTCCAAGCCATCTTGCTTCATTCATTCCTTCCCCTGGGGAACTTGTTCAAGATCCTTGCACAACTGAGATCTCAGTGTCCACAGAGTTACAAACCACAGCTCTGGACTTGTCTGGCCACACACAGACTCAAAATTTGGAAAGGCAAGTGCTTGAAACCAATCTAGGCCTCCCCTCTTTCAGCAAGACTTTGCTTCTTGATAGCAGAAATATTGACTGAACACCCCTTGCAGGAAAGGAAGACAGGGCACTGCCTTTTTGAGACACTCTGCATGAATGCCCCACCAGCATAAGAGAGTCTGAAGACTAGAATGCCACCAACACTAACCAGCCACAGGAATGACCCAACTGGCTGAAGTGTCTCAGCACATCTCATCAAAAGCACAGAAACACTGCAGGTGTTGGAATGAGCTGCCCAGGGAGGTGGTGGAGTCACCCACCCTGGATGTGTTTAAAAGCCATTTGGATGTGGTGCTTGGGGATATGGTTTAGGGTGCACCTTGTAGAGGGATATGGGTTGGACTTGGTGCTCCTGAGAGGCTCTTCCAACCTGAGTGTTCCTGTCATTCTGTGATTTGCTAACAGGACTATCTGCATGCTATGGTTCACTTTTACTACAGCAAAACCAGGAAATGCCCATCAATATCAGGACCTTGTGCCTGGTAGAGATGTCAGTTTCCTGTCTGTTACCCAAAGGAAAACAGGTTATTTGACTTCCCTCTCCCAACACAAGCAACAAGTTTTCCATGGACAGCAATGTGCCCCAGTGGCCAAGAAGGCAAATGGGATCCCAGGAGGCATTAAGAAGAGTGTGTCCAGAACACTGAGGGAGGTTCTCCTGCCCCTCTATTCTGCCCTAGTGAGACCTCACCAGGAATACTGCATCCAGTTCTGGGCTCCCCAGTTCAAGAGAGACAGTGATCTACTGGAGAAAGTCCAAGAGAAGGCTACAAGGATGCTGGACTGCAGCACTGCCTGATGAGGAGAGGCTGAGAGCCCTGGGGCTGGTTAATCTGGAGAGGAGAAGGCTGAGGAGAGAGGATCTGATCAGTGTCTATAAATATCTGAGGGCTGGGGGTAAGGAAGGAGGGGACAGGGACAGTCTCTGCTCACTTGTGCCCTGGGATAGGACAAGGGGCAGTGGATGTAAACTGCAGCACAGCAAGTTCCACCTCAACATGAGGAAGAACTTCTTTACTGTAAGGGTCACAGAGCACTGGCAAAGACTCCCCCGAGAGGTTGTGGAGTCAGTCTCCTTCTCTGGAGCCTTTCAAGGCCTGCCTGGATGAATTCCCATGCAACCTGTGCTAGATTCTCTGGTCCTGCTCTGGCAGCAGGGTTGGACTGGAAGACCGCCAGAGGTCCCTTCAAACCCCTAACACCCCAGAAAACAATCAGATGGCAAGACTCTTCTATGTCAATATGCCCTTTGCACAGACAAATTCTCAGCATCATGGCTCATAAAAGCCAGCCCATAAGGTCTGTTTCTGGAGGGAAAAGAAATATCAATCCATATTTATGCACTCATGCATGAGCATTTAACCACCTACAGAACTCACTTCAGCTTAAGAGACCTGCTTTTAAATGCCTCACCACTGTGTCATACCTTGGAAACTACCTCAGGGCTACGAGGAAGGGGGTTTAAACATCCCTCAAATAAAACACATCATTATGCATTAGAGGAAACTTCATTCAGCAGAGAAGAATGGCACACCAGCTGGAGGTGAACACCATAAAAAACACACATAAAGTTTTAATTAAATCCATTAAAAATTCTTTGTCTCTTACTGCTTTTGGAGACAGATAGAGAAGCCTTTAACAATGGCCAGCACACAATCAGGTTTGTCACAACTAATAATAAGAGAAGGGGGGGGG
>VWZE01025431.1:867105-940757 GCA_013396675.1 Eubucco bourcierii | reverse complement strand
AAGCATTTTTGCTTACCCTGGGACATTTTGGAGAGGTTTGAGTATTATTTTTAATATGGGGCATTTAGAAATGACTGCAAGATGTGGCTGGGGTTTGGAGCAGGAGTTGCTGTTTCTATTGTTCGTTGGATTGACAAAAGGTGTTAATGATCAAAGGCACATTTTTAGCAGCTGACAAAGTTAACCATGGAATATAGGCAAGCAGCATATTTTCTCCTTAAAACACACATATATATATATGTATATTTAGCAGGATCTGTTGTAATAGGATAAAAGGTGATGGTTTTAAACTAAACCAGAGGAGATTTGGACTAAAGCTAAGAAAGAAACCTTTTTATGATGAGGGTGGAGGCTGCCCAGAGAGGTGGTAGATGCCCTATCCCTGGAAACCTTCCAGGTCATGTTGGATAGGGTCCTGAATAGTCTGATCTAGTTGGAGATGTCCCTGCTCACTGCATGAGAGTTGAACTAGTTGACCTTTAAAGGTCCCTTCCATCCCACTCCAGCCTATGTTTCTGTGGTATACACAGCAGCATTTCCTTGCAGCACATCTCCTGCTAAGTGTGATGTACAATTACATCTCCTGCCCTTCAGAGCTTGCAGTCTACCAGCAAAGCAGGATATAATAATTGCTGGGGTGTTCAGCCTGGAGGTGAGGAGGCTCAGGGGAGACCTTATTACTCTTTACAACTACCTGAAAGGAGGTCATGGCCAGGTGGGGGTTGGTCTCTTCTCTAGGCAATCAGTGACAGAACGAGGTGACACAGTCTCAAGCTGCACAGCGGAGGTTTAGGCTGGATGTTAGGAAAAAAGTTGTCTCAGGAAGTGATTGGTATTGGAATGGAGTGCCCTGGGAGGTGGTAGAATCACTGTCCCTGGGAGTGTTTAAAAGGAGACTGGAAGTGGCACTTGGTGTCACGGTTTAGTTGATTAGATGGTGTTGAATGATAGGTTGGACTTAATGATCTCAAAGGTCTTTTCCAACCTGATTAGTTCTGTGATTCTGTGTAAATGGATGTACCAGCAGCAGATCTCCTCTTGCAAACACCTATGTACCTGATGTCAGACAATCAAATATGCCAGAGGAGCAATCCCAAGCACAGAGCATGCCTAAATATTTGCAGGATGAAGCCTGCTACGCAGGGTAAAAGAGGATAGCTATGTAGTTGCTTAGCTCTTATGTAAATTACTTTGTTTTCCAAAGCTGGAAAGCCTTGCAAAATGCTTTTATGTTTAATCAAATCCAAATAAAATGATTCTACAATGCACTGAAGGGCTTCACATGATGAGTCAGTGGCAATGTCAGCTATTTGGACTGAAGGCAAGCACTTCATTCTGGTCCCAGTCCAGGTCCCATTGAAGCCAGTGGGAGTCCTTTCCCTGATTGCAACATGAGCCTTTGTTACTAAATTAGCTCAAGCCGATGAGCTGTGAAACAGAGAAGTTACATTTGCTGACCATTCCTAAGCCAGGCTTATTATGGATAATTGTAAACTGGTACTAATTCACTAATTAGGTCTGAAAACAGACTCACTGCATAGCTAATGTAAGGGCTAGGTATTAGTCTTTGGTACTTCCTCGAGATGCTCTGATACGCGGTGCAGGAGCACCGGAGCAGGCTGCCCAGAGAGGTTGTGAGGCCTCCTTCTCTAGAGAACTTCAAAACCCACCTGGGGGTCTTCCTGTGTGATCTGCCCTAAGTGGTCCTGCTTTGCAGGGTTGTTGGACCCAATGACCTCTGGAGGTCCCTTCCAACCCCTAGCATTCTATGACTCTCTGACATAAGAACTCTCTCAGGTGAAATGAGCAGTCCCAGGAGCTGTGTAATATGGCTGGAAGTGGGGAGAGAGTCAACAAAAGCATCTATTTCCCTTCCTACACCTCAGCAAACCAACTTGGAGCTTTGCCCATTGCACAGGCAAGTTGCTATACATTTCAGATTTTACATTATTCAGATTTTAGAGGGGCATGGAAGTGTTGGAGTGGGTCCAGAGGAGGCCACGAAGATGATCAGAGGGCTGCAGCAGCTCTGCTATGAGGACAGGCTGAGAGAGTTGGGGCTCTGCAGCCTGGAGAAGTGAAGGCTTCCAGGAGACCTTAGAGTAGCCTTCCAGGATCTGAAGGGGGCTACAGGAAGGCTGGGGAGGGACTATTGACAAGGTCTTGCAATGACAGGACAAGGGGCAATGGGTTTGAACTGGCAGAGGGGAGATTTAGACTGGATGTTAGGAGGAAGTTTCTACCCCTGCCTTTCCTATTGGAGCAAAATCTGACAGAAACACACCTTTGAGAAATTACAGAGTAGAAAAATCAGCTTGGCAAATCACAACCAGTGTCAGCACAAGAAGTGTAGCAGTAAGTCTCCACAATATTCTGACTAATATGAAAACAATTTAATTGAATAAATAGAAGAGCAAAGTAATTTTCTATCTTTTTTTCTCTGCCCTATTGCCTTTGAATCTCAGCTGTGGAGGTGCTGTCCTTCATTACACAGGTTTCAGATAAAAGCAAGATGCCTCCTTTTTCACTTTGCTTGCACACAGGCACAACATCAGGCTTCAAAGAATAGCTAAGAGATGAAGGAGCTAAAGAAAAGGAACAGCATTAACAGAACTTGACAGAAAACCACTGCAGAGTGCATTTTCCCCTATTCCCATCACAACATGTCAAATCCATTATTCTGCACAACAAAACCCACAGGAACAGATTTGCCAAGGCCAAAGCCTTACCTTGATCCTGTACTACACAACAATACCATCAGCCAGCTGATGAAGGAAGCCTTCAGTGTTGTACGCCTAACGTCTGTAGCCTGCTCGGGGCAGAACACGGAGCCACCACACCTGGTGCCAGCCTGAGGTGCCTGCCCTGGAAACCAGGCATTCTAACAAACTGTACTCCAGTCCTCCCTGTGCTCCAGGGAGGGATGTACTTCTCCCCCTCTACTCTGCCCTTGTGAGATCCCACCTGGAGTACTGCATCCAGTTCTGGTGTCTCCAGCGTGAAAAAAGACATGGAGCTGCTGCAGAAGGTCCAGAGGAGGCCATGAAGATGATCAGAGGGCTGGAGACCCTCCCCTATAGGGACAGGCTGAGAGAGTAGGGGCTATTCAGCCTGGAGAAGAGAAGGCTCCAGGGTGACCTTAGAGCAGCCTTCTAGTACCTGAAGGGGTCTTATAGTAGAGCTAGGGAGAGACTTTTATAAGGGTTTGCTGTGAAAGTACAAGAGGGAATGAATTGAATCTGGAGGAGGGAAGATTTAAAATGGATATTAGAAAGCAATTATTTAAAGTTGGGGTAGTGAGACCCTGGAACAGGTTGCCCAGGGAGGTTGTGGCTGTCACCCTTCCTGGAGGTGTTCAAGGTCAGGTTGGATGAGGCCTTGAGCAAGCTGGGCTAGCAGAGGGTGTCCCTGCCCATGGCAGAAAGGTTGGAATTGTATGATCTTTAAAGGTCCCTTCCAAAAGAAACCATTACACAACTGGGAAGAACAAGAGATTGCAGCTAATTTCACTACTGCATTATTCCTCTGTATTTTTTCATAATACCCATAGCTGATTTTTTAAGTCTTTTTTTCTTTTTTTTTTTTAATGTGTCTACCTAAAATATAAGAAACTGGAAAAAATGAAAAAGATAACAGTTTGATTTCTTCTCACATTCCTTTCATCAGCCTGCACATTCACACACCTCAAGCATCCTCTGAATTCTAATCCTTGCCTCACAAAAGATCAGGAAAGTGTTTTCCCTCCAGCACTGCCAGCATCCCTCCTGTACCTCCAGCATCCCAGTTCCAGTTCATCTCTTCACCACCAGAGAGCACTGCCCGAATGCCTTTGGAAGAGTTTTCTGCCCAATTTGAAATGAGAAAAACAAACCAAAACAAAACCCAAAATATTGCACCTTTGAAATCTTGTGACTGAGGCAAGGGGATGGAGGTGTGACAGGCATAAAAAGGAATTATGGAGAGGCTGTTAGGCAGCACAATGCCTCAGATCTTTGCTCTGCTTCGTTCTAGTCTCATCCACTCTCATACAGTCTGGTACAGCAGCACAGAATAAGCTTTGTTGGTTTAATCAAACAAAGCAGTCTCGAATCAGGGTGTTTATGCCAGCTATTGAGATCCACAGTATGACTCTGATGGACTAAGGTTTGGGAAAGAAAAAAAGGAAAATTAGTTTTATAGCTAACTAAAAGTAATCAGTCATACTGCCTGGCACAGACCATAATATGTCTTACAGAATCAGTGCCCAGTAGTATTAACACTCAGCTCTGGTTCTTTACAAGCAGTTCTGGTTTAGTGCTGATTCTTCTTAGGTAGTCTCCTCTTTCAGTAATGATTTTTACCCCACTTAAGATGCGTTTTCCAGCAGCAGCTTTGCTTTAGGACAGAGGCTTCTCTGCTCTGCCCTCAGTTATCTCCAATGCCCTTTCCATCACAGGTAGTTCCTTGTATCCAGACATGTATGTTTCAGGCATGGAGATGCACAAATCTGCATTGTCATTAGATGAGGGCTTCAAATCTATTCTTAGGTCCAGCCTTGTCTCCAAACTGGAGCTGAGCTGTAAGAATGTCTAGAAGGGAAAAGGCTCCACTGTCCTGCAAAGCCAGGTGTTCTTCCCCTGGATACAGGACCTACTGCTTCAGAAATGCATTTCAGAGCAGTCTGTTTGCATTGACTGTCTGGCAAGCCAGAAAACTGAGAATATCTCAGTTTACCGATGGAGAAGGAGCTTCTACTTCACGAAAGAGGAGTAATAACATTCCTGACATTAACCATCAAAGCCTTCACTTTCTTACTGCTCCACTGTTACTGAGATGATCCAGAGGAGAGCAGTATCCTCTTTCTCAGTGTGGGGACAGCATGATGTTTTCCCCTCTGAGATTCTACTTCCTGGCCCATGAGAGAGCAGGGGAACTGCAGCTGCGTTTGAACCTGCAGACTGTTTGCCCATCTCAAAAGGCAGCTTGCAGCAGACATGCAGACCTCCTCCCACTGCTGCATGGCAGAGAGGGTTTCACCCTGGGCTATTCTGGTGCTGCCTTCTCCTGCGTGCCTTCAGCAAAAGGCAGTTCTGAAGTGCTTTGGAGGCTCAAATCATTGAAGGCTACATGGGGCTGCCATGCTGGGCCAGGGGGAGAGTCTCTCTGCAGTGAAGCAACATGTCCCAGAGATCTCTCTGAAAACATTTGGCATAGCCTAGGTCTTAAACAACTCCAGAATGGAAAAAGTAGCACAAGCAAAATGTCTCTGAGTGCCTATGGTACCCTAAATCTAAGTCCACTTATAGAAGGAGGAGGGGAAAAGTAAAGAGCATTTTTTCCCCTCAAGCTCCAAAGTCAAAATCTCTGCATTTTTTAAGTCATCCTAACAAGGTAGAAAAGGCTGAAGCTCACTGTGACCTAAATAAAGCAAAAGAATTAGGTACTTGTGATCAAAGAGTTGAATGATGCATATACACATCTATCTAAATAATGGAGTGGGTGGGGGAAATGGCATGTCATTATTCCTCTGAAATGAAGGGAATTACCTGCTCTGAAAAGACGACCTAATCTGGTTTTATACAGTGAAGAATAATGCCACACTATTTCTTCTGAAATTAGCAGCTGACAAGCTGAGACTTCAGTGTTCATAGCACCTGGCTCTCTAGTACCACATTGCACTTAGCATCAGGAAGCTTTGCCTTACCAGTTTTATAAGGTTTGGTGGGGAAGAGCCACTGCCACAAAGGCACCTCAAAGTCTCTTCCTTTCTTTCTCTCTGGAGAAGCATTGCACAGAAAACCTGATACCGGCACTTCAAAAAGCTGCAGAGTTTTGAAAGTTACAGAATCACAGCATGGTAGGGGTTGGAAGGGACCTCCAGAGATCATCAAATCCAACTCTCCTGCCAAAGCAGGGTCAGCTAGGGCAGGTCACACAGGAACACATCCAGGTTAGCTTTGAAAGCCTCCAGAGGAGACTCCACAACCTCTCTGGGTAGCCTGCTCCAGGGCTCTGTCACCCTCACAGTGAAAGTTTCTCCTCATGTTGAGGTGGAACTTTCTGTGTTCTAGCTTACATCCATCACTCCTCAACCTATTACTAGGTGCCACTGGAAAGAGCCTGTCCCCTTCTTCCTGACACCCACCCCTCAGGTATTCATAGACATCGTTAAGATCCCCTCTCAGCTTTCTCTTCTCCAGACTAAACAGCCTCAGTTCTCTGTCTTTCTTTACAGGAGAGATATTCAAGCCCCCTCTCATCCTTGAAGCTCTCTGTTGGACTCTCCAATAGATCCCTGTCTTTCTTGACTAGATGGTTTAATTATATAGGAAAGATCTTTCCAACCAGCAGCACCTTTCACTAGTTTTCCAAACCAGAAGGAATCTCATCCTAAAATTCTGCATTTCTGGTGTCCAAGACAGGCAGGGAAAAAGTGAGTTCTGAAAGCTGAAGTAAGACTCATGTAAGTAAATAAGGAGTTTCTCTTTTTCTGCCTTTTCTCCAACTCCAAGGCTTCAGCTACTGAATACCTGAGCACACAGTCACAGTAATGACTGAACAGCTTCTCTTGGGAGGATAATGGCTATATTTTATCACAGGAATGCACAGGAACAGCAGAGAGACTTCTCAAAACTGTTCTCCCAAGGAATTCCTCTCTTTCTGCTGACAATAGGAAGGCCTCAGCACTCACAAAGAGGCTTGGGAGATTGAAAATCTGAGAAGTCATTTCCCTCATACCTGGGAGACCAAAAATTACATAGCTTCTCTACCTCCTAGAGAGTTTCTGATTAAATTAAAATGGAATAACCAAGCTTCCCTGACCCTCCTTTACTGGTGCAAGGCCCATTCAGCTCCAAGTTATGTGCAGAGAACTCCCTAGCAGCAGACTGGAAGGAAATACTAAGTCACATTTTCTCTCTCCCATGCACCTGAGGGTGGTATTTCCTTTGTGTTTAAATATTAAAACTTTTTTTGGTGATGGTTTGTCCTTGATTATGCTGACACAGAGAGTATGAAAGAGAAAACAACAAATCCAGTTACCCAAAACACTTACCACCATTTGACCTTTCCCACTACAGGTTTGGCCTAGGCAGTGTAAAGTGCAGGACTTTTTATAGTTGCACTTCATCTTCTTTCATACAAGAACTTCCTCTTTGCTGGGACAACCAAGACAAGCCACATTGCCCACTGGTATGCTGTCCTGACTGCCAGGCTCTGTAAAAGCACACTGTTGTATGGGGTGGTTTATTTTTACCTTGAAGCATAGGTGGTTGTCTTCTTGTCTACCCAAGCAATTAATTTTGTAATAGTTGAGTAGGTCCTTGGAAAATGAAGCACGAATAACTTATTGGAAGACATTGCTTCACCAAGAGAAGTTAGCCTGTTCAGAGAGTGCTGGAGCTGCAAGTCTGAGAGCTAAACACATCCACACCATGTCTTCAACTTCCCTTGTCCATAGGGTCTTGCACTGGATAACTGTGTCAGGGAGAAATGGCATCTCCTCCATCTGACCTAACAATGACTCCATGATAATGCCCCAGGGTTAAACATCTCCTGGTCTCAAAGCAGGGAGGCAAGGCCTCAGAGGCAAACCTCACCTGCTTCAGCAGCCCTCAGACAGGTAAGCAGAGATGGGCTGGTAGCCCAGCTGCAGAAAACAGGCTGCCTGTGTTTAAGCACTGCACCTTCCCTGATGGTGACTTCGCTCGACAGATTCACTCACACACATTTGCAACTTCCTTGAATCTTCTTCTTCCTCTGTATGGATCTACACTATCTCCTGCAGGAAAGTACCTGATGGGTGAACTTTTCTAGACTCCTAGTTGTTAACAGTAAAAATTACAATCAAAACTGTCTTCAGCTTTCCTTCTTCTCCCTGCTTTGTAACAGTGTGTAAATTGCTCCAGCCTAATGTAGAGGTTTCCATTCGATTGCCATGGTTTCAGCTAACCTGCAATCAGTCTTCTGCAGTTTGTACTGCCAAATGTGTAGCCTAAGGCACTCTCCTACTAACTGCTCCACCTAGTTACTTGTCAACAGGAGAGTCAAGCAGCTAACAGCCAGCTCCATGAGTACAGAGTCAAGACTATCCACATCCAAGCATCTAAGCCTCAGCACATAAAGCTGAACTGCAGCTGCTCTTAAAGTTAATCTGTTTCCACTACACCAGCCAAAATATCTGAGGACAACTTTCCCTCACTGCCTCTTTAGAAAGGACTGAATGAAAAACTTCCTTGAGAAAGCAAGAATAAACAGAATAAAGCACTGTTCTCATGATATTCAGAATGATTTATTTGCAAACATGTCCTCATTAAACTGTCATCTGAGCACAGCCTATTGTAAGGCAGAAGTACTTTGGTTCCACCTAACTTCCAAGCCATTATTAAAGTTATTCTCACCAGTCCAGCCACTAATCACACAAACAATACCTGGCTTGCAGAAAATGTGTGATAAATAGCTATACTATGATTTGTTATTCTTTTGCATATGTTCTTTAACTTGAATGCTTCATTTCTCTGAAAATAGGTTTGGGGGGAAAAAACCAAACAAAGCCAACAAAACACAACCAAATCAAAGAGCAAAATAATCTTACCTTCAGACTGATGAGTGGCAAGAGGTGTCTGTGTCTCCTTGGAGTATGATACCACCTCCCGAGGTAAGAAATCAACCTGGGTGATCTTGGACACCCCTAGTTTGTGCAGTCTGCGTCTAAGATGGAATGCAGGACACCAGAAGGTTAGTCATGCCAGAGAGAAACCAGCAGCAGGAACAAGAGCATTTATGAGCAGGATTAAAATAAAACAAACCACACTTCAGTGTCTGCTAAGATGAAACACAACACACTGTGCATGGGAAGCACCCAACTGCAGGGAAGAAAATTAACCGGGGAACCATTTGTCACAGTAAAGTGGAGTTACTGAACCTCTAGGTCATCCTGCTGAGGGGGACTGGGAGAAATGACCTGCTTGTGCCCCTTGTAACAGGCAGCTCAATCCTCTTTGGGACCATCATTACTGCAATGTTCTGCCTGCTCAGAAGAGTTAATCCTCAGCCTGAGATACACAACAGTGGGAAGGGCTCAGGGAGTGTAAACCAGGCTGGATTAGGAGTGTCAAATGTTTACCTAAGGGCAGTAGCAGAGGCTTTAATTGGCAAGGTGGGCGATTTCCATCAAGATGGAGATTCTCCCTTCCACATGTGTTAGCAGTACAGCCAAAGTAGGTTTATGATTAGAAGAGTCCTAAAGCAAGGGGAGCTCTGAAACACAGCTGGAACAAGGCAAGAATAGCCTTCTTTTTTCTGTTCACTCCATTTCTTTACATAAATCACTAAAGCAAACTAACTGAGAGTAAAGGGCAAAGAAGAGCCAGCTGAACATAGTCACAAACTCTTCCAGTCATACGCAATTCACTCCACAATGTAGTAGGGGGGATCAATTTATTTCTTGAATACTATTTGACTGTCTCTGGGGAGGGAAAAATAAACAAGCAGCTACTTGCAAGTGTTTTAATGGAGAAAAAAATGGCAACTTTGAATATGCAAATAACAAAGAAATGAGCTAAGCGAAGTGTAGCTGACTAGATCAAGCAGCACATGCAGGCTTGGACATTTCTTGGCTGTAAGTGTAATGGGCACCATGTTTCTGAGCTGAGGGACAGAGCAGTGTGGGAAAAGCAGAAAATTCATACCCATTATTCATATCCTCTCCATTTTCCAGATGGTCAGAGGAACTGAGGTCAAAGGAGGCTTGGATCTAATTCATTTACAATGGTTTGGGTATTCAATTACGATTGATGTCTGCAAAGTAATGGGAGTCTCAAAAGGAAATTGTCATCAGTGGTTGGCACCTACTGAACCCTTCAGCTGGTTAATGCTACATCAGCTATATGTTTTTCTAATCTCTCTCACTGACTGAGTTGCTGTTAAGCTGAATGCAATTAGATTCAGCAGGTAATCAGTATGAATCAGACATATCACCTAACCAAGCCACTGGAGCAGAAACAGTTGTTACAGCTCTGAGTGTCTCTTCTTTTCACAGAGGAAAAATACAACCCTTTCCTCTTACAACCATCTGTGACTTAGCCAATATGAACAAAAAGGCTGGGATTGTCTGGAAACCTTCAAGAAAAACTTCTACATTATCACTGAGGGTAGGAAAAAAAAAATCTATGGCTTGTGATACACTTCAGCTAATTAAAGTTTTGGTAGCTTTACATTGTGCAGCTGCTTTAGGGATGTGTTAGCTCAAGCTTGAATTCACCCCAGTCAAATCTTGGGTGTGTTTTTCCCTTCTTCAGCATTGCATGTGGGAGCTCTGTTGCCTGCTTGGTCAGTCAGGCTTCCCCACATAACCAGTTCCCTGCTCCCTCAGGCTACTGGTTCCATTGACTCAGATTCTTAAGCCTTTGGCATTGAAAGAGCTGCCTGACAGCGGCCTTGGTTAAATGTAATCTCTAATTACATGTGCCTCACCTGAGCCTAATTAGAACCTCACCTAATTCTAACAACAGTTTCAGGTGAGGTCACACTGTTACTGCTCAGCTGCCTGAGGATGGAGAGCATCAATCCTAATGGAGAGCTGGATTTAGCTGCTAGCTGGGTTAACCTCTTTGCAGAGTGCCAACCAAAAGTGAGCTACCGCCCCGAGTGTTGTGCTTAGAGAACATATGGAATTTTTCACCTAAAATATCTCTAATTCAGGGATTATTGGTGCCTGTACAAATATCTAGTGTCACCCACACCCTGGTGGTTACTGGTAAAGGTAGGGAGGTCTTTCTTCAAGAGGAATGGAGTCTCTTAGTGTTTTTCTGCTTTGATGAGTAACATGCAATGGTTCTTGTGTAAAGGCTGGTCTAGCCCTTGGTGCCAAACAACCCAGGGACACCTGGAGCACCCTTTCAGTATGCGGACTCTACCCAATATACACTACACTACAATGTTCTAGTCCCTAATTCTTTTGGGGGCAGCACTAAGCTGTCTGTTGCTTTGCCATTGCTTTGTCATCCCCATTTTTCATCTGAGGTGCTCCTAATTCTCATCACATACAGTTTGATGGGTATTCATTTTAGGGAGCACACAAACTTTGAAGGATTCCTTTCAAACTGCCTAGGGCATGCCAGTAGCATGACAGTAACTGAAGTCCATCCACTAAAAATGATTCCTCTCTCTGGAGGTGTCAGAATGAAAACAGACAAGCTAGAAGTGGTTTGCTATACACATAATTTAAGTCTGCCTTAGTTTTGAAGACCATTTTCCTTCAAAACAGGCAGGACTGCCATTCCAGAGTATATCTTCTGGATTTACTTCTTTTCTGTCTTTGCACCAAACACTTATGAAAGATTGAAGTCTTGTGGCCATACTCAGGATTGCCTTTCATGAGTCAAATACAGGAACTTGCCTTGCACAGTCTTTTGAGGAGTCTTCCTACTGGGAGTGCTCAGCTTTTAACCCAAACTTCTGGGAAAGAGCAGCTAAAAGGTTTCTCTGTAATCAAAACAGCTCAAAACCTCAAACCTTTATGATATGACCAAGGTAAAATAGTAAAAGCTGGCTCTATCTGAAGAGAAAATTACAAATATGGAGGAATCCTGTTCAGAAAGCTCTCTGGATACTTTCCACTCCTCCTGGTCTTTCCTGTGGAATGTCCTAACAACCCTAGCTGCAGCTGGGAGCACTGTCAATCAGCAGTTAAAGGGAAAATGTTGTTTGTCTTACAGAATGTTGAATGAATTTTACATGAAGTAGCATAAACCGTAAGATGCTCACCTGGAGACTCAAGACAGGCAAGCCCAGAACTTCATAGAGTAGTTTCTTCAACACAAAGATTTGATCTTGTCTATGACTCAAGAACCTGAAGGACTGCTACCTATCCTTTCTGGAGCAAGTTTATCCTAAATACTTCTTCAGGTAGGCATTTCAGATACTTGGGATAGAGAAATTCCATCCCAAACTAGAAAAATTGTGAATTTTAGCTGTAGTAGAATTTAAAGAATGTTTGTTTGGCCTGAACTCAGATAAGCTGGCAATAACCCTTGCACTATGTCTAAGTGCACCACTATAAGCACACATACAGAGCTCCTAAGACAAAAGGGGAAGTTGTCACTGCATGTGGAAACAGCATAACTATGGCAGACAGGAAGAAGAGGGAGAAGTAACTTAGAAATAATTCAGAGCAAAGCCTGAATCCACAGGGACAAACAAGACCAATGGAACTGTGCATGCACATTTTTAAGTGCCACAAAAATAACATTTCATCTGTAATGAAATAGTTATTGGTATTGCATTTCAGGCAACAGAAGTAGCAGCTTAGCTTCTTGCAAGCTTCTCTAAATATTTGTTTGATTTCCAGAAAGCTGGCTTTGCTGAAGCTTCTTCTTGATGCAACTGAAAAAAGGAAACTTAAATTATGGTCTGAGTCCACAAAGCAAATGAAAATCACATCAAACCAGCTCAGTTGGGAAGCATTTTCAACATAATTCTTGCAAAGAAATGATAAATAAGTAACAAAAAGAGCTGACATATACCCAAGTTCAGAGTCAGACTGGAGCTGCAGCACTGAGGGGTCTGTATCCCATTGCAAGGTCCTAGGGTGGTAATCAGCCGTGCAGCACAAAGGGGAGGGGAAAAAAAAAAGAACACACAGAATTAACTGAAAGGATGACCAAAACCCCATCTCATTAGTTACATGCTCTAGGTACTACATTCAACCTCCAAACACAAGGGACAGCCACAGTGTGTCAGACAAGGTTTGGATGTCAAACTGTGACAGGGCAGGCAACTTATTAAAATCACATATTACTGGTAAACAAAGGGAAGAAGCTGGGTTTGTTGGTTAATAAAACTTTGATTCTCTTTGTCTGGAAGATTTCTGGCTCTAACTATGGTGGATGCATTCAAAACAATCTGTGCAACCTGCAGGCACCATTTATTGCCATCCTACTTTTAGGGTAAGGTGAGTTGAACCATGAACTGCCCTGCTCTCCACTCACTCCTGAGGTTGACAGCAAGCCACCCTGGAAAGCACAGTGCTCTGGGCACCAACATACAATCACAGAATCATAGAACGGTTTACATTAGAAGGGAGCTCAAAGATCATATAGTTCTAACCCCCAACCAGAGGCAGGGACACCTCCCACTACAACAGGTTGCTCAAGGCCTCATCCAACCTGGCCTTGAACACCTCCAGGGAGGGAGCAGCCACAACCTCCCTGGGCAACCTGTGCCAGCATCTCACCACCCTCACTGCAAAGAACTTCTTCCTAACATTCAGTTTAAATCTCCCCTCTACCAATTTAAACCCATTACTCCTCATCCTGTCATTACAAGACTTTGCAAATAGTCCCTCCCCAGCCTTCTTGTAGACCCCTTCAGAAGGTCACTCTCCAAGGTCTCCTTAAAGCCTTTTCTTCTCCAGGCTGAACAGTCTCAACTCTCTCAGCCTGTCCTCATAGCAGAACTGCTGCAGCCCTCTGAGCATCTTTGTGGCCTCCTCTGGACTCACTTTAACAGTTCCATGTCCTTCTTGTGTTGGGGGCTCCAGAACTGTACACAGTGCTCCAGGTGTGGGTCTCACAAGAACAGATTATAGGGAGTATCACAGTATCACCAAGGTTGGAAGAGACCTCAAAGCTCATCAAGTCCAAGCTGTTACCACAGACCTCAAGACCAGACCATGGCACCAAGTGTCACGTCCAAACCTGCCTTGAACACCTCCAGGGACAGTGACTCCACCACCTCCCTGGGCAGCCCATTCCAGTCAGGGACAAAACAATACAGTGATAAAGAACACTTTTTTTTTTTTTTCCTTGTAACTTGACTGCATCTCAACACAGTGGAAAGTGGACATAAAGATCTGGATGCACGGCAAAGGCATCAGGAAGTAATGCATTACAGATCCTCCAGCACAAATTCTACCTGCATGAAAACTCCTCTTGTCATGTCACCAAGGCCAGCAGCACATACTAGGACTGGCTACATAAATGCCAGTTTCTCATCATGGGGCTACTTATAGGTGTACCTCCAGGTCTCCCAGACACTTGAAACAAAGTATACATAACTCATTTCAGATTCACCTCCCTCCCTGTCCACTTTCAGACCTACAAAATTTCCCAAGGGGTAAAGAGTATTCCATGAGAAAGATCTCCATTGTCATCTGATCAAAACAAGGCCTTGCAACAGGTCTCTACAAAGGTATCTCCTCTATGTTCCACCTCTAAGAATTCAGACCAGGTTTCATGGGAGGGCATATTTACCTGGTAGCCAGCTGAATAGCCAAGCAAAACAAATTCAGGGATCTCACACACTCAAGACAGCACTCAAATCCCCAAAATGTGACAATACCTATGGTTTAGGCCAACATTGGTTACTTTCAGGCCATGTATGTAATGGAGATGTCTTCTTCCATTAATCACAGAATCACAGAAACATGCAGGTTGGCAAAGCCCCTCAGGATCACCAAGTCCAACCTTGAACCCTACTCTACACTATTCAACTGAAACCATAGCCCTAAGCACCACATCCAACCACCCGTAGACACATCCAGGGTGGGTGATTCCACCACCTCCCTGGGCAGCTCATTCCAGTCCCTTTTTCCTAATGTCCAATCTAAACTCCCCAGTCTCAGCTTGAGGCCATTCCCCCTTGTTGTGCCTCCAATTACCTGTGAGAAGAACCCAGCAGCAGCCTCTCCACAATGTCTCTTCAGGTAGTTGTAGACACAACGAGGTCTCCCCTCAGCCTTCTCTTTTATAAACTAATCATCCCCAGCTTCCTCAGTCTCTCCTCATAAGATTTGTTCTCCAGGCCCTTCCCCAGGTTTGTTGCCCTCCTCAGGACCCACTCCAGCACCTTCACATCTCTCTTGTAATGAGGAGCCCAAAACCGAACACAGTACTCAAGGTGTGAGCTCACCAGCACCAAGTCCAAGGGGACAGCCACCTCCCTGCTCCTGCAGGCCACAGCATTTTTAACAGAAGCCAGGATGCCATTTGACTTCTTGGCTGCCTGGGCTCACTGCTGACTCATACTCAATTCCTGTCTGTTACAACCCCCAGATCCCCTTCTGCCAGGCAGCTCTCCAGCCACACTGCCCCAAGGCTGGAGCGTTGCTGGGAGTTGTTGTGACCCAAGTGCAGGACCTGGCATTTGCCCTTGTTGAAACTCAACCCATTAATGTTGGGCCACTGATCCAGCCTATTCAAGTCCCTCTGAAGAGCCTCTCTACCCTCGTTCAAATCAACACTGCCACCTAACTTGGTGTCATCTGCAAACTCACTGCTGACACTCTCTAAGCCTGAATCAAGGTCATCAATAAAGATGTTAAAAAGAAGTGGTCCCAACACAGATCCCCAAGGAACACCACTAGTGACCAGCCACCAGCTGGCTTTAACTCTATTGACCACCACTCTCTGGGCCCTGCTGTCCAGCAGTACTTTATCCAGCACTTCATTATCTGGATTCTGACACAAAGGCTTCACCATTCTGGACATCAAATCATAGTATTATAGAATATCAGGGGCTGGAAGGGACCTCAAAAGCTCATCCAGTCAAACCCTGCTGCCAGAGCAGGATCACCTATACAAGACGATATGAATTACACAAATTTAATAATCTATATAAGCTTGCTATCCAGGTGAAGATTGTTAATAACTATGAAATTGTTTATTGACATTAAATCTCACCAGAAAACATATTTACAAGGTTCGAAATGCAGGGTTTGGGTATTTATACACACAGGGAACAAGCAAAACTGGAACACTGTAAGAGGTAACCAGCAAACACAACCATTATACTGGAAGAGAAGGTTCTTGGTGGTCACTATACTGCTGGCAGCTAATTATCCTGCTTAGCCACTAGATGGACATGGGAAGTTCCTTTCTGCTTATGGCAGAAGGTAATTAGTGATTACAAGAGGTTTTAAGTATTTACTCACAAAATAGTATCAGACAGTACCCAAAGCATGTGGAGGGGTTGCTGTCAGTGGTGTCAAAGGTGTTAGAGGCTTTGGAGTTTTTCCAGGCTCTTTTCTCAGGCAGCTGGAGTCTGGCACAGTCTCTGACCTGATTCTTCTTGACTCCCCATTCAGCAGAAGCCTTGCAGAGGGGCAGACAGGATGCAATGCCATGGGCAGGTTTGGTCCAATGCCATGCTGGCTAAGCAGGTTGAGTGCCTGCAGGCATTTAGAGCCTGTTCCTGGTAAACTTGAGGCAGTGGAGTTTCCAGGCAGTTCAGGATGCAGTGAAGCAGCAAGAGCACACCATGCTACTTTCTCATCCCTTTTCATCAATACGGCCTGAGACGAATGGGCCTTTGGACATAAATTAGCTAATCAGAATGGCACCTTGCCAAGCCTGACCACATTAGGTGAAGCCAGGGTGTCAGGGCTTTTGTTTTCCTTTCCTGTGGCTGCTTCCCCCAGCACAGAAGGAGGGGGAACAGGGGAACAAGTCTGGGCAAGCCATAGTCCTTAGTCTCAGTGGCTCCAGGTTCTTTATCCTCTTTCCTGCAGTTGCTTCTCCCCACAGCAGAAAGGTGAGAGCAGAAAAGCAAGGCTGGGCAAGCCAGGACATGTATAAGCCTGTTCTGGCCTACATAGGCCTACCACGACACCAGATCACAGGAACACACCCAAGTGGGTTTTGAATATCTCCAGGGAGGGAGACTCCACAAGCCCCCTGAGCAGCCTGTTCCAGTGCTCTGTCACCCTCACAGGGAAAAAATTCCTCCTCATGTTTAAATGAAACTTCCTATGCCTCAGTTTCCATCCAATGCCCCTTGTCCTGTCACTGGGCATCACCGAGAAGAGCCTGGCCAGACATGGCTAAGTATTTCTACTAGCAACTCTGCCTAATTCCTGACTACAACTCTTTTAAAGGATTTTAGTACACTTGCAACACATTGCCCAGATTTGTGCTCCAAATGGTGACTGTTCTCTCTGTATTGCTGCATTCCCACTTGCAGAGGCTTGAAAGCTGCATAAAGAAGCAATCTGCTGTGTTGTCCTCTCCCTCCTGGCTGAGAAATGTTATAGCAGGTAGTAGATCCTCAGATTTCAACTTTTTGTTAGTCTGAGAGGTCGCAGGTTCCCTTAAGAAAACTAGGAATTCCCATCCCAGGATGTTGTAACATTGTTATTCTACTCTGCTTTCCAGTGTCACAGCTTGTAACGCAGTGCCTGGCTGACACGGTTCCTTTCCCCTCCCTTCACTTCTTTTCTCCAGGCAGAGCACATCCCTCTTCATCTCATGGTCTGTGTGTGGGAGGTGGCTTCTGGCCGGCAGGGAATTTCGAGCTGTGCCATGCAGCCTGCTGGGGAAGGTAGTTCGGGTCTGCTCTCGGGCCTGCTCTCGGGCCTGCTCTCGGGCCTGCTCTTGGGCCTGCTCTCGGGCCTGCTCTCGGGCCTGCTGAGGCCGGGTAGGGGTGGAGCATTTCTAGATGGGTTTAGCTCGATAGATTTGGCTTAACTTGTGGATGTACTCATTCTATCTGACTGCCTTTTGCATATATGCACCAGTAAATAGAATCTCTTTAAACTCCCAGTCAGTCTGCAGTATCTTCATTTTTATTCCCCAAAAGGAGCTACTGGCACTTCTGTCCTCCTGTCCCAGGTAGCTCATGGCCCTGAACTGGGACAGAATCCCCTGCTCTAGGAGGCACAGAACTCAAGTGGCTGCACTGGCTTGGTGCAGGGTGGAGAGCACAGGCAGTGACCACACGTTTCAAGGAACAATATTGATTTGTCCTTTGCCTCTTCCTGACACCTGGAGAATGTCTGCAGATCAAAATGAAAGTGAGTGAGCAGCAAAGACGTCAACTGGCCCTGCAATTTAGCCAGTTTCTATGGCAATAAGGTTGAAAAAGAAATAAATAAGACTCTTTGAGGATCAGCAACCCAAAGATAATGTTGAATAGCTCGTCCTGTCCTGCAGACCAGGAAATTAAAGCTGATCTCTTTGTGATGAGCAGACATAGCATATGGCATTCCTCAATGTTTTGGGTGAGCATGGCAGCTCTGCTTCTTCTGCTGTGGACAGTTCTGAGTGGGGATTGTAAAAAAGTGCTGCCAGTCTTTCTCTGATCTACTGCCTGAGTTCTTTCTCCAGGGATTTCTTTGTGAAGAAAGAGATGTGGTGCCGCTCTTCTTTTTTTTTCCTTCCTTCTTCATGCAAGAAGAGTGAAGCTTTGGGACTCCTGGTCACGCAAAGACAGAGGCAGAGGGAGCAGTGTTACAGCCCCTGAAGAGAAATGCACAACCTAGAGCGGCCTGACTGATAGGTCAGGGAGGTAGGGAACCTTGCAGACAGTTCACATTGGTGAAAGCCCCCCTAAAGGGATTCAGAGCATTCTGGTGTAGATCCACACAGGAGACAAAAAACACTTGACCTGAATATTTTTATGGGGCCAAGGGATGAGCATTACACCAAGCACTTCCCAGTCCTTCCACAAACCTCCTGCAGGCCACTTGAGCTCTTCCAGTGAGTGAAGCGAGTGAGCATGGTAGGGGAAAAGTCCCTGGAAGCTGACTGAGCATGAGCAGCAGAGTCAGGACTAAGCCAGCTCCACCTGTTCCCACCACCCCGACAGCACAAACACTATTTTCAGTCACAACTCCCCAAGGCTGTGCAAAAGCTGTTTGTTGTGTCAGGCTCCCACACAGTGGCGAACAATAGCCCTGCCATCAATCTTCTTCTTAGGTCTGCGGTGCACAGTGGCCGCCCTGGGCTGATGGCAGGCTAAAAAGCTGCAACTATGATCAAATAACAGATTGTACTAAAGCAGAATGAAGGGATAAGAGGAGGTTTTAGACCTTGCATTAAGTAAGCGAGGTACAATTGTTATTACCTCTCTTTAAACTGATAGGTTTTCACTCTTTCCTCCAGTCAGGCATATTTTAGTCTGCTATTTCTTCTTCCTGCCTTGTGAGTGCAGTAATCTGATTTTTTTTCTTGCATTTAGGACAGTATCAATGCTAGTGCTGCTTCAGCTCTTAGTGCTGAAAAAGCACCAGAGAAATTTGATACAATCCTGAAGCAGGAATAACCTGCAGAAAGAAACCACCAGGAGGAAGAGGCTCAGATGCAGGAGATCTATTAAAGAATTGAATGGCAAAGCTAATTGAGACATTTTTCTGTTCTGAATCCATTAGGAAGATATCCAGAACATAGTTTTAAGAGGGTAGGGACCATTGCAAAATCACAGAATTGAAATGTCCCCTCTAAGACCATCAAGTCCAACCATCAGCCTAAGACCATGTCCCAGAGTCCATGTCCACACATATCTTGAACATCTTCAGGGACTCCACCTCCCTGGGCAGCCTGTTCCAGTGCCTCACCATTTTTTCAGGAAATATTTTTTTCCTAATATCCAAACTAATTCTCTTCTGGCACAAATTCAGGCCATTTCCTCCAATTCTATCACCTGATACTAGGGAGACCCAGTAAGAAAAAGAAGAAAATGTAAGGTGGGAGGTGAAAGGAATCTGAATAGAACCATTCCCTTTCCTGTATTTATTATCACCACTGAAAACCAGGCAGTCTGCCATCTGTTACAGTGCCCTGTGGAACCTTACCTCCAGAAGATTTTATTCTGATTGCATAATGTCAATTATGTAGATTTAAAAGTGTGGGGAGGGAAAAAAACCCTAAAATAAATCTACTAGAAATAAAATAAAATGTTTGAACTCTTTTGGAAAGCTCCCAACCTCAGAATGCATTAATGAAGCACAGAGTCTTGTCAGCTAAAACTGTCTGGAACCCCTGAGAACTTCTCAGTTGATTTAAGCAACTTTGGGTCTGGCCCCAGTGACAGTATATGATGTAAGGCAGCACTGCCAATATATACACTTATTCAATCAGCATCATAAAATGATATTTAATATCTGGAATCATGGCCAAATTGCAGTACAATTAGGCTCTGCAAAGCGCCAGCTCTCTGGTAAGTCCAACACATTTCATTCAACCAGCATGCAGCTTGCTGGCAGCTTAGTTTTGACTCTGCTCCCCTGAAGCTAAAATCAGATCCTCCCTCAGCTGTTGCAGAAGCTGCAGAATGTGTCCTATGTGGCTTCTTTTCTCCCTCTACACTCCCTTCCCAGGTCAAGAGCAACCAAGCCTGAAGAGCCATGCTTTGGAAAAAGGCTGCTCCCAGAAATGACAGATAACCCTGCTTCCCCCAGGGACCTCCTGCAGGCTAGAAATCTCTTTGCAGCACTGCAAATCACACCTTCAGGCAGAACTGAAGGAAAGCAAAACACCATACTCTGGCATCTCCTGTCACCAAGAGCCTGTGCTTTCCAGACCAGAAGCAAACTGCACTGACAGTGTAGTGAGTCCCCAGGTCTCTGCTGAAGTGAGCTATCCATATGTGCCCCTAATGCAACACCATTAGACCTGACAGGATCCAAGCCCAGCATCTTCCCTTGCAGCACCAGCAATGTCCCCAAATGACCCTTTGTGTGGGAAATAGCTGTGCCCTCATAACCCTAAATGCAGTGAAGGAGGGGTGCCAGGACTGCACAGCTGAAGCTGTGCCAAGGTTTGTGGAGATCAAAGGCCAATCCCATTAAGCACAGCAGAGATTGTTACTAAACAGAGAGATAAGAATTGAAGGAGAGACTCACCCACAACACATGGAGTCATCCACAGCATGTGAAGTCTCAAAGCACCTTTGCTTACCAGGGTAAAGCTTCCAAAATGATCTGAATGTTAGGAAGAAATGACTGGTTTCATTTGGGTTTTTTCATCAAGGAGTCTTAACACGACCATGAGGATTTTTACTGTCTTCCCCTAACTGCTGTGCTCCAGCAAGGAAATGTGTCACCATGAGCTCTCTGTATGGCAATAGAAAGACAGGAGATGGCTCCATGCAGCAGTTCTGAGCACTCAGCTCAGGCTCCACTCCAGCTCTGAGTAGGTTTAAGAGGTGGTTGGCTGTCCACAGCATATCTGGGGGAACAGCAGAACTAACTTGCAGAGGTGACTTGAGAAAGTGAGTAAAGATCATAGAATCATAGAATCACCCAGGTTGGAAGAGACCTCTGAAGGTCATCCAGTCCAGCCTCCCTGCAGGCGTCAGGGACATCCTCAACTACATCAGCTTGCTCAGAGTCTTGTCCAGCCTGAGAAATATCTCCAGGGGTGGGGCCTCAACAACCTCTCTGGGCAACCTGTTGCAGCATTCCACTACCCTCACTGTAAATTAATTTTTCCTCACATCCAGTCTAGATCTCCTCTGCTCTCATTTCAAACCACCGCCTTCATCTTGCCCCTGCAGGCCTTTGCAAATAATTCCTCTGCAGCCTTCTTGTAGCCCCTTCAGGTCCTGGTAGACTGCTGTTAGCTCTCCCCAGAGCCTCCTCTTCTCCAGGCTGAACAACCCCAGCTCCCTCAGCCTGTCCTCACAGGGAAATCTTCCACTGGTTTGAGCATCTTTGTGTCTCTGTGTTGGACTCTTTCAAGCAGTTCCTTGAGGTCCTTCTTGAACTGAGGGGCCTAGAGCTGGACACAATATTCCAGATGCAGCCTCACTAGGCCAGAGTAGGAGGGGCAGGAGAACCTCTCTCGACCTACTCACCACACCACTCACCTTCTAACTCACCCCAAGATGCCATTGGCCTTCTTGGGCACAAGGGCACACTGCTGCCTCATGGTCATCCTTCTGCCCACCAGAATCCCCAGGTCCCTCTCTTCTATGCTGCTCTCAATAGGTCAGTCCCCAACCTGTACTGGTCCATGGGGTTGTTCTTTTCCAGATGCAAGACTCTACACTTGCCCTCTTAAAAGTACTGGATGGGACTGTGAACATGAGATCTATTTTAAGTCAGCAGAATACAACTCTTCAGATGGGTTCAAATGTCTTTTTTCAACACATTTGCAAATACTGGCTCTAAATTACAGCCCAGTATTATCTGCAATATCAATATGTTACCCACCATGTAATTTAGGGCTGCAGTGACTTAGTTACTCACTTTTAAAGAGGTTTTCCTGCTTTGCTGTGCCAGTTTTCTGTTGATTAATCAGAGAATCTGAACTAAGAAACTGTTGGTGATGTCTCAAAATCTCTGTGTATAGGTGAGCTGCTGTTCGCTTTCAGTCCTTTCATCCAGATTTTTATCATCTTAATTTTCACCACTGCAATTTTCACTTCCTGATATTCACCACAACACATTTCAAGTGTGTCTCCAAAGTAAAACACATCGAGAAACAGAAGATTCAAAGCACAGAGATGGAAAAGTACCACTTGCTCCAACTGATGCTTTGTATTTAAGCCACTGTTCTGCTACCATCTGTGCCCTGTTTTGCAGATCTGTTCCACTTTGGAAGGATTGGCAAAAAGGAAAATACCTTCCTTGTGCTAGTGGTTTGCTGGAGCACATTCTAAGCAAGATGGCTATCAGCACTCAGGGAGGATTTGTGCCTCTCAACAAGACTCTCACTGATGCTTGCAGAGCTGTATGCTCCAGCAACCACTTTGGCTTCTTGTCTTCAGACTGGGGCTGCTGTTGATAAAATGAAATGCTGTAACACATTCAGTGCACAAGGAGTTTGGCACTGCTCCTGGAACACAGCCAGGCACTTGGGCTTTGCATTTGCACTTCCAGGCAGGCTGACACCTCTGACTTCCAGCCTTCACCAATAAAAAGAGCAACTATGACCTTCCTGAGAGCAGAGTGTTAGCTTTCAGCTGCCTGGCAACCACAGCAAACCTTCTCAGAAGGGCTTGACTTTAACTTTTTTTTTTTCCTTTTTCTTTAAAGCTATATTTATTAAAAAGCATGGACAGCTAATATTTAAAATACATATTTCAAAATTCTTTTCAAAATAAGGCTATGCTGCTGAATGGATTCCAGAACTTTCCAAATCCACATGACTATACATCAGAATGAACAATTCTGGCATGCCTTTGATTGTCAGAACATACCACAGGACCAACACCCTATGGGTTCCCATTTCACAGTTAAATTCATTCTGCTGAACATATTTGATATACTCCAAACCTGTCCCTGGCTTTGGATCCACCTTACAGACTGCAGCCTGCTGGTAGTGAAACAAGCATTGTTATTCTCACTCTTTTTATGCCATAGCTACAGGAATCTTACTCTGTAAATTTATGCTGGTCTACCAAGAGGGTCACTGTGAGCAGCAGGCTGGAGCTGAGAGGAAAGAAGGTCCAACAGAAGCTTCTGCTGACACAGATTTACTGCACATGCTGGAGTGCATGAAGAGTCCTTTGGAAAGTAAAGTACTAAAAACAGGAAGGGGAAGGTACAAGTTGTTTTACCCTTGGTTTTTATATGCAGCAAAACAGATCTCCCTGCTCTTGCATGGAGGGGGCTGGATTAAATGATCTGCAGAGGTCCCTTCCAACCCCTACCATTCTGTGATGCTGTGAAACAATCACAAATGTAAAGAAAGAGCTTGCCAGGAGAAGTACTACATGTTATCAGCCCCTGCAGATGCTTCAGAGGAAGCACACTACTCATATTACAACACTTTACAGTAGATTCACAGATTGCATCATGTTGGAAGAGACCATCAAAGATCATCTTGACCAACCTCCCTGCAGTCAGCAGGGACACCTCCAATTAGGCCAGGCTGCCCAGGGTCACATTGAGTCTGATCTTGACGGGGTCTCAACCATATCTCCAGGTAGCCTGCTCCAGTATTTCACCACTCTCACAGTAAAGAACTTCCTCCTGATGTCCAGCCTAAATCTGTCCTGCTCCAGTTTCCAACCATTACCCCTTGTCCTATCACTACAAGCCCTTCTAAACAGTCCCTCCTCAGCCTTCCTCTAAGTCCTCTTCAAATATTCAAATGTAGCTCTAAGGTCTCTCTGGAGCCTTCTCCATAATCATAGAATCATTAAAAAAAAATTAAAAAATCACAGAATCATAGGATCATAGAATGGGTTGGGTTGGAAGGCACCTCCAAAGGTCATCTAGTCCAAGATCTGTAAAAAATCAGTTACTGAAATAGATACTCAGAGCCTTTAGTAGTAGTAGTAGTAGTAATATTATTATTTATATTATATTAATATTACTATTAATAATATTGTTGTTACTATTCTATTTTTCCATACTAAACATAAAATTGTGGATGGGGCTAGTGAAGCAGAAAAGATCTACACGCCCCAACCGTACCAGCTGAAGAATGTTAAACACTTTAACATAGGAGGTGATCTCACACAATTTAATTAAATCAAGATGAAATTCTGTGCAAGAGAAGTGTTTAAGCTGAGCTGGCCTTAGCAAGTAAGTTGCTTTGTTTTAAGAGGATTAGTGTTTTAGTCCCTAAAATCATCTGATTGTCTGACTAAATATATGCATGATATGCCTGGAAATAACTACAGTGAGGTAAGTGCAGCTGGGCTGATAACCTAAATGGTTAAGTGGGGCTTGATACATTCATACTCTTCTGGAGGCAGCTGGGGCTCAGGTTTCCAAGGCGTTTTATGAAGTACCCTGGGAATGGCAATCTTTCCTTCTCCTTTAATTTATAGCAGGGAGATGCTTGCTAATGAGAAAAATAATCAAAGATCTGGAGGACTGAACTCTATCCATCCTTTAGGAATGAAAGCATGAAAATCCTTAATGATGCCACAGGCTCACATGCTAAAAGGATTGCAGATGATTCTAATTAATATGGACCACTCTGACTTTGGAACTGGCACGCAATGAAAAACGCTCCCTGCTTTCTAGGTCAGATACACTGGCACTTGAAAGCCACTGCCAAATATCAGTCCCTAAGGTGTCTGCTTATGTGTACTGGCTGGAAAAAAAAAAAAAAAAATTGGCAAGGAGAGGCTTCAGATACTGAGGGCTAAATATCCGCTGAATATAAAGGAGGATTGTGGTTCTTCTTGTGCAGGGACAAAAGAAAGGAAAACCTGTGCTGAATCTGTCTTCCTCCAGCCTTCTGTGCCTACCTAGGCAGGGCAAGCCTATGCAGAAACAAGTTCTTTACCATGTTCTAGTGAAACACTGGAACAGGTTTCCCAGGCAGGTAGTTGAGGCTTCATCCCTGGAGATAGTCAAGGTGAGGCTTGACAGAGCTCTAAGCAACCTGATAGAGACGTGGATGTCCTTGCTTACTGCAGAGGGTTGGACTAGGTGGCCTTTGGAGGTGCCTTCCAACCCAGACCATTCTGTGACTCTGTGCTGTGTGCAAGCAGTTCAACATAGCCACATCCATGGAAGGAGAACTTGCTAGCCCTGATACTGTCCTATGCATGAGTTTGGAACAGGAAGAATAAAAGATCTGCAGCATCACTTTAAAAAGCACTAGAGTTGCCAGGGCAAAGACAGCCAAGACAGTCAGGGTGTCCCCAGGCAAGGGGAGGAGGCTAACACTGTCACTCCTTCACAGATGTCAACACAATTCAGGTCGAGAAGGCTTAAAGCAGAATTTGGCCTCTAACACTGCTGGAAAGTGTGAGATAAAGCTTGTGTGCCAAGAGATCCTCACCTTGGTGTCATGGGAAATCATACAGGGAGGAATTTAACAGCTGGGGTGTGCATTTCTGCCTTACCACAGAATGGCAAACATCCCATACCAAGCCCAAAGCCTCCAAAGCGGAGTGACAATACCAGCATCTCACAGGTTATCCTCTTTGCCTCAACAGGAAGCAAATGGCTCTCTTGACTCTGCACTGTGACAGACTCACTAGAGAACAGAGTTCCCTAGGGTCACAATCTTTAAAACCCCATTCAAATGAAGGTCACCATAAAGCAGTTCTTTTCTCTCGGTCTTTTCCTGTAGCTCCCTCCAAATCTTTGCATTGTTCTGTGTTTGCCTTTGGCTCAGCCTATTTATGAAATATGTATGTCACTAAAACAGTCACTTAAAAGCCACTTTGTACACAGAAACTGATCTTAAAAAAAAACCCACATTGTACAAAACCCATAAGTCTCCTACTAAACAGCCACAGCTCCTGCTCTTGAGGCAATACAGCACAGGCCCACTTGGCCTGGTAGTGTTTGAAGGATGTCTCTCAGTTGTCAATGTGGTAGCACAAAGAAATGTTGGTAATGCAAAGCTGAGAGGGTAATGATGGAACAGTCTCCTTGCACAGGACCTGTCAAATGGATTTACTTAATGACAGAGCAGCTTAGCCCTAGGCAGCATGGTTCTGTTAGCAGTAAGGTTAACACATCTCAGAGAAGCATGGTTTTGTTAAAAGTCTGCAAGGGATGTTTTCTGGAGCTAAAGAGAAGAAAGAAGATAGGCTGCATGGACTGTGAAAACCAACCTATTACAATAATATTAACCCTGCTTTCCCTTATAAATGACATTGAGACCAGGATCTACCTTCTTTTGCCTTCTTTATCTAATTAAATAGCAAAGTATGCATTTAAAAGGGACAGTGTATTCCAATACCCTTTCTTCAGAAACAGAATGGTGTCATCCCTAGTGAAAAGGCTGGGACAAAGAGTGGCACCAAAGATCAAGCAGCAAAAAAAAAAAAAATCCCCATAGAAAACTGGGCTGCACAGGACAGAAATGCTTCCATAGTTTAGTGCTGTTACAGTCTGCCTTACACCTCCTCAGGAGCTTGATGGTATCAGGGAAAAGACACTATTGCTCTAGCTATTGTGCTGGAGATAATGGACAATGGTCCTGCAGGATAGCAGCACTACTCAGCCTTGTAGATTGTATGGCAGAAGGAACCGTTGTGACCATGCAGCTTTTCTTCCTGTGCAACAAAAACCCCCAACTGTATGACTTCTCTGAATGAGTTTTTGTTTGACCTATCGTCAGGCATTTGGGCAGGCACATTACCCTGACTGACCAATGGCCTGTGACACAAAGTCCAGCAGGACCTTGAGGAAGATCTTTGGGGAAGAGTTCGTCTCACTGTTGACATATTGCAAAGTTTTGATAGTCTTGTGTTTGCTCATCTTCAACACCAAATGCTGTGCTGCTCTCACACGTGGCTTGCTGGAGCACTTTTGCTCCCTCTGTAACTACTAACCTTGGTCAACAAATTACCAGTTAGTTTTCATCTTGCAAAGACTGACATTAGGAAGCAGTTCTTTACTATGAGGATGATGGAACACTGAAACAAGTTGTTCAGGGAGGTGGTGGAGGCTTTTGTAGACATTCGAGGTCAGTCTCAATGGGGCTTTGAGTACTGATATAGTTGGGGATGTCCCTGCTTACTGCAGAGGGATTGGGCTAGATGACCTCTAGAGCTCCCTTCCAACCTAGTTATTGTATGATTTTAAGTCTATGGTTGCAAGATAACAACTACTTAACATGGTTCAAACTCTCCAATTTGTCAATTGCCCTTCCTGAAAAGTGGACCTCAGAAAGCTGGACTTCTGGCTAAACTGCACTCACCATTCTGTAAGAAATCACAAGCACCTGCCAATCAAAACATACCTCAGATAGACTTGATGCTATTGAGACCAATATATTAAGTCTGACAACTACCAAAACTGCCAACAACTCATAGTATGAACCCAACCCTGCTCTGCACCAGAAACTGCTGCCTCAAATGGGCATGTATAAAGACCTCTTGCTTTCTCCACAGCTTTCAGCAGAGCCTCTCTCTTGTGGTGAACCAAAATCTATAACTTCACAGTTTTTTTTCTTTTTTTTTTTTTCCTTTTATAATATCCATATCTTCCTGTGGAGGACTCTTTAGCAATGAGCAGTCAGCGACTGCACAGTGGATGTCAGTGTGAGCTTGTTATGTCTGCAGCAGCCTTAGCAGCCACGATCTCTGTGACTGGGGCATTAGCAGCTTTGGATCTAATCCCTTCTCCTCTAATGCTTTTGCTCAGTCTACTGCTGTACAGCAGAACGAGAAGGGGAAGATCTTCAAAGCACTACGGCATGAGAGGGGATCCTGTAGAAGCGCCCTCAGAGAAAGCGAAATGGAAGGACGCATTATAAACAAGCAGAGCAACTCTGCTTATAGAGATCAGCAGGCATTCAGCTATGCAGCAGGCAGGTCAGGAGGATGGCCTAGGCACCCCCTGGGGAGAAAACAGCAGAGACATTTAATCCTTTCTACCCACTGTGATGACAGATCTGCCAACACACTTTGCTCTCCAGGTTTGATGGCTCTATCATGCACACATGTTCAAGTGTAGCCTTCACACATCCGCACACTGAGCACATCAGCCTGCACCCAGTGCCAAACTAATTGCCACTCAGTGCTATACACAGGTTACAGAGATTCCCCAGGGCCTGGACCAGACATCACCAAACTTCCATTACCACAAACCAATCGCTCCAGGCAAACATCTGCAAGCAGCCTTCCTGACACACAAGACAGTCCTTTCAACACCAGAGGATGGTAAGCCAACTAGTGGACTACAAATAAAGTCTTGGGATTCCCACTGAATTCCTAGTGTGGCCACAGAAAGCCAGAAAGCCTCTTGTGTAGGGACAGGTGGTGACTTGCTTCCGCTACTGGCTGCTGAGAGAGTCAGAGTACTAGGGTAAGTCAGAGCAAAACTAATTCATCCAAGGGTGTTTCACTACTTCAACAGTAAAAAATTTACACCATTGAGGAGCAGAAGAGAATCTGAAAACCAGAGGTCTCCAGCCAGTGTTGTCATAGCTGCACACAGGACTGTGGGAAATAGCTTTATCCTGAAGAGCAGCCCACAACTGGCTCACAAACCATTTTTGGTCTGCTCAAAGTATTTTGATTTGCTTGAGTCTTCTGCATTTATTTACTTATTTATTTGTGTGTTTTGGGGAGTCATATCTTACAGGCTAGGGCTTTCCTGCTTAACAACCTCCCTTTCTTCTAGAGGGTAGATCTGGGAGAAGGACTGAGCAGATCTCAGCAGCATCTGAGCAACATGCACATCACAACTTACAGTGTCTGCAGCTGGCTGAAGGAGAACTAAATATAAATAGATATACAGTCACAGCTTAGAAAAGTGTGATTTTTCTAAGCAGAAGGTTGTTGTGGTATGAGAACTGGTGACCTGAAGCTATGTGACATTCCTGCTGATGTCTGCAAAGGCACGCTGTCTGCTCCTGACAACTGCTAACTGTGGAGAGCAATTGCTTCCTTGTAAAGCCATTAGCAGAGTCTTGGCTCACAGATCTGGCAGCTCGACTTTGTGTTGAAATAATTTGATACAAAAAGAGCTATTAGAATCCATGTTTTACACTTCCCAAAATATACAGTGTGGCTGTTTGGACCTCTTCTTGCTTGAACATATGCTCCTTTACCAGCGGCATTCTCCCTTCTTTTCTACTCCATAGTAGCAATTACTCAGTGACTGCAACTTCATTTGCTGTTTCAGCCATACCGACAAAGAAGGTTCTTGTGCCCATCCCTTACACATCACCACCCCTTAACAGGAGGAAAAGAGCTGCCGAGCTGCCATTCTGCTTGAAACTCTCTGATATCTGTAGTTTCCAAAGCAGAATTGTCAGCTGGTCCTGGGGCCTTTCAGCCTGTTTCTGCACAAGTTCTTCCCTGTCACATCACTGCCAAACACTGTGATGAGTTGTAAGAAGTGTGATGAGGAAACCTGGAGTTACACCTGGGAGGACTTCCAGAAGGTCTCATTATATGACCAAAGATAACTCACACAAGGAACAGCTTCTACCACTTGAGTACTTCCCCTTGTTTTTAGTGTATATCCACACATAATGACAGCTTAATGTGGGCCCTTTTGGAAGCATAAGTTCAGCTCTTGCTTCCAACAGGAGGTTTGGAGCTCATAACTTCAGATATGCTTGCTGTATAGATTTATTTACCTCACCTCTGAGACCAGTCTTACTGGATGGTAACACACAGTGGCAAAGGCAGAAAGAAAAGCACACATTAGATACAGCACATTCTCATTTTTAGAAGCAAAGGTAAAAAACGGAGAAGTTCAAAAAAACCAAAACCCAAACAAGACATTTATTCACCACTGACTCTGGGTCTTACCTTCCTAGGGGTCCCAGATCTCCTGAGTCCTGGCTGCCTGCATCACTGGGTGTGCTCACTGATTTCGAAGAGGGAGACATAGGGGTTGGGACTAAATAATGAAAATAACAGGTATCCCATGTTACCACATGCAGCGACTGCACTGATGAAGAGCAGTGTCAGACAAATCAAAACCAAGGGAGCAAAACGAGAGTGGGTGAATGAGGAGGAGAGTTTGAAATGGTGAAAGCAAAGAAGGAAGGAAAGAAAAAGAAAAAGGAAGAGAGTCAAGTGAATGTTAAGTCTTTTGGAAGTGTTAAAACTGATATGAATTTAAGACAGGGTTGAAAGCTCACTGGGAATCTACAGCAAATCAATGGAGGAGATATCCATGGGAATAAATAGTGCTTGCTTTCCTGGGTAAGAGTTTAAAGGTAGCTTGCAAAAAGGTTTTAAAGGACATGAAGAAATATCAGGGGCTTGTCTTGTCAAAAAAATAAGTGAACTCTTCTGGCAAAGTCAAGAAGGCAACAGAACAAGCATCCTACCCAAACACTGAGTTGAAATCAAAAGCAGTGTCCATTAGATGTGGTTTATCAGCTGCAGTGTGGAAATGGTATCCAAAAGAAAAGCTAAAGAAGGAAATCCAGCTGAGTTAAAATCATTTCCCAAAGACAGTGAGCATACTGATTAGTCTGCTCAGTGATGAGGATTCCTTAAGTAATTTAAGTCATACAAAGTTTCCATTTGGGGTGGGACATGATTTCAACGCTCAAGGAAAAGTTTCCCTTGGTTCAGGTACTGTTTGCCCAAGCTTTAGAAACAATTTTCTCTCTGGCTTGCCAGGACTTTTGCAGCATATTTCATGCAAAGGCACTTTTATTTCCTGAAACAGGAAAGGAAATTCATAACTCCAGGTCAGCCTGAGTTAAAGCTCTTCAGCAAGGAAATAATAAATAAAATAAAATGAAATTTAAAAAAAAAAAAAAAAAGTTCAAATATTCTGATTTCTTTTAAAATGGTTTATCAAAAAATACTTCAACTGCAGCCATGGCTCCAGTCGAGATTTAATTCAAAGTGGCCACACTAGATAAAACACACCCAAAAAAAAGGGGTTTTCATGCAAGAGTGAAGTTTGCCATTTGGTTTAAATCATGTGAATTCCCTCTGGTAGATTTAGCAGAGTAAAACTTGAAAGTTTTAAAGCTCTGCAATGTGTAACGGCAGAACTGTCAAGAGATTGGGATTTTCCACGTGGCCAAACATTTCATGCAGGTTCTCACTAGAGGCTGTCACAGTAATGCCTGCAGCAGGAAAAGTGAATTCATTGTCATGACAGTCCCTTGGCAGGGTACAGGTAGGCCGTGGCTGGTTATGTACTGCTTATTCACACAGGGGGCTGAGGATCATCTCTGTGTGTGAAGCATATTTAAAGCTTCCTTTGGATATTAATTTTTAGTGTCTAGGCAGGGAATGGAAGAGGACAAAATATTATGAAGCAACTTTTATGGGAATTTCTCTGTTTTTCTGACACTAACAAACTAAAGTAAGAATTGCTAATTGGCAGTGTGGATTCATGTGGTTAGCTCATATGACAAGAAAGTACAGCCTAAATTTTAGATGAAAATGAGTAGATTAAAGGCTAGGACTCTAAAAATGTATCTGACCTTATAATCTCACAATAGAATTAACAAGGCATATTTCATGATATATAAAAATAACCCAGTTGTGACTTGTCAGACAACTGTGACAAGTATTTAAAAGCTTCAGTCACAACATCAGCACTTATAAAAATATCAACTTGCCTCAGCTCTGCTGGATGCAAGTTATTAATTGAAATTCCAACTCAGAATGTCACAACCTAATTGTATATGCACCCAAGCATCTCTATGAGGAGCCTTCCTAAATCAAAGCTTTGGTATTTTATCAAATTTGGAGCTTGGAGACAATAGTGTCTGGAGATAAAAATCCCAAATTCAGCTCCAATTAATTTTATGATACTTCCATGAGGCACTATTGCAGCTGAAACAGTGAGAAAGATCCTGGATTCAAGAGAGAAGAAAAGAAAGGGAAGGAAGGAGGCGAGGAGGGAAGCGAGGAGGGAGGCGAGGAGGGAGGCGAGGAAGAGTACAAGGAAGGAGACAAGCAAAGAGGCAAGGAAGGGGACAAGGAATGGGGACAAGGAATGGGGACAAGGAAGGGGACAAGGAAGGGGACAAGGAAATTTCTCACTCTAGGGACACCCAAGAAGTGAGATGGAGTGTAACCAAGGTAACAAACATTCAGCTGCTATAAACTTTGTCATATATATTTTTAGATTGGGGACTTCAGATTTTAGAACTGAAACATCAAAATAAACAAACAAAAAGAGGTCAAGCTCATGAAACCAGATCTGAAATCTACTACTATTGATCTGCTAATGAGCTTTTTGTTCATTTTTTATTTCCTCTCTCCAGTTTTGCTTGATTTTAAAAGAAAATCAGTGGGAGTTCCCACACAACTGTGCTTCTCCTTCCTTTGCAAAAGGTTCATCTGAATTTCTGCAACAAAACTCAGGGCTGATGAAGTACAGCTTCTATAGCACTGTTTTGTGGGTCACCAGAGAGATATGAGAGAAAAGAAACTAGTCCATCAGAAAAGAAATCATTGCTGGTATGCAAATCAGACCTGCATTACCTTCCCAAAAATTTCTTGAAGAAAGGAAACAGATGTTTTTTTGGCAAGGACAAGCACTCCAAATGCCATGAGCTGGTACATGGGAATGGTATGGCAGGCATTCAAACAGAAGAGTTCACTTCACTAACACAGCCAATAACCAAAGAAAGCCAAGCATGCTTTAACAGAAAGAATGCATTCACTGTGGCAGAGCTGAATGCTTTGCAGTGTGCTTCTCTTAAATACCTAGAGGTGGCTCTGGGGATATACCAATGCTCTGTAACAAAGCTTCTGTCTCTCTTCTTTTGCGGTCTAGGTCGGAGTCTTCCTGAGCTGGCTCCTTCTTTTGCTGGAGATCAGCCTGAGTTAAAGAGAACAGAGGAGTTTCATCCACATACAACCAGGTGTGTGTAAAATATTTCTGTGCACCAATAGTTGGGTACACTTTGAGATTCGTTTGGATATGTTTAGATAATTTATAGCTTTGACAATTTACACTGTACAAATCAGTATTCCCTGAATGACCTTTGCAAGAACTGATCTTTGCAAGTAGTTTTTGATAGAAATCTGCTTCAGATGAAACTTATTCAGCTAATTTACAAAAGGTGATCATAGAACAACGGGTTTCATTACCCTGAATAAAAGTGGCCCCTTCCTACTTGAATCAAGAAATAAAATTCCATTCAACTCAGGGCCTATATTTGGTCCCAAGCACTTGTTGGCAGTAAAAACACTTTCTCCTAAGTTCCAACACTTAACAGGAGCAAAGGAAAGGTCTAACATGTCTCAAATAGGATTTTGGCAGCCCTGGGCACCAGAAGCCAAAACTATTGCTGTTCTCTCTCTTCTTAGATATCTATACCTACTTGGAGATTTCACACATTAGCCTCCTGCTCTGGAAGGAGCAGGTACTAGCACCTAGAAACTGTAGAAGCAACATCTGCATTAACCAGAACACCTTCTACTTGGTTCAGCATTCCCCAATTCAGTAAGCTAGAAGGAAAAGACTGATATGCCAGCCTAGTGGCTAGAGCACTGCTGAAAGAAAGAGGCTGGCAGCCCTTCTCCCAAGCAGATGAGATGAGATGAACACGTTCCACTTCAGTCTAGTGCAGCAAAGCAAGCAGAACAAAATGCAAGTGGTCCTGTCTGTTGTGCAGCCATCTCCAAAATGTCTGGAGACATCTGTATCTATACTTTGAATCCTAAGCTTGTTTCTAAACCAGTTGAGCCTATCTTCACCCAAAGAGGTTGTCTGTTCTGCCAGAACCAGACTGTAGGGCACATTAGCCTTGCACAGTGCCTCGGTCTGGTGTTGATGCTGGTTTCTGTACAAAGTAAAACCCTGAAGTTCAGAAGCATCCCCAAGTGCTCAAGTTCAAACACAGCCAGAATGCAGAATGCTTTGCTCTTACAAAGTTCAGAGGGAGCTCTGTGCTCAGCTCTTCCCATAAGGCAGCCTGAAGCACGTCACAGTACCTAGGGTTGTAGACAACTCTTTTGCACCACCGTACATGTCTAAGCACCCAAGAGAATGCTAGACTTCACTCCTGGAGGACATCAGGCATCAGAGTGCATCCCATTTACAGCACCACAGTTAGGCACTGCAGCATAATCTGTAGAGTTGGGTGTCCTGAACTGGATCAGGCTATCGGGGCCAATGGAAAGTTCCAACCACCACAAGATCTCCACCAGGCATAAAATCAGAGGCAAGGGACAAAGGAAAAGGGCTTAATAGCTTCCTAGAGTCATTAGCTTGGCTCCCTTCCCTCTAATTCATTAGCAGGCTAGTAATGAACACTGAAAATGTTAACATTTAAAGCCCTGCTTACAGAGGACTCCCCTGGTGACTCCAGCAGCCTCACTGGGGGGTGTGATGGTAATTGCACAAAAAGGGCTCAAATGGAGAACAAAAAAAGAGAGATAGATTAAAAAGCCAAAACTGGAAGGCTGATTTCTGGGATCACATCACATTTGCACAGTAATTCCATGAAATTCCTGTACAATATTAAAGTGTCAGTTTAAAAGGAAACCAGTTATTAGTAAAGGATAACAGGTGCTTTAAACTGTGCTAAGTGTTGACATTTGAAGGAAAGGAAACATAATCACTTAATGCTTCTCTGACTTTGCATGAAAATGAATATCCACTCCCTGTCAATTCTCACCTCTATTCCTCTAAGTGACTGAATACAAAGAAGTCCAAATCCCTTAATGAAAAAACCTAATGCATATTGTCAAGGACAAATAAACTAATATGCCAATCAAACTTTCCCAGAACTGAAAGATGCACCCATGCCAGTAGATGAAAATGCAATTGCAATTATGTTTTACTTTGCTGGAGAATAGTAATTGGAAATCTGTTACCTTAGCTAGTAATCAAACTAGCTTTCAGAGCACAAAAATACATATTTAGGTTGTAATGGCTTGAAAAAAACCCACGAGCCCTCTTTCTGCCTTTCCCCACTCTCTATTCTATTTCCTTTGAAGGAAAGGCCAGGAAAAAGCATTGTGGCAAATCATTTTTTCTTTCTAGGCACACATGCACATCATGCTGTCCAAACTGTTGTCATCTGACAGTGCATTGGGTTTAAAAGCAATTCCCTCACCCCAACTTTCTTGGCTAAAAATCAGCATTTTGATTTTAAAGTTAGACTTATGTGGCTTGGAGGATCTCATGCCACATGACAGATACCTTAGGGCATGCAACACTGAGATGTCAGAAGCTCAGCAAGCCTCTTCTGCAAGCAGGAGCCAGCTAAAAAGTGCTTTTGCATATTTACCTCTTTCTTCTTCCTTTCTTCCTCCTTTCTTTTCTTCTCTTCTCTTATCTGAGCCAAACGTTGCTTTTTGCGCTCGAGTTCAGCTTTTAAATCACTTTTGTCTGACATTTTGACTCTGTTGGAAGCAAACACAAGGAAATCAAGGTGAAAACACAACTAAATATTTCCCCTGAAGAGGAAAGAGCATCGCTTCTAAAAGTACACAAATACATTCCTACACAAGCACTGGCCCTTGGACTTTACTGACATTGTAGAAAGCAAGGTGCTTGTTTCCCCATTTTCATTTCAAGAAATGAAACCAAAATACCACCAAAGAGGGAATACATTTTCAAATTACCACTGCCTTTATGAAGTAAACCTATTCTTTGTCTGCTCTTCCAAATAATGCTTTACTTCCTTCACACACTGAAGCTAAAGTCTCTTGATTTCCAGCAGTTTCACCAGCTCTGCCAGACTGCAGCATCCACTCAGAGCCACAAATGGATTTCAGCTCAAAGTATGACACGGTCTGCCCCAAGCAACTCCACATACCTCAGACAAATAATAAATTTACTCACAAAACCTGGAAATTCTGACAGATTTTGCTTCTGCAGGTGCCTTGGATCTCCCAGGATCTCCCCTGGTGTCACTAGTACAGCCCCACACAGACCATCAGCTCAGTCTCAGTATCCTTTATACATTCACACCTCTGGGGACCACCCTCACTAAGCTGGAGCTATCCTGCACAGGATCTCCTTCACTCTTTCCAGACAAAGCTGGGCTATTCCTCCCCAAAAAAAACCTGCCCAACAGCTGAGAAGCTGAGCTTCTCTTTCATGAAGCAGCACACTGAGGCTTGTGCCCAGATCATCCTCCCAAGAGGCAGGAGATATACCTAATACTCTTGATTTGACTCCAATCACACATACACAGCAAAAGCATTTCTCCTGAGCTACTGAAAGATTTCCCACATCATTTAGTCTCAAACACAATTCTCTGCAGACCAATGAGGTGAAACCATAGAATCATTTGGGTTGGAAAAGCACTTTCAGATTATTAAGGCAAATCACTCTCTAACTCTGCCAAATCTGGTGCTAGACCCTCAGCACCACATCTCTGCCTCTTTGAATAGACCTCCAGGGATGGGGATTCAACCACCTCCCTGGAGAGCCTGTTCCAGGGTTTGAGAGCCCTTTCAGTCAAGAACTTTCTTCTAATGTCTAATCTCCCCTGCTGCAACTTGAGGTCATTTCCTCTTGTTCTATCACTTACTACTAGGGAGAAGAGACCAACCCCCACATGGTTTCGGCCCTTCAGGGAGTTCTGGAGAGCCAGAAGCCCTTCCCTCAGCCTCCTTTTCTCCAGGTAAACAATCTCTGTGTTATAAATCTGCCAACCTTTGCTGCTATGTGAGCCTTGAAAATGAAGAGTGACATCACCCAGAGACAGAGACAAATCTCTGCAGACCATATGATACTCAACCTTTGCCTACAGTTTTAAAACCCCAACAGTCTTGCACAAGTCTGTAGCTTAAGTCACAGATGATTTATTTCTCTTCTAACATCAAAATGATTTGGCTTGTCATCTAACTGCACCAATACTCATTTTCATATGAGCACTTGATGATCTCAGAGGCCCTGGATCAGAGGTCTCAATGGTTGGGCTTGATGATCTCAGAGGTCTTTTCCAACCCAAACAACTCTATGATTCTGGGCTCCCCAGTTCAAAAGGGACATAGAACTGCTTGAGAGAGTCCAGCACAGAGCCACAAAGATGTTGAAGGGAATGGAACAGCTCTGTTAGGAGGAGAGACTGAGGGAGCTGGGGCTGTGCTGCTTGGAGAAGAGGAGACTGAGAGGTGACCTCATCAGTGTTTCTAAATATGTAAAGGTGAGTGCCAGAAGGCTGGAGCCAGACTCTGCTGGGTGATGCCCAGTGACAGGACAAGGGGCAATAGGTGGAAGCTGAGGCATGGGAAGTTTCACTTAAACATGAGGAGGAATTTTTTCACTGTGAGGGTGACAGAACACTGGAACAGTTGCCCAGGTTGGTTATGGAGTCTCCCTTGCTGGAGAAAATCAAAACCCTCCTGGATGTGTTCCTGTGTGATCCTACTCTGGCAGGGGGAGTTGGACTAGATGATCTTTTGAAGTCCCTTCCAGCTCCTGAAATGCTGTGATTCTGCAATTCAAAGACAATCTTGACTGATACAGACATTTAGAGTTAACTTTCCTCTTCATTCACACATCACTGCCCACATCCAGCACTGTAACCCCGAATCAATCAGATCAATGGCACTGCCATGTATACGCAATGGAACTTTATTGTTTGCTTGACGCATGGGAAAAATTAAACAGCAGCTCTCTGCTAGTGCAGTGAGAACTCTCCCCCTACATTGCTGCCAGGGTGGGTGAATGACTGGAGAGTGAATTCAGATGCTGAAAATTCTATGGTACTTTCATCCACCATGAATTCTTCCACAGCCATCAGCTTCCTCCTGAAAATGATACAAGTTGAGAAGGGCAATGGAGCTAGTGAAGGGTCTGGAGAACAGGGCTGGTGAGGAGCAGCTGAGGGAACTGGGGATGTTTAGACTGAAGAAAAAGAGGCTGAGAGCTTCTTGCTCTCTATAAGCCCCTGACAGGAGGTTGGAGCCAGGTGGGGTGTCAGTCTTTTCTCCTAAATAACTAGCAATAGGACAAGAGGAAATGGCCTCATGTTGCACCAGGGAAGTTTTGATCGGATCTCAGGAAAAATTCCTTTGCTGCAAGAGTGCTCAGGCATTGGAACAGGCTGCCCAGGGAAATGGTGGAGTCACCATCCCTGGAGGTGTTCAAAAATATGTAGACATGGCACTTTAGATCATGGTTTAGTGGGCATGGTGGTTCAGGGTGACAGCTGCACTTGGTGATCTTTGAGGTCTTTTCCAACTTTACTGATTCTGTGATTCACAGTTGGGCCATGATTTAGAGGATATTGCCAACCAAACATCACCTGCACACCAAATACAGTCTTGGCTCAGATGCTTTGCTGTCTTTGCAAGGATTTCCCTTCAATGAAAGGAAATACCTGGAATGAAAAGAGGAAAGCATTCACTGAAAATGGCAAGCATAACAGCAGCACAATGGACACCAGAGGGGCCAGTGCAGCTGGATCTGTGTGTGGGCTGGACCACAGATGCTAGTATTTCCCAGCCAAACTCCTAGCTGAAAGGCAGCAGCAGGAGTTAAAGCAATCCAGCTCACACTGTCACAGACACTACACTCCAGCAGAGCTCTCCACCACAGGACTGGAGCTCCTCTCACACAGACACAGGTTGAGAGAGTTGGGGCTGTTCAGCCTAGAGAAGAGAAAGCTCCAGAGTGACCTTAGCACTGTTTAGAAGGGTTTGTGGGGATGTGGCAAGGGGCAATGGTTTGAAACTGGAGCAGGGCAGAGTTAGGCTGGAACATTAAGAGGTAGATCTTCACAATGGGAGTGGTGAAACACTGGAACAGGTTGTCCAGTGATGTGGCTGAGGCACTCAAGACCAGACTTGATGTGGTCCTGGGCAGCCTGATCTGGTTGGAGGTGTCCCTGCTGACTGCAGGGTGGTTGGACAAGACGACCTTTGAGGGTCCCTTCCTACCCAATGCAATGTGTGAATCTGTGAAGCCTGCCAAGGTACCCTGTAGTCCTTTCAAGGCCTTGGGGACTCCAACCCACAACAACTCACAGTGAATGGGAAAGCTGGAAAGGAGGTGGAACTGCTAACAATCTGGACCACTGGTGCACTGGGCATGTGGAGGATCAGCATTTCTTTTTTTCCTCCATCGCTTTGGTCCTGCTCACAATGATATTGTTCTCAATTTGAGACACAGAAATCAAAACTGTCAGAAAGCCAGAAAGAACACCAAGCAGCAGCACCTCCACCAGCATTAATCTGTGCAGCCAACTGACGTCAGTGAGCTATTTTTGAGCACGAGAGATGCCCAGAGGAGAAAACAAGCTTTTTCATGGCACTGCAGGTAGTACTTTGCCTAGCAATCTGCTCAGGATTTGTGGGTCTCTCACAGCTATGGCTGAAATCCCATTTGAAGTCATTTTCCTAATCTGTTGCACACATTTGAATTCTGGTTCTGAAGTTCCCCCTCAGAGCCCTTTTGGACTAGATAAGAGGCTTTTTGCATCCTTTGAGCTCTGCAGTTTGGCAACAGAAAGAGAGCTCCTGTTTCTATGCTAAAAAAAAAATATGCAAATGTGTTTTAAGGCTTATGACAGAAACCCTGAGGGCTTGGCATCCCTTTCAAGCTGTTTGTCAGATATCAATGAACTACTTTCTAAAAACTCATTCCCTCAATGTCAGGGAAGCTAACTTGCTTTTGCCCTGATTTCAGCATGGATGATTTAGTGCCTGGCCCCTTCTTTACAATGCTCCAGTCAGGGTGATCAAATCCTATTAGAACTTTGCCCTATTTTTAACAAAACAGATCTTACGCACAACAAAGACCATGTATTAAATTTTCCTTCAAAGAATGCTGTCAGAGCTGAGTTATAGAAAGAAATTAATCTCAAGATGCTTTCATCCTGCATATATTATAGTCATGCCTTAGTCCCTCCAAAGAGTTTCAAGCTAGCTATTTACAGCTTTCTTGTGAGAAGAGACTGAGAGACCTGGGGCTCCAGCCTGGAAAAGAGAAGGCTGGGAGGAGGATCTTATAAATACACACAAATATCTAAAGGGTCATGAGGATGGGACTAGGCTCTTCTCACAGAATCACAGAATCAACCAGGTTGGAAAGGACCTTTGAGATCCTCAAGTCCAACCTATCACCCAACATTATCTAATCAACTAAATCATATACCAAGTGCCACATCCAGTCTCTTTGTAAATGCTTCCAGGGAGAGGGACTCCACCACCTCCCTGGGCAGCTCATTCCAGCGGTCAATCACTCTGCAAAGAACTTCTTCCTAACAGCCAGCCCAAACCTCCCCTGGTGCAGCTTGAGACTGTGTCTCTTCTGTCACTGGTCACCTGAGAGAAGAGACCAACCTCACCTGGCCACAACCCCATTTCAGGTAGTTGTAGACAGCACTAAGGTCCCCCCTGAGCCTCCTCCAGGTTAAACAACCCCAGCTCCATCAGCCTCTCCTCATAGGGCTTGTGATAAAACAGTGATAAGACAATGGACAGTAGGTACAAACTAGGCCACAGGAGGTTTCACCTGAACTTATGAAGAAACTTCTTTTTTTGTGAGAGTGACAGAGTATTGGAGTAGGCTGTCCAGAGAGGCTGTGGAGTCTCCTTCTCTGGAATCTGATCTAGGTGACCTCTTTTATCAGGGAGGTTGGACTAGATGATCTGCAGTGGTCCTTCCCAACCCCTGTCACTCTATGGTTCTGTGAGATTCAGTAATTTTAGCCCAAATTAAAGACCCAGGATATGTAACCACCTTTCTCAGATGTCAGCAAGCCAGCAGCAAAAGCAAAGAGGAGAGCTGCTCACCATTCTGCTTGGCACTAACCATGCAGCTAACGCTGTGTTCATTACTAGCAACTAATAGCTAATTATTGCCATTCTGAGTGCTCAAAGGCACACCAGACAAAAAGAGATTAAGGTAAACAGTAAAAAAGATTTACTTTTAACACTCTCTGTGGTACAGAGTAACAGCCTCAGGCTTATATATGACCTAATCTTCTGCCTGGGAGATGGTATTGGACAGAGAGAACCAGTAAAAAGCACATTTGGTAGTGAAGCAATTAAATCACCTACGTGGGAGAAAGAATGGATAGGAACAAACACACTGACTGCAGCATTAAATGTATAAATAGTACCCACAGCACAGCAACAGCCTCGTCAAGGAAGTGCTTCATCTTATTTTGGTTTCTCTTTGGCTCACTTTAGTGTCAAGTGACACTAAAAGAAAAGTCCTCCCACTCCAGAAGAAGATCACCCATGTGCTAACACAGGTTGTTGCTGGCTCTGGGCAACCTGATCTAGTGGAGGAAGTCCCTGCCCATAGCAGGGAGGTTGGAACTAAATGCTTCTTGGGGTGCCTTCCAATCCTGACAATTCTGTGACTCTGTAGCAGGATACGTGGGTATGAAACATCTTGCAGAGAGATCACTACACCTGTGCTCTTCAAGTCCTATTTTGTCCTCATTACACGAAGGGCATTGAGGACAAAAAGCTGGTGAGGGGTCTAGAGCATAGGTCTTATGAGGAGAAGCTGAGGGAACTGGAGTTGCTTAGTGTGGAGAAGAGGCAGCTCTGACGGAGACCCCAATGCTCCCTACAACTCCCCAAAATGAGGTTGGAGTGAGGTGGGGTTGGGCTCTTCTCCCTAGGAACAAATGATAGGACGAGAGGAAACGACCTCAAGTTGTGCCAAGGGAGGTTTACACTGGAGATTATGAAAAATGTTCTTCACTGACAGGGTTGTAAAACATCAGAACAGGCTGCCCAGGGAAGTGCAGTGACTGAATCACAAATTCTGGAGGTATTTAAAACAGGTATAGATGTGGTGCTGAGGGACATGGGTTTGTGGTGACCTGATAGTGTTGGGTTAATGGTTGGACTTGATGACCTCAAAGATCTTTTCCAACCATAACCACTCTCTGATTCTATCATTATGATGTTTGCACAAACTCATCTGCTGCACAGAACATGTGCAGAACCACTCCACAAGCTTTAGCTCACAACCATTTCATTAGTGGCAGTGGCAGGCACATAAGCATGGATGATGCAAACAGCATTTTACCCTCGACTGGACTAAAAGCCATGCAAGGTACAAGCCAATAGATTCATTACAGTTTTATGATGAGCTACAGGATCTTTATCAATGATTAGTATGACAATATTTGAGCAGATGTTTGGGGTTTTTTGGAACTGTTTATATGAGTGCTTAACAGCAGGAACTGTCACAGGCATCTCTAAAAATGGTTTACTACAAGTACCAAGGTAATAAGCTGATGTTTGCCAGATGAATAAAACCCAGAGTTTCAGGGATAAAAAGAGTGGCAACACATGTGTGTGGCTTGGACTAAACACAAGAAAAAATAATTACAAAGTGCTAAATGTATAATGAATAAAATAAACCCAGAGAAAATGGTGGCAGTGTGCACCTTTTATAGGCAGAAAAATCAGAGAGACAACATCTCCCTCCTCTTAAAGCCTCTTTACATCTCCTAGCAGAGCATCTTGTCTCTGGTTCATCTAAAAAGAAACCTGAATCTCCAAATCTGGTAGGAGATAGGAAAAGACTACAGCTTTTACTGCTTTTTGGTGTTTGGGGAGTTTTTTACAGGCTGTTCCTCCAACAGGCTGCATTAAAGTGCAGCTATACTCACCCTTTCATGACCCTCAATATCTTGCCCGGTTTGTGACTTTCTGTGTTGTCCTTCTCATTATTATCTCCATTGCAATTACCAAAGGGGTTCATTAAATACTGTTCCATATGGCATTAGTCATCCTATATAACTAATTATAAATAATTGATTCATTAATATACTTTTCTAAACGAAGCAGGCAGCATCTAGTGCTTGCAAATGCTCCACATGTATTATTCATATGCCTGCATAAAGAGCCAGCTACTCCTCAGTCCAAAACTGTTTGAAAGGCAAAGGAAGCTGCACAATAAAACACATTACTCAGTGATTTCTGGGTTTAAAGAATGGGTTTGTAGAGTGGGAGTACTATTACTACTGAAACTACTACTACATGTGGAGTTTTCTCCTGGGTAAAAAAAAAAAAAAAAAGATTCATTTCTATTACACACCATACTTGCCTGCAGCTTGTGCAAGCTAACACATTTCCTACAGTTAGGAATATCACACATTTTTTATAACAGGAAAAAAAAAAAACCACCCATAGGTGTCAGGAGGGAGGGGGGGCAGGCACTTCTCACTTGCTCCCCAGGATAGGACAAGGAGCAATGGATGGAAGCTGCAGCACAGGAGGTTCCACCTCAACACAAGGGGTAACTTCTTTACTGTAAGGGTCACAGAGCACTGGAACAGGCTGCCCAGAGAGGTTGTGGAATCTCCTTCTCTGGTGACATCCAAGGCCTGTCTGGATGCATTCCTCTGTGACCTGAGCTAGATTGTATGGTCCTGTTCTGGCAGAGGGGTTGGACTCGATGATCTCTTTGGGTCCCTTCCAATCCCCAACATCCTGTGAGCTGTGATCTACCTCTGGCTTTTACCAGTGTAAAGTGTGCATGCAAAATATGAAATCGTACAAAGCAGCTAAAGAGCTTTGGTCTGCAAGAAAGCAGAGGGAGTACAAATGCCTTCTAATCCATGGTATTTGCTAGGAAAATAGTGTTTGAAACACACTTCAAACAGGCAAGAGGGACTAGAATCGTCTTCTTGACATCTGTTTTTAAGTAAACACACAACTACTTCTCATCGTGCATCAGAATTTGCTCTTGACTTCAGTCAAACAGCAAAAATACTTTTGCTAAACAGGCACATCAATGGTTACAAGATCACAGCAATGGGCAAATATTTGCCCCTGCAAGCACTTTGCATTTGCAGTATTTTAAGGAGTCTCTTGTGTGATGAATTCAGAGAAGCACTATGTAAAATTGGAGAGACTAAGCAGTTCTTCTCTGCATAACCTCCAGGCAAAACAGTGGAGCTCTTTATGCTGCATTTGTGTATTTATCTATAAATAAAACCAGTTGATAGCTGTTAGATTTCAGAGGATGAATTTTTCATCCTTCAGCTTCTGAACATTTCTAGCAGATGGACCAAAGTCTTGTACTTTGTTCTGGAAAGGTTTTACAAGTCCCAGCATCCAGAGATTTGCTTCTGTGCTTCCTCCTGGTTGCTATGCAACAGGTCAGTGCATCTCCAGACTGTTTATTCTGAGGCTGACAGAGTGCAAGATGTGTACCCACAACTGTTCAGTTACACATCCCTTACAACCTATTACAACTCTTCTTCCTCCATAACAGCTCTTCTACAAAATTAACTCAGCTACAGCAGAACTATAGGGTCCCTGCATGGCAAATCTCTACTGTTGTCCATCCTCCTGGCACCAGGTACAGTGCCAGTGAAGCAGCATCACCTTCTCATCACCCCATTCTCTTACGTCACCTTAGCCTCTTAAATTTACAGTTTCAACTCCAACAAGCACAGTTGCATGAATGAGACATTAAGGCTGAAGAGACATCAAGGAAAAGACTTCAAGAGAAGGTGCTGCTGCTAACAACTCCCTGAGACACAGAAGAAACACACAACATTCCATATAGGATCAGGATGAATTTAAGTGCTACATAATAACAAGTCTCTCTAGCACAGCTGCTGCATGTTTCCCACCAAATATGCTCCCTTCATATTGAGTTCCACACAACTGACTGCAAAGCAAACAGGATTTTAAATAGGTCTTTTCAAGTGCCTTGGATTTTCCTTCAATAAGGATTAATGAGCACAGTTGAGACTGTACAATGATGGCAGACATGGTGCTTGAAGATGATCCTCAGTGATGCAGGCAATCCTGATTGGTACCTCCTCATGCTCCAACCGACTCAGCAATCATGCTCCAGTTATGAGGAGAGGATGTTTTTAACAAAACAGCTAATTGCAAGCCTGACAACATTCTGAGCTAGAGGAGTACTAGACTTTCAGATATTCATAGAATCAAAGAATCATTTTGGTTGGGAAAGACCTTCGAGATCATCCAGTCCAACCATGACTTAACTCCACCAAGTCTGGTGCTAAACCATGTCCCTTAGCATCACACCTAGGTGGCTTTTAAATCTGTAACAATGCTTAGTCATTTCCCTCTTTAACAGTTTCTGTTTCTGTTATCATAGGATCATAGAATGGTTTGGGTTGGAAGTGACCTTAAGGATCTGGAAGGGACATTAAAGATTACCTAGTTCCAAACCCCCTGCCATGGGCAGGGACACCTTTCACTAGCCCAGGTTGCCCAAGGCCCTGTTCAGTCTGGCCTTGAACACCTCCAGGGAGGGGACATCCACAACCCCTACAATCCACATTCACCTGCTGTTTGGCTGCAGTAAAACATGGGCCTCTCTATGTGGCTCTGCACAAGGCTGGGAATGGATTTACTACAGTTCTGAATCTTTGTGACTCTACATTCCTGATGTATTGCTGGCTGTGCTATGTTATCTTCTGCAAATTTCCCAGCTTGCTTCAAAGAGGAACTGCAGGACCCAGCAGGACAGGTAAAAAAAGTTGTCTGACATTCCAAGAGAACCAAATGCAGGCTACAAATTGGTAAGATTTTAGAGATGGGTGACATCAGAGAGATTACAGAATCTAATCCTCAAGATGCACATCACTTACCTAGAAAAAACAGCCCTGGAGTTTTGTTTCTGTCTTTCTTATGTACTTCTTACATGACGCTGAGACTTCAGTATCTGCTGCTATCACCACTTCGAAAGCTATCAAAAATATCTGGCTCAGCACAATACCAAAGTACCTCCCAGGAGTAGATTCCATGACTTACTAAGACCTAATGTAGAATTCCATTTCGAGATGAACACAGTTCATGACTTAAGTTTAGGCTGGACATTAGGAAGTTCTTCACAGAAGAGTGATTGGCATTGGAATGGGCTGCCCTGGGAGGTGGTGGAGTCACCATCCCTGGAGGTGTTTAAAAGGAGGTTGGATGAGGCACTTAGTGCCATGGTTTAGTTAATCAGAAGGATTAGCTGATAGATTGGACTTGATGATCCCAGAGATCTTTTCCAACCTGGTTAATTCTGTGATTCTGTGATTTCACTTCAAGACCACCATATTTCATGACTTACTAAGACCTAACATGGAGTTTCACTTCAAGATGTCTGCTAGTCTCTCCTAAAATGGAAAGAAGACTCATTTTCTCCACCCTGCAAACATTTCAGGCACTAAAACATGCACTCCCATTCCAAAACTGCCACCTCCAACATTTCCACCCTCCTCCTGAGATAGCCCTAGTGGCATCTGGCCAGCAAACTGATACTTAAAGCCATTTACCCAAACATGAAAAATGCATGCTCCAGTGTCTGCCTCTTAATCCAGTTATGACAACTGTCAGACAGACATCAAAGACTGAGCCATGCTGCCAGCATGCAGGTTTTGCTACAAGACTAACCCAGATATAACTTATTTCTTGAAACAGAAAAAAAATAAAATTGTTTGTGGTTGATGTTTGTGAGGATGTAATTAGGCCAAAAATCTCACACGCTGATTTCATCACCTAAAGATTTGGAAACCAAGTCAGAGAGCCCTGTAAGAAATATGCAGAGTGTCTCCTATGACTTCTGATCATTTCTAAGGAAGCAAAGTGGAAGAAGCAACCATTCCCTTCATATTTCTCAGGACTTCACTGGCTGTACTAAACAAAGGAACATGACTGATCAGAGCCAGCCTTAGCCAATCATCCCTGGTGATCCAAGTATGTGGAAGACAAGACCAAAAGGGAAGATAATAAATGCAGAAGTCTATCAGCATCATTCAATGGACTGCAAAGACTTCAGTATGAGAGAAGACTGAAAATCAACATGTCTGTGTCTTCTTATTTACCTTCTCTTTGGATAAAGTATTCCACCCAAATGGGAGAAACATGGGTTCGGGAGGGGTTGTTTATTTGTGTTTTGGTTTGAGGGTGGAGATTGGAGAGGTTTTTTTTGTTTGAGAGGAGTGAAACCCACCTCCCTAGGTTGACTGTTGGTTAATGGGTAAGAAAGACCTGGGGAATGGAGATTGCATTCTTAACCATTAAAGCTATTTTCTATTCTTTTATTTCCTGCAAAGGTTCATTGGACCAGAAGAAGTAGATGCAAGAGAGCGAATGTTAGTCCCTAAGGGAGGCCCCTGGGTTCTAGTCTCTGTTTCAGAGTTAGTTTATATTACATGCCACAACTGTTTAGTTTAAAACACAAGGTTGTACTTAGCATCTGAAGCCCAAGACTCTTCTTTCTTGCTGAGTGCTTGAAGGAAGGTGCTGAAGAGCCCTTTCTCTTTTCCTCACATTCTGTTGCACCCAAAGAGTCTTTAATATTTTGATACTTTTAGACTTAATGTGGAGTAGATTCAATGGGAGAGAGACTGGCAGGGTCCCTGCTGCAAAGCTTGCTGATTAGACCATAGTTTAAAGCAAATGTCTCTTTAGGCAAAGGCAAAAATAATCTAAAGACTCCTTTACTTAAGATGAGTCTTGTTCAAACTAGGGAGCACTCAAAGGAGGAGCACATCCATAAGAAATTGGTTAGATGGTCACATCCAGAAGGTAGTGGTCAATAGCTTGATCTCCAGATGGAAATCAGTGACAAGTGGTGCTCCTCAGGGGTCCATACTGGGACCAGTGCTGTTTAAAATCTTCACCAATACACAGACAGGGATTAAGCACAACTTCAGCAAGTTTGCAGGTGACACCAAGCTGAGTGGTGCAGTTGGCACACTTGAGGGATGGGATCTCATCCAGAGACAAGCTTGAGAAGTATGCCCATGTGAACCTCATGAGGTTCAACAAGGCAAGTACAAATCTTGCTCCTGGGTTGGGGCAAGTCCAGGTGTCAGTACAGGTTGAGGGTCAAGGGAAGAAGGGATGAAGATCAGCCCTGTGGAGGACCCTGAGCTGGCAATGTGTGCTTTCAACCCAGAAAGCCAACAGTGTCCTGAGGCTGCATCTAAAGATGTGTGGGCAGCAGGTCAAGGGAAGAGATCCTGCACTGCTATTCTGCTCTGGTGAGACCTCACCTGGAGTACTGTGTCCAGCATCGGTGTCCCCAGCACAAGAAAGACATGAACCTGCTGAAGCAAATCCAGAGGAGAGCCATAAAAATGATCAGATGTATGTAATATCTCTTGAGAAGCAAGAAAGTCCTGAGGATTAAGGTTTAAATAACTGCAATATCACAAGAGAAAACTGAGGAGAAACCAGGAGTATGCAGGTAATGGAGTTAGCCCTGTAGCAAAATTGGTCCTGATGTGATCTGAGAAAGCAGAGCAGCCCTGCTGCTCTAGAGATATAGACAGTATAGACAGTACTGTAAGAAAAACAATACCAAAACCAGAAGGCCACTGCCTTTATAGTTAATGTTAATTCATCACTCCACTTTAGCGAGGTCAGAACCTTCCTTGGGAAGAACTTGTAATTAAACTTTAACAAACTTTTTATTAAAGCTTACTGAATCAACACTGAGCAAGCACAATCCTTATTGAAGGGCTTCAAAATCAATAGCAGCATTGATCAATATCAACATTGCATTTTATCATCGCTTTGTTTGAAAAGACTCATGTGGCACCTTTAGGGTTTTTTTCCATTTCCCTGTCCTCTGGTTCATTGACAAGCAAATAATAAACCCCCAGCTTGGGCTATGTAAACAAAGAAAGAGCTGCTGTAAAAGATTTGGAAAAGTAGTGAAGTTCTTTTTCTTTCGTTACATCTTAGCCCCTTCCAGGGAATATAATTTATCATCATCTCTTGAGTTCTATGCTTTAAACACAGGAGAAAACCCCCAAAGCTCAATAATTCACAGTTCTGAGTTTGCACAGGGTATTGTTAATACATCTGCAGGCTGAGAAACTCTTCCCTCTGTTTTCTTGCTATTAATCAACTTTCTGTGAAAAAGAAAATACTGTGGGAAATAATGGGATGGTTTTCCCACAGGCTTTTTCAGTACAAACAGAGAATGGCATCACTGTTGGTTTGGGTTTGTCTTTTTTTTTTGTCTCCAGTACAATACCCTCCTATCCCATCAGCACAATTTTAGGGGGGTACTATTATTACTGCTATGGAGATAGTGAAAAGCAGGAATACAACATTCACAGGCTCTGCCAAGTGCAGTAGATTACGTCCATGAATGGCTAAGTGCACACCGGGGGGTATGATTTAGGTCAAATTTCTTGTTTCACTCCAGAAGGTTATAGATGTTTAAACCACACAGCTTACATCCATACAGATATATAACTTGAACTGTCTTTTCTCTTGATATTTTTTCAGAAGGAATTTATGTTCCTAAGCAATGAAGATCGGCAGAAGTTGAGTCTGTAGCAATCTCCTGTGAGCGTTGTCACAAAGCTCTACGAGCAGTTAAAGGACAAAGAAAATGAGCATTCATTTAGGGGCAAATGGAGAACCAAAATCCTTGGGGATTATGATACAAACCACCTTCTGCTTCAGCAACTGTTCAAAACTTAACTAGAAACAAACTGATGAAAAACAAAACACAAACCCAACCCAGTCATACCACTGTGAATGGTGTGATGAATGAAAACGCTGCCTCTTTCACACCGCTTAAAGAGAAAACAAACACCTATTATGAAGCAAGTCACATGAGTTTAGATAGTCCCCCAACTTTGTTTGTGCTGTGGCAATCAGAGAAGAGATTCTTTCAAACCTTCAGCCTGCGGAACACTCCTTTAAAGCAGGACAGACTGATTCAAACAGAAGGAATCCTAATAGATAGCAGTCTGGTTTGGTTTGTTTGTCAGGAGGAGGGGGGGGTTGTTTGTTTGGTTTTTTCTGTTTTGTTTATTTTCTTTTGTTTTTTGTTTGCTTGGGGGGGTTTTAATTATTTTCTTCTTCTTTTTTTCTTCCTGTGACCCTGTTTTGTTCAATATTTTAATTTCTGAAAAATATACAACAGCAATCATTTGAAAGGTCTTTGCCCCAATTACCAAGTGACCTGGTAACCACCCTGATCCTACCAGTGATGGCCAAATGTGCAAAAGAGGAAAACAAGGGCACGCCTTGAATAGTATGGATTTAATACTGCTGTTTCTGGGCTTGAAAAGCTAAGATCTGTCCATAAGGGTACAGAAAAGAAGGGCTGAGTAGTTTAAAGCAAGATAGATCCTTATGTTCTCTGCACGTGGTCTGGGACCCACAGTCATTACCTTGACATAATTTGGGAGATAGTTTTATTTCCTGTGAAATTCAGCCTGAAAATATTAGAATCAAGCATTAGGAAAGGCTTGGGGATAGGGATATGAACAGATAAACGAGATATGCTGCATTATACTTATTTACATTTAATCATACTAGGCAGATTTGTACCTATGCTTTATTTAAGTCTCCATTGCTCAAACACAAAACACATCACCTGCTTCTGATAGACTGAAGTGAAAAATGAGTAACTGAGGAGCAGGATTTGGAACTACCTGTAGCACACCACTGCAGATGGAAGGAGAAAAGAACAAGGAACTAAAAGCAGTTCTGTCCCCAGGGGAGAAGACAAAAAGGAAGGGAAGGCCAGTAAGGAGGGAACATGGCACCAGGACTAGTATTCAGAGATTCACAGAACAGTTTGGGTTGGAAAGGACCTGAAACATCATTCAGTTCCAACCCTCTTGCCATGGGCAGGGACACCTCCCATTAGCCCGGATCGAACAAGGCCTCATTCAGCTTGGCCTTGAGCACTTCCAGGTAGGGGGCATCCGTGACCTCCCTAAGCAACCTGTTGAAGTGTCTCCCCTCCCTCACTGGAAAGAATTTCCTCCTGATCTCCACTCTCAATCTCCACTCCTCAGGCTTCAATCCATTGCTTCTCATCCTATCACTACAAGTCCTTATAAAAATTCCTTTCCAAGCTTTCTTGCAGGCCCTGACTGGTACTGGAAGACCACTGCTAGGTCTCCCTTATTAAGAAAGAAATAGAAGGATAAGCCCCAGAGAATGATAGCCAGAAGGAAAAGAAATGTGAAGAGCAGATGATATTACTGGAGACAAAAATCTATGTCTTTAAAAGATTCTGTAGTTGTTTTCTGCCAAGTGGCAATCAATGAGCCCTCTGCCTCTGCTGAACTTCTCATTAATTACTCTAGGGCTAAGCAGGGACAGTCACCCAGCACCTGGGCAACACACAGGGTAGAACTGCACTGGCTCAGGAGCTTTGTCCCTCAGGTCGATGCAGCCTGCCTTTGCAAGTCAGGTAAGCAGATCCACACGCGTGAAAGCAGTGGTAAATCTCCAAAGAGGATAACATTGTGCTTTCACTCTCAGATTAACAGCCAAGAACCACAACCATCATCTGAGCAGCAATTATCCACCAGGTAACACAGGTATGCCAAAGGTCAACGCAGCAGTTACACAGGACCTCACCCAAGGCCTGTGAAGCCAACATAAAGATCATCCACTTCAAGAGAATTGGGAGATGTCTCATGGCTTTCACGCTGGAGGCTAGAGCCACCACCAAAGAAAGCATATGGAAAGTCTTATTCCTATCAGCAGCAATATGGTTGATTCCTCTGCCTTTAAAACTTCAGCACGGAGTTACAGTGGGTTGCCCACAAAACACTTCCAGAACTGTCATTCCTGCTGCACGCCTTCTGCTGCTTTCAGTGCACTCTCAGGACACTCACCATGATGCCTTTGCCTCAAAAGGGAAAAGAATAAGTGCTGACAAAGCAAAGTTAAAAAAAAAAGAGAGAGAAGTGGTACAGTTTTGAGTTCAGGAGGAGTCAGTATGCCACAGCCCTCGCAGACGATCAAAGGTGCCTTGTGTCTACAAGATCTAGCAGCTCTCACATCAGCCTGCCCCAGAGCTCCCTACAGCTCCTGCCATCTGCCTGGAAGTAACCATTCCCCAGAAAAGCTGGCAAGATGATGCCACCTCAAATGAGCAGTCCTGGGGGAGCAAGTTCTTGTAGACTCTATACTGCCTCACTTTGAGCGCTTGCAGATGGCTGAGTGAACAGCAGCTCCCAATGTCATGTCTGACTAGAAAGATTTAGCATGGTTCTAGGTGGCTAATTACCAAGCAGCAAAAGGGACATATTGTGTCTATCTGAGATTTAGGCTGAGCCAAGGCTGCTACTGCAGCTTTTCAGATGCTTTTTCCCCCCCAGAATTTTTCAATTTTTCTGCTTTTTAAGTGGCATTATTCCTGCATTACCATTTCTAACTGTTTATATAGGTCAGCTAAGAGGAAGACCAGACCATCTCTCATCTGGCAAGCAATCCTGCTTATGGGATACATAAATGCCTATTCACCTGTATAGCTGGTGGTGCTCAGATGAACTAAAATAACCTGCACTGGCAAAAGCACAGTTTCACTAATACGAGCTGCATCTGTACTAAGGGCACTTTGCCAACATACTCCATCAGTATTCTTGCTGGAGAGTGTCCCTTTTGCATGCAGACTACGTCTTGCAGTCATTATGGTTGGTTTCATTTAAAGCTTTTGAAATAAAAACATGAAAACATCAGTTGAGTATTGCACTGAGGTCACGATGTCTGGCTATGGCTGCAGAAAGCCTGAGACCATACCTCTGCAGAGGGGAATTTCCCCATGCACCTCAGTGAGGATTCCAGAGTTAGCTGCCTCCAGCTCCCCTGAAAATTGAAGTCCGTGGGTAGGGCAGGGAAGAACTTTTGGTTAACACCCCACCACCACCTCCAGCAGCAATTTCTGGCACTGTGCATCAGTGACTATGAAAGATTCCTAATCACTGCTGCTGTTGATCAAACCAAGCCAAAGGAGCTCAACAGAGCACAGGAGTAGTTAATGAGCCTAACTAGTCCTAGAGAGAGGTTGTGAACCACTGTGAGAAGACAGGATTGTGGAGCTGGAAGGTGCCACATGACTACACGAACCACGGAATGCTGAGGGTTGGAAGTGACCTCTCAAGATAATCTACTACAACTCCTCTTACAGAACAAGATCACCCAGAGTATATCACACAGGAACACAACCCAGCAGATTTTGAATGCCTTCAGAGATGGAGAATTAACATTGGTGAAGCTTTGAAAAACAGCAATGCCCTTTCATACTCCTATGTTTTTATATTTCACTCCCTTATCTTTTTCCTTCCCAGCCCACTTCAGCTCATTGTCCAGCACCCTGCAATGGCTAGACCTCTACCACGGCCCATTCTGTCCCGCTTTATTCAATGCTCCCTTTATCTCTTCTTGCAGATTGGAAAACTGAGGGAAACAAGGAAATATTCTTGGAAACCATCTTACAAAAGGAAAGGAGATCAAGACTTGATCTGTCAATTTATTTGGAAAGAAAGCAGGTAAGTTCTTGCTGCACCATTTGGAGTGCCTACACTGAAGGCAGCTGCTAAAACAAGGCTTTTATCTGTGAGAGGCACAAGAGGAAAAAGGAACCTGAAGCTGGAAAAACACAAACTGGAACAGAAACGCATTTCAGTAATGAAAAAAATAGCCAGTGAAAGGCATCACAAAGGAGGGCAGCTCACTGCCCTTCCTCCTATAGTAAGGAGAAAGGTCAGTTTCTCAATTTAAGATCTGCAGGGTACAAACCAGTGTTTGCCTGACTATTCTTAGAGAAGCAAATTTCCCAACTCTCAATAACCGCTGCATGAGTAGGGTGTGGTTTACTGCTGCTCCTTAAAGACTCCTCTCTTAAACTGTGGATAAGGCAGAACAGTAGTTAATGCACTTTTAGGGTAAATTAATTTGAGGACAAAGTGTTTAGAGATAGGAGGAAGCTAGGTAATCCAACTCTAAACATCCTCTTGGACCTCCACATACCTGATCCTCAGAAGTCTTTCACATATCAATGAAGAGAACAGTAAATCTTAATCTTCACGATAGTTTGTATAGTTTGTATTTTATATATTTACAGACAATAAATGGATGGGTTTGGAAAACAAAAATTAAGAAGAGGAAAATTATTAGAATGAACACCCCCAGGGATGAAGACCTAGACACAGCCTCAAGATTTGTGTTGAGGCAACCCATTCTTCCTGAGGAATGCTAGACAGAAATTACAGAAGGAATTTAGCCCAGCTTCATTAAGTGCAGAGACTGCTACTAGAGACACCCTCTCAAATGGAAAGAAAGTAAAAAGAGGAAATTAAAGGAATCAGGAACAAACATGCAGAACTTCTTCCTATTAACTTAGCAAGTACAAATGAGGCACTTCAACAAAGTACAGCAGTAGGAACAGAAATTAAATTCCTCTGACAGTATCAGCTACCAGGAGGTGGATGGTGCTGGGATTTGGATTTCTCTTCTGAAACAGGTTTTGCAGCACTGTGCTTGCTTCATGATATTTAAAGCCACATCAGAGGTAATGCAATGTCCTGATGCAGGAGTGAGGAGCTGACAAATCCCTATATGTCAGGATAAATTGCCAGGTGCAAGTGCCAAAGCCATGTGCCCACTTCATGGTGGGATTTTCCATCCCATCCCCTCTCTAACAGCAGGTTAGATTGCTTGGTCTGCTGAAAACCCTTACTTTACATGTATTTATAACTGAATATTTGTACTAGTCAACGACAATACTGACAGGAAAGCATTGACAGCGTTTGCTCTGGTCAATAAAAGAGGGGCTTTAAGCCAGGAAATATAGAGGGGCCTTACTGCACTCTGCTGACCCAGGAGGATTCCTGGAGTGATGTAACCACAACAACACCCCTTAGACAATGACTTTCAATAGGCTACCAGAGAAAAAGAGCCTCTGGCCGATTCCCTTCTTCTCTCAGCCTTTTAGGGAATTTCCTTAGAAACGAGAAGCTCGAATTCCCCGGCCGCTGTCGTGCTGGCCTGGAGCGAACCTGCTGTTGCTCAGGCTCTGCGAAGAATTAAAGATGGGAAACTTTTTCCCACCTTCCTTTGCTTTAAGCCGCTCGAGTTGAGCCACAACCGGGGAGCCTGCGGCAGCCTCTCGCTGCGGAGCGGCCCAGGGGCAGGGCGCCGGTACCGGGAGGAGCCGCAGGGACCGGAGCAGGTGCCGCTGAGGCCGGCGGGCTTTACCGCAGCCCTCCCCGCCCGCTCCCGCCCCGGAGACGAGCTGCCGGGCTGGGAAAGCCGGGGCAGAGCCGGGCGGTCCATACGGAGCAGCCGGGGATGCCCGCTAGCCCAGCGCGGGCCGGCTGCCCCGGTTGGCATCCGGCGGCTGCCCCGCGGTTCCGCGGCCGATGCGCAATCCGAGGAGAGTCCGTTCCGCCAGGCTCCCGCACCGGGCCCCTAAGCGGAATCCCCGCCTCGACCCCTCCACCACCACATCCCGGCCCCGCCGCTCCCGCGGGTGCCTCTTACCTCTATCGGCGCCCTGGAGATGGGGAGCCTCCGCCGCCTGAGAGGCTTCCGTGCCGTGCCGTGCCGTACCGCTGCAGCAGGACCGCCGCCGCCGGCTGAATGTGCTGTCTCACGCTGGACAGGCTCCTCCCGAGAGCCGCCGCCGCTGCCGCCTTCCTCCTCCTCCCGCCTCCTCCCCTCAGCGAGCCGGGCCTGGGGTGGGCTGCTCCCAAGCCCCCTCGCCCCCCCAGGTTCTCCGCCTGCAGCAGCCCAAGCGGCAGCTGCCTGCCGGCCTGGCGATCTGCCCGACAGTGGCTTCCTCACCGGCCCCGCGTCAGCCTGCCCAGCGCCCACCGCCGCCTCCACAGCGTGTGCGCCATGGCAGCAGGTACCGGCCCCACAACGGCTTAGCCATCACCCTCACAGCGGCCTAGATAATACCCTCTACGGCAGCCTCACCACCACAACCACCACAGCAGCCTCACCATTCCCACAGCAGCCTCAGCAATACCACAGCAGCCTCACCACCAGTCCCCGTACATCACCACCACATCAGCCTCACCACCAGTCCCCACACATCACCATCACACCCACAGCAGTCTGACCACCACCACTGGGGCCTACCCATCAGCCCTGCACCAGCCCGGCCGACTGTCATGAGGGCAGCAGGCTTCTTTGGGCTCCCAACAGGGAGGGCCCCGGAGCAGGGGAGCGAAGCTTAGCTTTTGTGGTGAGACAAGAACAAGGCTGCCCAAAGGCTGAGGTTTTCTCACACCACTCCTGTGAAGGCAGGTACCTGAGAGGAGAGCCAGACCCCTAGCAGCACACTTGCTCTTCTCATCCACCTCCTGGGAGAGAGCAGCCGAGCAGAGCTGTTGGAAGCAGGCCCTGTTGCTGCAGGCTGTGCCCACCTTTGCTGTGGATAACTCAGCTTCCCTCACACAGCACACAGATATGTTGCCCCACACGGCAGGAAAACACGTGCTTTGGAACCACACTCTGCTCTATAATAAAATGATGTCTCCAGTCCTCTGATCCAAGAGAACAGCAAGCACAAAACCCTTCTGAAACCTAATCTTGGCACCATGTTTGGTTCATTTGGGTGGGAACTGCTAACTCCAGCCAGTGTCATCCCAAGGCCTGTCCAGGGAAGAGACTACTGAAAAGCCATCAAGGATGGGCAGGACTAGTGAAGTGATTTCCCCCTGTATTCACCACTGATGAATCCATACCTTGGGTACTGGGATCTGTTTTGGGGCCCTCAGTACATCGAGGTGCTGGACCAGGTCCAGAGAAGGGCAACAAAGCTGGCAAAGGGTCTGGAAACAGGGTTGGCGAGGAGCAGCTGAGGGAGCTGGGGGTGTTTAGTCTGGTGAGAAGGAGACTGAAGGGAGACCTTCTGACTCTCTACAACTCCCTAAAAGAAGGTTGTAGCAAGGCAGGGATTGGTCTCACCTGCTTAGTAACAAATATTATGACAAGAGGAAATGGCCTCAGGTTTCAGCAGGGAAAATTTAGATTGGATGTTTGAAGAACCCTTTGACTGAAAGGGTTTCAGCAGGAGAGATTTAGATTGGATGTTTGAAGAGCCCTTTGACTGAAAGGTTTCTCAAAGCCTGGAACAGGGTCCCCAGGGAGGTGACTGAATCCCCATCCCTGGAGGTGTTTCAAAGAGGCAGGGATGTGGTGCTGAGGGATACGATTTAGCCCCAGCCTTGGTAGAGTTAGGTAATCATTGGACTAGGTGATCTTAAAGGTCTTTTCCAACTCAAATGATTTTGTAGTTCTATTCTATGATTCACGTCACCTTCAGTTTCTGCCAGACACAGACGGACTTGAACCTGACCAGGAGACAAAGAGTTCTGAAGTGTACCAAGGATATCCATTGTTGGTGAGGACACCATGATAAAATAACAGCTTGTCGATTTAATTGGAATTGAAACAGGAAATTTTACAACTGCTTTTTAAAACAAGGTTTTTCCCAAATCAGACACTCAGAATTGAGTTTCCAAAACTGCTGTTTGCCTTTTGGAAATGTTTGCCTTAGCCTGGGCTTTAGCATAAATCCAGAGAGTTTGTTTAGGTTTCTTTGGATCATGCCTCATTTGCAAATTCCCTGCAAGCTCAGCAGATTCCTCTAAATTGTTCCTGACCCAAGAGGCCTTGGGGTCATTTAGTATTCCTGAATCGACAGATCAGACTGGTTCTCTGTGGTGCTGGATGGGGTTCTGCTGTTCTCAACATGCTGCCATGTGCACAGAGCCATGATGCAAGGGTATCATATGCAGGCACCATGGTATCCTAGACTGGATCATGCCATCACACTGCATGATGATATCAGGCACACTAAGCTACATCACAGATCATAGAATCATAGAATCATAGAATCATAGAATGGCTTACATTGGAAAGGACATCAGAGATCATCTGCTCCAATGTCCCTGCCAGGAGCAGGGATGCCTCTCAACTGGACTCAGCTGTTCAAGGCCTCATGCAACCCAGCCCTGAACATCCCCAGGGAGATGGAAAGGACAGGAAAGGACCTCAGGGTAGTATTAAAACCACAACATTTTTCCTCAGAATCAACTACTCTAAGGAAATCTGGAGAGAAGCAAGCCTGCTTTTCTCTATCACCTCAACAGGTGATCCCAGGACAGGCAGACTTTGGGAACACAAGACAAACACACAAGCAACCCAGATAAGGAGTTCCCTGAAGGAGTAACTCATTTCCCTACAGGTGATGCTGTGTTCTCTTTGCCCTCATTCTCACCCTTCTCTACTCTACTTCAGCACAAGCTCTCACCATTTCAGTGGATTTCTTCTTGTTCTAAGGGACACAAACTGTGTTACCACTAATTATAGGAGACAGGGATAGAATATTGATATTCCAGCAAGACAGGATTCTATTCATTTCTTACAGAAAAAAAAATAATTATGATTAATAATATCTTTTGAACAGCACATCATGAAAACCATCCAGTCCTTTCAGCACACTCAGGACCTATATACCAAGTTTACATTTTCCCATTAAACACAAATTCATGCTATTATCCAACTTGTTATTTTCTGGCAGGGGGCATTAGCTGATGGTGTTTTGTCTTAATTAGCAGGTGAATGTGCAGTGGGGCAGGGTTCAGATAATTTTCAAAACATCAAAGTTCTCACTTTGTGTTGTAGCTTAAAATTATGAGGTCACAGAATCATAGAAACATAGAATCAGTCAGGGTTGGAAGGGACCATCCTTAGATCATCCAGTTCCAAACCCCCTGCCATGGGCAGGGACACCTCACACTAGATCAGGCTGGCCAGAGCCTCATCCAGCCTGGCCTTAAACACCTCCAGGGATGAGGCTTCCACCACCTCCTTGGGCAACCCCTTCCAGGCTCTCATCACCCTCATGCTGAACAACTTCTTCCTAACATCCAGTCTGAATCTAGCCATTTCCAGCTTTGTTCCATTCCCCCCAGTCCTATCGCTACCTGACAGCCTAAAAAGTCCCTCCCCAGCTTTCTTGTAGCCCCCTTCAGATACTGAAAGGTCACAATAAGGTCACCTGGGAGCCTTCTCCTCTCCAGACTGAACAGCCCCAACTCCCTCAGTCTCTCCTCACAGCAGAGCAGCTCCAGCCCTTTGCTCATCCTCGTGGCCCTTCTCTGGACACCTCCCAGCACATCCATAGCTGTCTTGTAACAGGGGCTCTAGAACTGGATGCAGTACTCCAGTTGGGGTCTCACCAGTGCGGAGCAGAGGGCAAACCAGTCAGCAGTTCCACACCTCTGACAAGCTGCATTCTCCCCAGCAGAGGTCAGTTGTACCTGGACACATAGCAACCATGCTAGCATGTAAACAGAAATCAAAGATGCAGGGCAGGTTTGGGGCTCGTTGCAGCCTGAGGAATCAAAGCTTAGGTGTGGGTTTGAAGCCCATCACAGCTTGTGGATTGTATGGTAAAAAAATCATAGAATGGTTTAGGTTGGAAGTGACTTCAAAGCTCATCCAGTTCCAACCCCCTGCCATGGGCAGGGACACCTCCCACTAGAACAGATCACTCAAGGTCTCATCCAACCTGGCCTTGAACACCTTCAGGGAGGGAGCAGCCACAACCTCCCTGAGCAACCTGTGCCAGTGTCTCACCACCCTCACTTGAAAGAATTTCTTCCTAATATCTAGTTTAAATCTCCCCTCTGCCAGTTTAAACCCATTCCTCCTCATCCTGTCATTACAAGACTTTGCAAATAGTGCCTCCTCAGCCCCCCTGTAGGCTCCTTTCAGATACTGGAAGGCCACTCCAAGGTCTCCTGGAAACCTTCTCTTCTCCAGGCTGAAGAGCCCCAACTCTCTCAGCCTGTCCTCTCTCTTCTATCTTATAGACACAAGTTGTGCCAGGGGAGGTTTACATTGGAGATCAGAACAAAATTCCTCACTTGAAAGGGTTCCTGAACCCTGGCACAGGCTGCACAGGCATGTGATTGAATCCCTATCCCTAGAGATATTTCAAAGAGGCAGAGATGTGGTGTTGAAGGACATGGTTTAGCCCCAGCCTAATAGCCCCAGCTCTTCAGGCTTTACTCCCAGGTGGAGTTAGATACTAGTTCAACTCAATAATCTGAAACATCTTTCCCAAGCAAAATGATTCTGTGTGAATAGTTATTGGTTTCTGTCGACACAAACAAGTGCAGCATGTGGTCAGTCACTAGGTTGGAAAAGTTCATGGGAAAACAATTTGACACGATTCCTTTTTGAAGTTACTGTATATAGAGTTGTTCATAAGGGAAGTTATTAATAAAGGCTGACATGAATTGCTCTGACAAACCCATAATCATTTCTGATGCCACACGAGACAAATAATTAGTAGTGCACTGCATTTCCCTGCCTTAGGCAGCAGCAACTCCTGCTCCACAAAGAGCACTAACAAATAAGCAAATCCTCTTGCAAGTTTGTGCCACTGGAAGATTAAAAATTCATTTCAAAGCAGCCACTCCTAAGGCTTAATAGAAATGGCAGCACTTTTTAAAGATATTTTGCATGATAGGCTTCACCTCTGCTCTGCAAATAACAGAGGCTATTATGAGGCACCTTCCAGCTTTTCAAAGGGAAGGATTTAAACAGAAGATCAAAAGAAATAAAAAAAGGAAAAAAAATGAAAAGAGGCTTTTTAAAAGTGTGGAATATCACTTTTGAAGTCAGGTTTATTGTTAGGGCTGTAAAGCCACTACAGAGTACTACTGCACATGGATTTAGGAATCTTTTCAGCAGAAGCAAACTAATCAGGTAGTATTGGAAGAGGAAAAGTTAAGCAGAAAGTATGGGAGAGCTTCACTTACTGTTGGTTAAAAACAGCTAGCTGTCCAAACAGACCATCAAGGTGAAATTTCTGCAAGCCTGAATGCCCACAACAGGTGCAAGAACATAAATCATATACATAAACAGTGCTCAAAAAACAACCTGTCTTTAAAAGGACAATTTCTTTCTCAGAAGGAAAAGTCACAAATAAGAGAAGTGGCACACAAGGAGAAGGTAAAGGAGGCCTGTGGCAGATGGGTGAGTTCCATATTCTGGAATTGGGATTGCTCTTCAAAGGTACTGCAACTGTGTGCTTTTAGAAACAATTATTGTAGTGACAGGCCCTTTTCTATGCCTCCTCTTGCTTTGTCCCTCGCTTTCCTGCAACATTTGTGCCAAAGGGATTAGTGAGAAGGCCAGAAATATTAGTTTCAATAAAATTCTGTGAGGCCATGGGTAGGTAACCAAAGGACTTAGAAGATACAAGGTACCGGTTTCAGGATTTGCAAATCAGCTCACTAAGAATGCCCAGAGTGTGCAGGGAAGGAGCAGCAAGGCTGCAGTGCTATCTTTTATTTTTGCTGCTGTTCAGGCAGCAGAAAAGGAGATTAAGGGGGGACAAGAACACACTGGTACTTGCAAGAGAGGAAAAAGTGCCCATGCTCAAACAGAGCAGCATTTTCAGGATTTTTTTGACTGAAAGAGTTCTCGAAGCCTGGCACAGGCTGCCCAGGGAGGTGCTTGAATCCCCATCTGCCTGCAGGTGTTCCAAAGAGGCAGAGATGTGGTGCTGAGGGACATGGTTTAGCAACAGACTTGGCAGAGGTACAGAATGGCTGGGCTGGATGGTCTTAAAGCCCTTTTCTAACCCAAATGATCCTGTGATACCATGATTTCACATTTGAGACTCTGCCTGTTAAAACAGACCATTGCTCAAGCTTCTGGTTTGTAACCGAGGTATGGAAATGACATGCAAGAAAGAAAGCCTCTGGAAATGTTGTGCTTGTCTCTGCAAATAGCAGGTGCTTGCCACATAATGGAACTGGTTCCTTTGATTTGCAAAGGTTCAGCCTACTAGGAAGGGATTGGAAATACAGCAGCAAAGCAGCCACCTTGGGAAGGAAATGGGAGGTTCTGAGAGATACTTCCCCAAGCTTCGATGAATCACACAATTGTTTGGGTTGGAAAAGACCTTTAAGAGCATAGAGTCCAACCATTATCTAACTCTACCAAGTCTGATGCTAAACCATGTCCCTTAGCAACTGTTGCATGGACTCAGTGGCCTGTAGAGGGCTTCAGGCCTGAAAGAGAAATGGACTTGAGTAAGAATTGGCTAAGTGATTTAGGGAACATAGCCTGAAGGACTCTCTTAAAACCCAAGCTAAAATGGTGTCTCCATTCAGCTCCTAATGCCTTAAAAACTCCTTCTCTGGAGACATTCAAAACCCACAGGGATGTGTTTCTGTATGACCTCCCCTAGGAGATCATGCCCTGGTAGGGGGGTTAGACTTGATGACCTTTTGAGGTTCCTTCCAACTCCTGCCATTCTGTGATTCTTTTGTGTGCTGGCACAGTGACAGCACACAGAGATCTTTACAGTTATGGAGTCCTTTTCACAAAACACTGTCTTATTCCCCCACACCACCTTTGGTTTGAAATCCAGCCCTTCATGTCTGAGTGAAACCAATACCAATTTGTATTCTTACAGGCATCAAAAGATGCTACATTTCTTTATAGGATTCCTGAGACCTCCCAAATATCAACTTAAAGCTTCACTTTCCCAGCCAAAGTTACCTAAAAGGTGATCCATGAATTTCATCCATGAAGATGTGTTAAAATGTGTGAAACCACCTAGGTGCTATTTTTGATAACAAATTGAATTTTAAGACAAAGTTTTCATCTGATTGAAAGTAGAAATGCATCATGGAGAGAAGATCATAAAAGAAAATTATTGCCCTAAAAACGTCTTTTTGAAACGTCCCTTATTTTTCAGTTTGCCTCTGCTCAAGGTTGTCATCTTTACTGGTCTCCCCATTATGCTTCAAGCATGAACTGGAGGGACTAATTGGTGTAAATCATTAGGAAATTGTGGTCTTAATGTCCCATCTACAGAGACAACAGTAATAGGTGCTAATTATAGTGGTGATCTGGATCTCCTCAGAAGTGGCTGTCACTGTGCCAGCACACAAAAGAAGTTCCCAAGTAGTGCTCTGGCTGTTTCTGCTGTGATCTTGGAAAACCTCTTACCTGGGGCCTGAGATGTTCAGCCCCCGCCGTGGCTTCTGTTCTTCAGCCATGCTCTTCTCACCCATACCCATTGCTTGCTGACAAATAAGCCTGCATTTTTCACTCTTTCTCTCACTTTTCCTGACTCAAAGTCTCCAGATGAGGATAAGCAGCTACGCTTGCCTGGAGGCCTAGATGACACTCACAGAGGGAAGATGAAAGCAGCAGCAGAGAAATAAAACAGTTTAATCTTCTTAAAAGGGGATAGCTGATAAAACAGCTTTCAATTGCTGCTTGGTTAAGGGAATTTAATGTTGCAGGGTGCAAGCACGATTATTTCATCGCTGCTTCTGATCCCAAATAGCTGTCACTGCCTAGAGTTGTACCTGGGTATGTTTTTTCCCATTGAAATCTAAAAATAAATGGTGGAGGAGCTGGGGAAAATTCCTCCTGAATGCAATGAGCTTTCAGACACAGGAATCATCTCAGTGAGGAAGCCTGAGGGACAAGAGATGGCAGCACAGACTGTTCCACCAAGACAACGTGCATTAAAATTGAGCAGACAAGCAGCCTCCACAGCCAGGCTTCTGGAAAATCAAATCACTTATGCATTTCAGGCCAGAGTTAGGAGGCTGCAGCCAGAATGAACAGGACTGCTTAGAAGGGCTCTCTGTCCTCACTTCATACCTGAAGAGAGAGCTGCATGTCTGTGGCATTAAAGAAGGTAAAGTGATTTGGAATCCCTCAACTCACAGGGCACAGAGATTATGACTTGGGATTGACAGTAGGTAGGCATCTAGTGGCAGCTGAGACACTGTGGTGCATGACAATGATTTACCTCGACTGCTTCTCCACCATTTTTTAACACCCATCTCCTGCATTGAGATGTCTGTGCTTGGGAGTAAGCTCAGTTCCCACACCTTTGCTTTGAGGGATGCTCTATCACCATCACAGATGTACAGCTGACACTTCTCTAATCCATCCCCTGTGATGTAGACATTTCATGCCCAGTGCCATCCTCAAGGTCTGCCTGCCTGCTCTCTCTGGGCATGACAGAACCATGTCTGCACCACAAAAAGTATCTGTCACAGAATCACAGAAACATGCAGGTTAGCAAAGCCCCTCAGGATCACCAAGCCCAACCTATAGCCTTACTCCACAAGACTCACCTTAAACCACATCCCTAAGCACCACATCCAAACCACCCTTAAACACATCCAGGGTGGGTGACTCCACCACCTCCCTGGGTAGCTCATTCCAGTCCCTGACCACTCTCTCTGTGAAAAACTTTTTCCTAATGTCCAATCTAAACCTCCCCAGTCTCAGCTTGAGGCCATTCCCCCTTGTTCTGTCTCCAACCACCTGTAAGAAAAGACCAGCTCCAACCTCTCCACAACGTCCCTTCAGGTAGCTGTAGACAGCAATGAACAGGGGCAAGAACAAACCTTGTCCACTTGTAATAAAAACTCTGGGCACATTTTCTTGGCCTGGAAGTTGGTGGAGATCACAGAAGAGCTGGAGGCAGAAGGCTTGTTTAGGGAATTGTACACAAGATGGATCTAAAGCCAGTGCCAATTAGAGTAAATGGGGATTAGGGAGAGTTAATGCCTGGAATGAACTTTGTCTGGACAGGGTCAGAACAAGCAGCTTGGGAAGATACAAGGAAAGGTCCAAGAGCAATAGTGCAAAGGAGGGAAGGGGGTCTGGAAGGACCGCTGCACCTTGTCTTCTAGGAATTTACCCATAAGACTCTTGAGGAGGAAGGGTCTGTCAGGAGCTGCAGAGGCTGAGGTGGCAGCCCCAGGGGTTGTTCTCTGTGACTCGGTGACAGCGATCACAGCACAATCATTGCCCAAGCAACCGCGGGCCCTCCTGTGACACGGGGGTCTCATACTTGGGGGAAGAGCATGGGCTTCAAGGCTTTTTTAGCAGGAGGAGAGCTGTGTGGTACAGGGGGGAGAAGTGAGCTGCCTCTCAGCAGCTGCCTCGGCAAGGAGCTGAGTGCTGCTGCAGCACCGCACAGCTCCACCTGCAGTCTCCCGCGCCTCTAGGCTTAGCTCGGAACGAATGGGAGCAAGATACCTGCTGCGTGACTGAACACAGACCTCAGCTTGGGCGATGCCTGTAGCCTAAATGTGGCTGACACCTTTTAGTCAGATGAGCTACACGTCAACCCTACCCACTCGTTGTAAAATATCTTGTAAATGCCCCTTTAGCCACTTCAGCTCTCCCAGCCTGCTCCTGTGTGGAGGAGTGGAGGTTTCGCTGCAGCCCTGGGACTCTGTATCTCACAGCACAGCCATGACTGATGTGCCACCAGTTCATATCTCAGCAACCCTTCCCATTCCTGTGTTAGTGGCTGGTGTTGCCTCTTCTTCCTCGGGCTGCACCTGCTGTGCAGTGTTTGCTGTAATACCTACTTGCACATAATTGCCTGTCAGCTGCCTGCAAGTCCATGTGCGCTTCTCACAGCCACCCAGCGGCACAGCTGCCAGGTCTGGCACAGATTGTTAGTGCCTCTCCAAAAGCATCCAGGAGTACTAACTCATTAGCAAGAATTAGGTTTTGAAAATTAACTGCCAGGCTCTGCAGTACAGTACAGGTGTAAAGCCTCACTCACTAGCAGCAGCTTCTATTAGAATCATAGAACCTTAGAATGGGTTGGGTTGGAAGGGACCTTAAAAATCCAGTTCCAAACCCCTCTGCCATGGGCAGGGACACCTCCCACTAGACCAGGTTGATCAAGGCCTCATCCAGCCAGCCTCCAGGGAGGGAGCATCCACAGCCTCTCTGGGCAACCTGTGCCACTGTCTCACCACCCTCACTGTAAAGAATTTCTTCCTAATCTCTAGTCTAAATCTCCCCTTTTCCAGTTTTGATCCATTCCCTCTTGGCCTGTTACAACAAGCCCTTGGAAAAAGCCCCTCCCCAACTTTTTTTTAGGCCCCCTTCAGGTGCTGGAAGGCTGCTCTAAGTTCTCCCTGGAGCCTTCTCTTTTCCAGGCTGAACAGCAACTGCCTCAGCCTGTCCCCACAGCAGAGGTGCTTCAACCCTCTGATCATTTTTGTGGACCTGCTCCAACAGTTTGATGTCCTTTTGGTGCTGGGAGCACCAGAATTGGGCACAATACTCCAGGTGGAGCCTCACCAGCGCAGAGCAGAGCGGAAGAACCACCTCCCAGGCCCTGCTGCTCCCACTGGTTTCAAAGCAGCTCAGCACACAGCTGTCTTCCGATTCTCCAGAGACCATCACCAGCTCCTGCTGAGTTTATCATGAAGTGACACCTCCAAGTCCTTCTCCTCAAGACTGCTCTCAAGCCACTCCCTGCCTAGCCTGTATTTGTGTTGTTAGCAATGTCCTATTAACACAACCACACTAAAGGCAAATGATGCTAACACGGAATGATGTTGAAAGCATTGTAAGCAGCTTTAGAATAAAAAGCTTCCAAAGGTGCTGTAACTGCCCCCCAATCTGTTACACATCCAAGAAACTCTGTTAAAGGGAAAAAATAACCCTGACAAACCAGATTATATGAAGACCTAGGAGAGCACTGCTGTGTTTACACTGTGTTATTATGATGGAGCTGTGTGTTTGTAAGCACTCATTAGTGCAGATGGATTTATAATGGCACATTCCTGTTCCCCCTCACCTCTGAAAAACAAACCAAAACAAAACCCCTTTGTGGTATTGTTCTAAAGGAGACACAGAGTTAATAGAAAGGTAAATATCTGTGAAAAATGTCAAACTGTGCCAGAGGAACCATTACTTACATGCTACACTCCAGCTAGGAAGATGAATCTATCCCCACCTCAGCATGGGCTTCTCACCATGACTGTGATGAAAATAAAACCAGCTCTGTGTATGTGTCTAGACAATACACCTACCACTCTCCCCTGTAAACAGAATACCTGGGGGGCATGGCCAGATGCTCTGCTTGCCACTGGTTCATCCTATATATGTCCTTCTGTTATGACTACCCTAAAGAAAAGCAGCTCATTCTCCACTTTTTATTAAAGGCTTGGGTATAATATTTTGCTGATGACACCAGGCTGTGTGGTGTGGTTGACATGCAGGAGGGAAGAGATGCCAGTCAGGGGGACCTTGGGTGTGCTGCTTGATAAGAAGGTCAATGTGTGCTTGCAGCCCAAGAGGCAACTGTGTCCTGAGCTACATCCAAAGCAGTAGGTCGAGGGAGGTGATTTTTTTCCCCTCTGCTGTACTCTGCTCTGCTCTAGTGACCTTCAAGATCAAGTCCAACCATTAAATTAATTAACTGCACCTCATTATCATTCACCATCACACTTTCCAGGAAGATAGAGTGATGCAAGGGCATGGCCACATTCCAGAGCAGAGTACAGATGTGGTGTAACAGAGTGATTGGAAGAGCCACCATCCAATTTTTATTCTTTTTTTCCCATTTAAGCCCTAAACGACTTATTTCAAACCCACTGCTTTCAGTTCCTTGTATTTTGAGTTGGGTCACATATTGGTGTTTTGATGTGTTTGATGCACCACTAGGAAAACAGTTCTCCAGTCCTCTCAATCCTCCTGTTCTTCAGGTTTCTCATTAGACATAAGAACTCTCATTAAGGCTCCAGACATTGATTAATTCTTGATATCCCATTAGTACAAAGGAGGTTAATATAGAGAAAAGAAAAAGAAAACACCTCACAAAATGTGAGAGTCCTAATAAAGCTAACAGCATGAACAGCCTTAATTACTGCTATGCAGTGACAAATTGCCACTAGGTGGCAAGGCAACAATTCTCTTGGTCAAGGCAAGAAGCCGGCATGTAACATCTACCCATGAATTTAGTGCTGGTGTTTTCTTCTCTCTCAGACTTAAAGGTTTTAACACTGTAGTGGAACTGATCCTGTCTTTGACAAGGCCACCTGGTTGGTTTTTCAAACCGTGTCTACTGGTGAAATTAACTCTGCCACTGGTAAGGGCTTACAAAGAGAAATTAGAGGCAAAGCAAAAAAAAGACAAGGGGACAACAGTAGGGATTGTCTACCTGCACTTCAGCAAAACCTTCAGCATTGTCTCTTGTAAGATCCTTGCAGATCTCATTGCTACAACACCTCGTGGCTGTCTACAGCTGCCTGAAAGGAGGTCGTGGAGAGGCTGCTGCTGGTCTCTTCTCCCAGGTAAATAGTGATAGAACAAGAGGGAATGGCCTCAAGCTGCCACTGGATAACTTTAGACTGGATATTAGGAATATTTTTTTCCCAGCAAGAATGGTCAGGAATTGGAATGAGCTGCCCAGGGAGGTGGTGGAGTCACCTACCCTGGATGTGTTTAAAAGTCATTTGGATGTGGTGTTTGAGGATATGGTTTAGGGTGAACCTTGTAGAGTAGGGATATGAGTTGGACTTGGTGGCCCTGAGGAGCTCTTCCAACCTGAATGTTTCTGTGATTCTGTGATTCTGTGAGGTTTGGCCTGGATGAGCAGCCAGTGAGGCACACTGAGCACTGGCCCAGAGAGCAGTGAAGCTGTGGCACAAAGGCTAAGGAGACAACAGGACCTAGCATCACACCTCAGGGACCAGCCCCAGGTCCAGTCCTTTCTTAATGAACCCCAGAAAGTCAGCTTTCTGTTGTCCATTTAAGATGTTTTGAGACACTTTCCTAGAAACCTGAGCTTATAAAAGGCATTTGTCAGTTCTAAAAGCATTTCCTTTCATTTCTGCACATGAAGCATACCCTAGGATTAAGTGGCAGTGCTGTTTCCCACTCATTTCTTAGCTGATGTTGATAGAAACCAAAGGACAGACTTCCAGTTAGTGCAAATTGGTACAGTCTTGGATTTTCTAGATGGAAAATTTGAATGCCTAGAATAATTCCAGAAGAAGAATCTTTACATTTTCAACTCTGTAGTATTTTCCTCAACATATATTACAGACTTTGGCTGTTTAAAAGAGAAAACAGGTATAAGCCTCACCAGAAACCTAAATTAGCTGTGTGACAATGATGTGTTTTGAACCTGAATAGCTTATCTATTTCTATGCTCCTGTATCATATTCTCTGCTCAGAGCCAACACACCAACCATGCTGCATGTGGGTACTTGGTCACATGGAGGCACACCAAGCTCTCAAACACAGATGAATCAGGAACTGTTGCTTTCCAAGGTGGGAAAAGACGTGAGCGTTGTGGAAAGGCTGACACTTAGCAGCTGAGGAAAACAATGTCTCTTCAACGAGCTCAGCTGTAAGGAGAGGGAGAGCTCCATGGAACAGGAAGTGCTATTTCCTTTTTCATTTTGTTCATTGCAAGGTGACATTTAATTCCTGTCTTCAAGAGTAAAATATGAATGCCAGGACATAGTTCTCATAAATAGGCTCTTTCTGCAACTGCCATGCTTCTGACAGACTCATTTCTTTGAGCTATGTTTATTACTCTTTCATACCTTTCTTAAACTAAATTATTTCTATTTATGTGAACTAGTAGCTTTGGGTTTATGTTACACAGCAGATAAAACCCAGATGTAATCCAGAATGGTTGAACTGGATGATCTTAAAGACCTTTTCCAACCAAAATGGTTCTTCCTCTCCTCTCCCTCTCCCCTCCCTCTCCCCTCCTCTCCTCGAGTCTCCTCAAGTCTCCTTGAGTCTCCTCTCCTTGAGTCTCCTCTCCAAAAATCTCCTCTCCTCTATAAGGGCTGCCATTCATAGTCCTATTCTGATCCAAACCGTTGCCTTCCACACACTTTGTGACTTGAGCTTTTATTGAAATCAGTCATACGCCATTGCCCAGTAGAAACACCAACCCTCGCCTGAACTCTAAATTACACAGGTACTAAAATCCATATCAACTTTCTTTCCCTAAACATAAACTTGAAATAACCTTTCAAGTGAAAAATAGTAATAGGCCTTGATAGGATCCCTGTATGGACACAGCCTTGATAGGCCTTGATAGGATACTGTATGGACACAGCCAGGATGGCTTAGTAAACTGTCTGACATGTCATGCATGTCTAGTCTGGGAAGCTCACAAGAATGTGGTGTACCATGGCCCAACAGCTGACTGAAAACAAGGAAGAGGCTTTCTTCACTGATATCCTGCATAAAGCAACATTGAGTGTCACAGATTTCCATGCAGAGCTCCGTCCTGCTTTCCTAATGTTTCTTTACTACTTAGCACAAGACATCTGCAGAAGAGACAGGTAACACAACACGACAGGTTGTGTCATTCAGTGGTTCCAGGGTTGGTCTCAGAGTGGACTCAGGCGGTGGTACTCACAGGAATTCATCTTCCTCTTCTGTCCCATGGCACCAGATCTCCCTGCTGGCCTCTCTCACTTCAGACATTCTGTGTTTCATAGATTCATAGAATTGTAAGGTTGGAAGGGAGCTCAAGGATCATCTAGTTCCAACCCCCTGCCACATGCAGGGACACCTCCCACTAGAACAGGTCACTCAAGGCCTCATCCAACCTGGCCTTGAACACCTCCAGGGAGGGAGCAGCCACAACCTCCCTGGCCAACCTGTGCCAGTGTCTCACCACCCTCACTGCAAAGAACTTCCTCCTGACATCCAGTTTCAGCCTCCCCTCTGCCAGTTCAAATCCATTGCCCCTTGTCCTGTCATAGCAAGACCTTGTCAATAGTCCCTCCCCAGCCTTCCTGTAGGAGGCTTCTGTGCTTCTTTCCTCTGACAGTCCATTACCAATGATGGACATGACAGAGTCAAGGCATTTTAAAACCACAAAATACTGCTTATTTTATGCAGGAAGAAGAAAGCATGCACAGGAAAGGATTTCAAAACAAGAGCATGAATGTTGTTTTATTTTTCCTTGCTGTAAAGGTGGCCTGAGTCACTGCTTTCCTTAACTTAGGCAGCCATAAGAACATTTTCAACTGATTGAATTTGTGTGTAATGGACTCGATGATCTTAGAGGTCATTTCCAAGCAAAACAATTCTGTGATTCTATGCTGGAAGCTGCACAAAGGGCAAACCAGATTCCGAAAACACTTTTCCTGAAAGTCTTTAAAACTCATAGGAAAAAATAAAATATAAAGCCTAAACCTGACTCTTGCTTTTCTGTGGGCATTTTGCCCTCTCCTGTCTTACAGAGATTTGATCCAGTTCCCACTCCAGCTGAAATGACTGGAAACATTTAACTGAATGAAGCAGACAGAGGATTAGGACTTCATTCACAGTCATTCACACACTATCCAGTCACTGGAAATAATACATCTGCAGCTTCCACCTTGCTGGGAATTTAACCCATCGTTTCAAGGACATCCCAGGGAACCCAGAGCTCTAACATCTCATAGTGTACATATTACCTATGTACACTATGCAACTAATAGTTGCAGCTGGCAAGAGGATTTGATGCCATCCTGCTGAAAATCATCCACTTGTGGGTGAACTTTGCTGTTATCTGAAGTTCTGAGTACAGAACATTACAGCAAGCTCTTCAGCAAGGCAGCAGCTAGAGAGCACACTGTGCCTGGCCTTCCCTATAAACAACCTCTCAGCCTATTTTCAGCCACTCAGCTGTCAGGTCCCCAAACACTTTATAAAGCATGTGAAAGCCTGGGTTGAACACTGCCAGTGGCAGCTTGGTTTCCCAGTCAGTAAACAGGATAAACCTCTTCTGGAAGCAGAAAAACTGTCTCTTACACCATGCAGCAAATACAGGAACTGGGATCAGACAGAATTCCAGGATCACAGAAACATCCAGGTTGGAAAAGACCCCCAGGATCAAGTCCCACTGTTATCCCTGCTCTACAAAGTTCACCCTGAAACCATATCTTCAAGCACCACATCCAAATGACTTTTAAACACATCCAGGGTAGGTGACTCCACCACCTCCTTGGGCAGCTCATTCCAGTGCCTGACCACTCTTGCTGGGAAAAAATGTTTCCTAATGTACAGTCTAAACCTATCCAATGGCAGCTTGAGGCCATTCCTTCTTGTTCTATCACTACTTACCTGGGAGAAGAGACCAGGAGCAGCCTCTTCACGACCTCTTTTCAGGCAGCTGTAGACAGCCATAAGGTCTCCCCTCACCTCCTCTTCTTCAAACTAAACAGCCCACACTTCTGCAAGAACTGGGAAATGCATCCTTTTGGCCATGCTGTAAGCAGTGTATCAGGTATAATTTTTTTTTTTTTAATTAATAGCTTTCTTAATGGAAAAAAAATGGATGGCTAAGGGAATTGTGTTTCCAACAGCAGGTACAGTGCTCAGTGTACTTCTGGAAAATATGCTTATTAAAATGGAAAGAGGAGGCTAGGACAGAACCAGACATAATCCCTTTCCAAAGGCAGCTGTGGAAAAACTAATTCAGCTGCAGTGCTTATGGGGGAGTTCTCACAGGCTATTTACATGAAGAAGAGCAATGCTTTTCTGGCTCTGGCCTGGACCTCCTTCAGCATTGCCTAGCATCTGGCACAGCCTGGTAACGTCTGTGTCATGGGACATACCCAATGACATGCTGCTGCTTTTTTGGTCCCTTATCCAGATGATGAGTGACACATAAAATGCCACCCACAGAATGATGGCAATAAACATGCTGACTCTGTGCCACGGTGAGAGACGCTCCTCAGGAGAGTTAAAAGGTCACCTGCATAGCTCATGCCTTTGAAGTGTAACCTGCTATATATCAATGTAATGCCAGGAACTAAGGCATGACCCATATCCTGCAAGCTGATCAATACCACTATGAACTGGATAATGCTGATGGGAGTTTAGATCACCTCAGCAGACAGCAAAAACAGAGTAGCCAGAAAGGCACCCAGAAGCAGGGTAGATTGGTCCTTGTCACAGCACTGGGGAACGAAGCAGGAGAAAAGCTTTGGATGGTCTGCATCTCTGCCTTTATCTGGCCCCTTGAAAGGTTAGAAGGTGCTTCTTGACCAGAGAGGGGAAAGTTAATGGAAAAGGGAGTGAATGGATGGGAACAACCTGAAGTGATTTATGGTCAGATGAAGGCAGTGAATTAGGACTCCCTCAGACAGGAGCATTTAGTCTCGAAAGTATTTAAATAACACACTTGGGAAACTGCAAGCTGCAGGTTGTAGCCTTGTTTTCTTTGGCTGTCCTAACTTTAACTGGGGTTCAATAGAGCCAATTTTTCAATTTCAGACCATTAGAGAGAAGAAGAAAAGGAGGTGGTAATTTTTTTGTCTTGACTACCTCATGATCTTTTCAGCACATAAAGGTCACCTACAGCAGATATCAGTAATCACACTCTTTACAGTTTCCCTAAAGTTCATCATTTCACTGAACCACTTCACAGGTTACTAAACCAAACCAAATTACTGCTCAGCAAGAGTGAATTGGTGCCTTTCCTATATAATTTTATGTGTTCCCTCTAGGTCTTCCCTGCTCCAAGGCATTCAAGCATTTGGCATAAGACTTGAAACCTGAACTGACTGTAAAGGGCTAGAATTATCTGGATGTTTCAAAAAGCACAATTTGAGAGAAATTTCCCCAGGAGTAGTTAAACAAGACACACACATCCTTTCTTATTTCAAAGAGAAAATTCTGGGTGTCAAAAAAAGCTGGGAGGGGTCTCTTTGAGTGACTTGAGGTAGAAATCCATCCCCCATTTTCAACGGCACAGTTAAATGCTCAGAGGGCTGCAGCAGCTCTGCTGTGAGGACAGGCTGAGTGAGTTGGGGCTCTGCAGCCTGGAGAAGAGAAGGCTTCCTGGAGACCTTAGAGTGGCCTTCCAGGAGAAAAGAAGCCTACAGGAGGGCTGGAGAAGGACTATTGATAAGGTCTTGAATGACAGGATGAAGAGTAATGGGTTTAAACTGGCAGAGGGGTGACTGAAACTGGATATTAGGAAGAAGTTCTTTGCAGTGAGGGTGGTGAGATACTGGCACAGGTTGCTCAGGGAGGTGGTGGAGCACAAAATCACAGAATGTTACTGAGCTGCTACGTAGCCAGCTGAGGCTGGAGAAGCACTTCTTTTTTTTTTTTTTTTT
>VWZE01025431.1:840473-861663 GCA_013396675.1 Eubucco bourcierii | reverse complement strand
ACGGGCCGTTACCTGCCTCCCGCACACCCACCGACCGACTGACGCCCCAGGAGCGATGAAGGCCGCCCGGATCGCCCTGCGCACCGCCGCGCCCCTGATCGGGGGCAGTGGGAGCAGCGGCAGCAGCAGTTTCCCCACCGTTTTGGAGCAGTTTGCCCGCTTTTCCCCCTCCCCTCTCTCCATCAAGCAGTTGCTGGACTTCGGTGAGAGGCGGGACGAGCAGGGGTGGGACGAGGAGGGGGTCTGGTCGGCGGGGGTCTGCGGCTCGGAGGCTCCCCCGGCTGAGGGGCGAACCCCAGGGACTGCGGCGGGAGGGGGCTGCAGGAGCCAGCGAACCTCCGCCTGAGGAGGTCCGGGATCTGCCTGTGCTGAAGGAGCCGCCGCCCCCCGCCCGACTCGCCAGCGGCAGCGGGGCTGAGCCGGCCCTGGGGGTGACAGCGCCGTGGGGAGGTCGCCTTGGTAGCCCGAGGCACCCACCGGTGGTCTGTGAGTGCCTCAGTTATAGCTGGAGATAGGCTAGAGCTGGTGGCCGTGGTAGTGGCATGGGAAGGCTAAGGGTTAAATCAGCCCAGAGGTGTTTTCGTGTTGTGCCGTGGCCGTTATCAGAGAGGAGTGCTGAGTCTTGTGCAGGAGTGAACGAGCTGTACCCAGGTCCGATTACTGCTCGGGCGGCTCTAAAGCTCTGCTCACATGCCATTTCCAGAGCCCGTGTTTACAAAGGCTTCTTTCAGCGGATTACAAACAAATCCCGTTTCTAAAACGGGAAATGTACAAGCGTGCCTCCCAGGAACGTGCTGTCTGGCTGTCATGTAAACAACATGCAGCACAAACAGAGAATCATAGGTTAGGAAACACCTCTAAGGCCGTCGAATTCAACTGTCACCCCAGTACCACCATGCCCACTAAACCGTGCCCTGAAGTGCCATGTTTGCACGTGTTTTGAACACCTCCCAGGGATGGTGACTCCACCACTTGCCCTGGGCAGCCTGTTCCAAAGCTTACCCACTCCTTCGGTATGTTTAGAACTGGCCAGTAATAACGGGATGCTGGCTAAGCAATGCGCCCTGGTGGCCAAGAAGGCTAATGGGATCCTGGGGTGTATTAGGAAGAGTGTGTCCAGCAGATCAAGGGAGGTTCTCCTCCCCCTCTACTCTGCCCTGCTGAGACCTCATGCTGAGCACTGCCTTCAGTTTTGGGCTCCCCAGTTTAAGAGGGACAGGGATCTGCTGGAGACAGTCCAAGGGAGGGCTACGAGGATGATGAGGGGACTAGAACACTGCCTGCTGAGGAGAGGCTGAGGGACCTGGGGCTTTTTAGTCTGGAGAAGAGAAGACTGAGAGAGGATTTAATCAATGTTTACAGATATCTGAGGGCTGGGGGTCAGGAGTGGGGGGACAGGCTCTGCTCACTGCTGCCTGGGATAGGACAAGGAGCAATGGATGGAAGCTGCAGCACAGGAGGTTCCAGCTCAACGCAAGGGGGAACTTCTTTACTGTAAGGGTCCCAGAGCACTGGAACAGACTTCCCAGAGAGGTTGTGGAGTCCTTCTCTGGAGCCTTTCAAGGCCTGCCTGGATGTGTTCCTGTGTGATCTGAGCTAGATTGTCTGGTCCTGCTCTGGCAGGGGAATTGGACTGGATGATTTCTTTCGGTCCCTTCCAACCCCTAACATCCTGTGATCCTGTAAGGAATACAGTCCTGAAGCCTGTAGAAAGACAGCAATTTGTAGTTGTCTCTCAAAACGTCTTTAGAAGTTTTATCTTGGATTTATTCACAGGCTCAACTAATGGATGTGAGAGAACTTCTTTTGCGTTTTTGAGACAAGAGCTTCCTGTGAGGTTTGCAAACATACTGAAAGAAATTGATCTTCTTCCTGACAAATTGCTAGGCACTCCATCAGTCCAGTTAGTCAAAAGCTGGTGAGTAAGAACTACTTGAACTCAGCTTGCAGTTTCTTCATCAAAGCTGAATTGCAAACTGTTATCTAGCATACTAAAATAGAAAAGCAACCTGGTTGTGTTATTGCTTTTTAAATAGGTTGAGGAGCTTTTTAAAAATTCAAAGTAGCTGGTAGAGCAAATCTCCCTCCTTACCCTTTTAGAAGTCATAGAATTGTTTTGGTTGGAAAAGCCCTTTAAGATCATCCACTGTAATCATTCTCTACCAAGGCTGGAGCTAAACCATGGCCCTTGGCACCATATCTCCGCTTCTTTGAAACACCCCCAGGGATGGTGACTCCACCACCATCCTGGGCAGCCTATTCTGGGGATGGAGAACACTTTCAGTCAAGAAATTTCTTTTCATGTCCAACCTAAACCTCCCCTGGTACAACTTAAGACCATTTCCTCTCATTCTGTTACTTATTACTAAGGAGGAGAGACTAACCCCTGTCTGGCTCCAACCTCCTTTCAGGCAGTTGTAGATAGCCAGAAGGTCTCCCTTGAGCCTCTTCTTCTCCCAACTAAACACCCCCAGTTCCCTCAGCTGCTCTTCACCAGCCTTGTTCTCCAGACCAGCTTCACTGCCCTTCTCTGGACCTGCTGCAGCATGAGGGGCCCAAAACTGAACCCACAACTCAAGGTGTGGCCTAACCAGTACTCAGTCCAGTGGGACAATCACTTCCCTGGTCCCCCTGGCCACACTATTCCTGCTACAGGCCAGGATGCTGTTGGCCCTGTTGATCACCTGGGCAGATGCTGGCTCATCTTCAGCCAGCTGTCACTCAGCACCCCCAGGTCTTTCTCAGCTGGGCAGCTTTCCAGCCAGTCTTTGCCAAGTCTGGAGCACTCATGGAGTGATTACAGGGCATTACAGACCTCCAGAGGTGCACAGGATGGGAAAGCAGGCCATGCACTTGTTTACCCCTCTGACTGATGGCATTATGAACAGGGCAGCCCTTCCACAGCCTTGACCTGTGCAGCCAGTGGTTGGAGTTCAGTTAACGTCATCTCTGTGGCTGACGCAGTGGTTCGATCTCATTTAACCTCACTTTACTGGCACAGCTGAAGCCTTTGCAGGGATGGCTGAGATAAAGGGCAGAAGTATTAGGGTGAGATCCAGATCTAGCAAACAGTTGTGCCCTCACAGCATGCGTCAAAGCTGTCAAGTGCCAGCGCAAGAGGCTCAAGTGCTTAGCTTGTGCCCAAGCTGATCAGATCTGGAAAACTTTTGCTTGAGTGGCTTCCTGATCAGTATTGTCATATGGATCTCCCTTTGAAACCCTTCTCAAGAATTGTAAGGGGATCCTGTGCATCTCAAGCGAGGGTTTAGATTCCTTTCTGGGTGGCAATTGCAAGAAGAAAAAAAAAACTTAAAGAACTTCTAGGGTTCAAATAGTGTCCATCTGTGATTCCATACTTGGATGGAACTTTGGCACTTCAAAGATGCTTCAGACTTCCAGCTAACTTTGTAGTGATTTGGACAACACAAAGTGTTTTTCTTAGGCTGATAAAAATCAAACCAATAGCATATATTTCTTGTGTTCCTTCTCAATAGGTATGTCCAAAGCCTAATGGAGCTGGTTGAGTTCCACCAGAAAAGCCCAGATGATCAAAAAGTCTTATCTGAGTAAGCTTTTCATTTGTTTCTGCAAACTCCTGGTCGTGTGTTCCATGCTTCAAAATGTTGTCTAGTTTAGAATGATAGCTGTCATGAGCTGAGTTTGATGATCTAGCATCAAGTGCCATGTGTAAAGGGAGCTGGGTTAGATCTCTGATTGTATTTAGCAACATTTCAACTAAAAATCACCCTTTGCAGCTTGGTTTCAAGGTCATGCTGCCCCTTGAGCTGTCATGACAGAGAAATAGCAACAAAAAATTATCTGTGTGGTCACATAGAATCATAGAATTGTCGTGGCTGGAAGAGACCTCAAAGATCATCTAGCTCCAGCTCCTCTGCCATGGGCAGGGACACCTCACACTAGATCAGGTTGCTCAGAGCCACATCCAGCCTGGCCTTAAAAACTTCCAGGGATGTAGCTTCCACCACCTCACTTGGTAACCTGTTCCAATGTTTCACCACCCTCATGGGGAACTTCTTCCTAACATCTAATCTAAATCTTCCCTCCTCTAGCTTGGATCCACTCCCCCAACTCCTATCAATACCTGACACCCTAAAAAGTCCTTCCCTAGCTTTCTTGTAGCCCACTTCAGATACTGGAAGGCCACAATAAGGTCTTCTGGGAGCCTTCTCCTCTCCAAACTGAACAACCCCAACTGCTTCTTTGCAAGATGTCAGCTCAGGGACTTACTCCTTTCCTCGCATTCTCCTCTGCTCAAACTATTGAGAACGAGCAAATGGAGTGAATTTGGCATAGCAAATGATGACACCTTCTGTCTTAAAAGTATCAAACTCCTCTGGTTTGGGTCAGGGAGGAAATACTTTTAAAAGATAAAATATTAAGGTTGTTAAACAGTTCTTATGCTGCTGCTGGGTGAGATAAAGACACTGTACAAAGCTCACCTCCAGGCAGTCTTAGTGTTCTAAAATGATTTGGTTTTTTTTCTGCCTAGCTTCATAGATACATTAATCAGAGTCCGAAACAGGCATCATGATGTGGTTCCTACAATGGCACAAGGAGTCATTGAATACAAAGACACTTTTAAAGTAGATCCTGTCACCAATCAAAACATTCAGTATTTTTTGGATCGCTTCTACATGAGCCGCATCTCCACCCGGATGCTAATGAACCAACACAGTAAGTAGAAATTTCTACCTGAGAGGAAAACTTCAGTTTCAGGAGAGCCACGTTCAAGGAAGCATTTCTGAAGGCTCTTGGATATCTGTTTCAGATGGTTTCTGAAAAGTTAAATTAAATGTGTAACTTACAAAATAATAGGAAACTTTGTTTTCTAGACTACAGATTAATTGTAGTAATTCTTGCATGGAATATTTAGGGATCATGGAATCATAGAATGGTCTGGGTTGGAAGGGACCTTAAAGATCCTCTAGTTCCACACCCCCTGCCATGAGCAGGGACACCTTTCACTAGATCAGGTTGTTCAAGACCCCATCCAGCCTGCTCTTGAACACCTGCAGGGAGGGAGCATCTACAGCTTCCCTGTAACCTGTTCCCGTGTCTCCCCACCCTCACTGTCAAGAATTTATTCCTAATACCCAGTCTAAATCTCTCCTCTTTCAACTTAAATCCATTCACTCTCATCCTATCACTACAGGCCCTTCTCATTCTTCTGAATGAAGGCTGAAAAGCCTTCAGATGTTAAACTACAGAACAGCAGAGAGTAGAGCGAATTTAACTGACAAAAGGCATAACGAGCCATTGCTCAGTATTTGATATATTTTGTCATCACATTGTTTTAGTCTAAACTTGAGGCTTTTTTAAAGTATAGAGTCTTTGGGATTAAATACAGCATTGTTTTCATCCCACACAGCCCTGCTTTTTGATGATAAATCTCGCTCTGGGCACCCAAGGCACATTGGAAGCATTGATCCTTGCTGTGATGTTGCTGAGGTGGTGAATGGTAAGGATTCTTCAACGCTCATTTCTCTCCATGATCAGTGTTTATACCTGATGGCAACAGGTTAGGGTAACCACCACAGGTTGTACAGGATGCTGACTGGTTTTCATGGAAACAGCTGAAACCAGCCTACTAAAACAGCAGCTTTTATAAGACAGAATTTAGGATCCAAAGCAGCAGTAAAAAAAAAAAATAAAAAATGTTGGATTGAGGCCTAGCAAGTGAGAGATGAGGCAGGAGTTAGTTGGTGGTGGTGTTGAGGTTGGACTTGCCTCCTGATAAAGAGCAGATGTCTCTGTTCTACAGAATGACCAAATAGTGAGGAAGATTTGCCCATGCTGCTGCAATTGGCTCTTTCTTCTCAGTTCTAACCCATAGAGAAGATGCAGTTATCATTCTTAGCCTAACACCTTAGCACTTAAAGACCCTGTTTTGCCATGCATTGGAATGAATTTGTGCAGTGCTTGCTGTTACACCTCATGTATTTTATTGAAATAAATATTTCAGATGCCTTTGAAAGTTCCAAGATGTTGTGTGAGCAGTATTACTTAACAGCTCCAGAGCTGAAACTCACCCAAGTGAATGGTAAGATGAGTTATTTTACATCTGTCTTCCTGTCCTTAGGCAATGTGCTGAGTCAAAAGGCTGCCATTTTTATAGCCCTGCTGGTACAAACCAGCTGATCCATCTTGGAATAGTTCCTTTTAACTTTCTAGTTTAGGTATCTAAAACAGTTTAATTTCTTGTGTTAAATGTCATTATATCTTAAGCACTGGGTAATATTAATGAGTTAGAGAGCAGACTCACCTGTGCTTAAAGTAATATAAGTTGCTAGAGAACTTTTTACCTGGGGTGGGGAACTGAAGCTACTGACTGAAACATTGCTTCTCATCCAAGCTGTCTGCATGTGTCTCATCTCAGGCAGTCTGCTTAACCTCTGGAATCCTTTACTTACAAAAGGATTTTTATTTTTTTTTAGTCCAGTTACAAAGAAACTGTTATAAACAAGTGGCATTTACAGCCTAAACACTGCTCTGAGTGCATGAAGTTGTTTGTATATTTGAGGGGGTAAAAAAGCCCCAAACAAACTTGATTTATTTTCTGCTTTGTTGTGGCATGCAGGAAATATCCACTGCTCACTTAAAACCTTGCTTGTGTTTTTCCCTTCTTCTAGGCAAACTTCCAGGAGAGCCAATTAACATTGTATATGTTCCATCTCATCTTTTTCACATGCTTTTTGAGCTCTTCAAGGTATGTCAGTATAAACTGCTTCTTCCTTTAGTAGTCTGAGCTGGAGCATCAATACTTAAAAGTCTCCAGCTACACAGAAAGAAGAAAAGCTTTGCATAGGGCAGTGAGGCTTCTGAAATGTTCTTGCATCATACAAATAGCTTTGGCATTTGAGAAAGAAATGGCTGCAGCTTGTAGGAGAGTGTTTGGACACGTGTGTGGTGGTAAATGGGGCAGGGGAAAGGAGAGAAAGAGTGGAAGTGGGACATGGAGTTGTGAGCACTGCTAGCCTTCTGCTTTGAGAGATTAGACCTGTGGTGCAGGTTTGTCCTCCTGCCTTTTCTGTGCAGTGAGTGGGTGACACATCTTGAAGGAGTGAATGGGGCTGAACTAATGTGCTGCCACCTTGGAGTGCAGAATTCTGGCAGCCTTGAGCATCTGCTGCACTCTGCTCCTGTCCAGAAGCCTGGTGACACTTAAGGCAGTTATTTAATTTGCTTTGAGTAATGCTGGGTGAGGGCAGTGTGTAATCCTCCACACATAGAAGTTTTGGTTGTGCTTAGTCCCTTTTAGGTGTCAGATCTCCTCTGCCCCTGTTATCACAGAATCACAGAACCTTAGAGGTTGATCCAGAGGTCATCAAATCCAACCCCCCTGCCAAGCAGGATCACCTGGGGTAGTTCACACAGGAACACATCCAGGCAGGTTTTGAAAGTCTCCAAAGAGGGAGACTCCACAACCTCTCTGGGCAGCCTGCTCCAGGGCTCTGTCACCCTCACTGTAAAGAAGTTTCTCCTTATGTTGAGGTGAAACCTTTTGTGTTCCAGTGTGTACTCATTGCTCTTGGATTATTGCTGCTCACCACCAAAAAGAGATTGGCCCCAGCCACTTGACACCCACCCCTCAGATATTTATAGACATTGATGAGATCTCCTCTGTCTTCTCTTCTCCAGACTAAACAGTCCCAGGGCTCTCAGTCTCACTTCACAGGGAAGATGCTCAAGTCCCCCAACCATGTTAGGATGTTAGGTGTGTTCCTTGGAAACTAGAATGATAGGAATGGAGGGGAGCTGTGCTCAGCCTCTGCATAACAGGGGTGTGATTTTGAGTGCATAGCCCCAACACTAATGAGACCTTCCTTTTCCACAGAATTCAATGAGGGCAACTGTGGAATTCCAAGAAAACAGCCCTTCCCTTTCTCCAATTGAAGTGACAGTTGTTCTAGGACAAGAAGACCTGGCAATTAAGGTATTTTTGTGGCCTGCTACAGTATGGGCATACTGTAATCTTTGTGACTGAATATGCTGCAGGAAATTCTACTACAAGAGCCTCCAACCCCTGCCCACAGCTCAAAGATCTGTGCATTCTTTTGATGGCCTCCATTCAGAGCTGCAAAACAAATGTTTGCATCTATTACTATTGGGAAAATGTCTTCTAATAACAGCATTTTTTTATACCACTCTTAGGGACATGATTGTAATTAATTTTCTGCTCTCTTAAATCAGATCTCAGACAGAGGAGGTGGTGTTCCAGTAAGGAAAATTGAGAAGCTGTTCAGCTACATGTATTCCACAGCTCCCAGGCCAAGGATGGATGATGGTCGGAATGCCCCTCTTGTAAGAGCTTTTCCATACTCGTGTTGGTGATAAAGTTGCTCTAAGTGTTGGACACAGATTGATAGCTTAGGAAATTATGAAGTGCTGTGTCCACCCTGCAGCCTTGTGGGGTGTGCAAAGGTTGTTGAGCCTCATGAATGAATAGCTTCTGAAATATCTGGCTTAGTGGACAAAATGTACTACTAAAGGTAGAAACAAAGATGAACATTCCAACCTGCATCTAAGTCATCCAGTGACAGTCATTTAGAATCATAGAATCAGTCAGGGTTGGAAAGGACCACAGGGATCATCTAGTTCCAACCCCTCTGCCATGGGCAGGGACACCTCACACTAGATCAGATTGTCTACAGCCTCATCCAGCCTGGCCTTAAACACCTCCAGGGATGGGGCTCAACCACCTCCTTGGGCAACCTGTTCCAGGGTCTCAACACCCTCATGGTGAAGAACTTCTTTCTAACATTCAGTCTCAATCTACCCATTTCTAGCTTTGTTCCATCCCCCTCAGTCCTACCACTCCTTGACATCCTAAAAAGTCCCTCCCCAGCTTTCTTGTAGCCCCCTTAAGATAATGAAAGGCAACAATAAGGTCTCCTGGGAGCCTTACTTGGTTTTCACTCCCACTCACTCCTCAAAACTTCCTGTCTTGATGGAGACAAGCACAACTGGAATAGGCTTAGGCTACTGTTTATCTACCAGGAACAAACTCCATTTACTAATCAAGCTGTGCTGGTTTGGGGAGGGAAAATACAGAAATGTCATGTGTAGAAGTGGGGCATGTCTAGAAACCCTCCCTATTCTGTGGAAACTTGGGGTTTACTTTCTTGTGTTTGGGTTTTTCACATGGTCAATTTCAATATTTTTAAATGAAACCGATTGGAGATTTAAGAGAAGAGGAAGTAAAGAAGACTTTGGAACCGTTTAAAGTCTCTGAGCACTGTTCAACTCTTTAAGTCAGTAAAGAAAAAATTAAACTAGTAATAAAAGCTAGTAAAAAAAGGCAGTTAAAAAAATATTAATTTTATCTCTTACTTTATTTCCAGGCTGGGTTTGGGTACGGCTTGCCAATTTCTCGTCTCTATGCTAAATACTTCCAAGGAGATCTAAATCTCTACTCCATATGTGGTTATGGAACAGATGCTATTATCTACTTGAAGGTATGCATTTTCATTTGGTTAAATCAAATTAACTACTATATAATACAGTGAGGTAACTACTCAGCATTACTTTAAGGTAAATAAATGCTCTGGCATGAGTAGAAAAGCTTTCATATATTAAGAAATGCCAGCGTGATTTGTAACTGGTATTTAGAATTAATTTTAGGACATTTGGCTTTAGCTTGTTTACTGGAAAAATTACAGGTGAAAGCTTCATTAGTTTTTAGGATGTGTTAAGATTTGTTATCTACTTATTCATGGAATGCAAAGTACTGGAGGAAGGCAGACTGAGGGAGCTGGGGGTGTTCAGCCTGGAGAAGAGAAGGCTCTGCATGGCAGCACCTGAAGGGGCTCCAAGCAGGCTGCAGAGGGACTGTTTGCAAAGGTCTGCAGGGACAGGACGAGGGCAGTGGTTTGAAATGAGAGCAGAGCAGACTGAGCTTGAATGTGAGGAGCAAGTTGTGCAGCAGGAGGCTACTGGAGCACTGCCACAGGTTGCCCAGGGAGGTAGTGGAGGTCTCAACCTTGGAGATATTCAAGATGAAGCTCGACAGGGCTGTGAACAACCTGATCTATTGGAGGATGTCCCTGCTAAGTGCAGGGACGTTGGACTAAATGACCTTTGGAGGTCAGTTCCAACACAAACCATCCTATGATTCTTTAATTCTAAAGGTGTGAGTAACAACTCTGGGTTTTTTACTGTTCTTTCTGTACCCTGACAACCAGAAAGTTTGTAGAAACTAACCCTTAAAGAGTCTAGTACCTGCTCCTCTTCAGCATCAGGCATGTAGCCCATATATGTAATCTGGAATACCTGCACAAGATGCACTTCTGGGTTTTTACATCACCTACACAGAGTTCTACTTTCTGTGCTCACTCAAGGGAGCTTTGAGTTCCCTCCAGTAAACCAAAAGCAGTGCAAGAAGAAGAGATGTCTCAGCTATGCAGTTTACATTTCCACATAACAGTTGCCCAACAGAATAGGATTGGTTTTGACAGCAAGACACAGTGTTAGGAAAGGAATATATTTTAAAGTTTCTCTGGAATTCTGTCAGTGGAAGCTCTTTTCCAGATCTTTCAGGACTATCCTGGACACAGGTTACAGGGTAACTCATAAGGCCTATAAAAATGGAGCAGATAGGATTTGATGTCACTGCATTTGCCCTGCCAGATTATCCAAAGCAAGCAGAGATACTGAAGCAAACTGAACTACCATCACAAAAACATTTTTGTAAATCACTTTGATTTGTAGTGTCACTTAATGCTGGAAACTGCTCAGAGTTTTGCCAAGTGGCTTTACTCAGAGATAGAAACCAAGTCACTTTTTTTTCCCTTCTTAATTTTTAGGCCCTGTCAACAGACTCAGTAGAAAAACTCCCAGTTTTCAACAAATCAGCTTCCAAGCATTACCAGACTACCACAGAGGCAGATGACTGGTGTGTGCCAAGCAAAGGCTCGAGGAGTGGAACAGAGCAGAGTGTGGCTGCATGAAGAGAAGCTGGTATCCAGGCATTCAAGGGGATCAAGCTGGCTTCTCAAAACATAACTAACGTTTGGAAGTCTTCATCTACCTCCAAACAAGTCAAGGCTTCATTTTCTGGACTGGCAGAAGAGAAGATCAGGATGTCATAGCCTAGGCTGTCTGCACTGAATGTGAAATCTTGCTGTGGACTTCAGGATGAGGAAAACAGGAGCACGTGGTGACTTTATAGAAGAGATGTGTCTAGAGGAGAATCAGACTTCCTTTTTTCCCTTGTGATCAAAGAGTGGATGTGGTAGAGGTGTGCAATGGTTGAGTCCCTACCCAATGCTTGAATTCTCAGTCCTGATAAAAATGTCAGTTATGCTGGTGTAGATATTTCTCTTAGAATAGCTATCAGCAGTTCATCTTAGTACAGAACTTCTCAGGTAGATAAGATAAGACCTGTACTTTAGAGCTGTTATTACAATGTTTGGAAAAGACTCACTTTAAATGGCAGTCTTGTAGCAAGATACAACCAACCACAGCCTCCTCGGGAGGTAGGGAGAAAGTGTTTTTTCCACATATAAGGAAATAGCATTTTAAAAACACACTAAATAATATTCCAGTAATAATTCTTATGTGATGCCTTGCTCTGTGAGGTTTGCTGCTAGATTTTTCTTCTTTTTATGGCAAGCTGTGCATGTTAAACTAGCCAAGTAAGGCTCCTGTGCATAAGGTAACAAAGAAATCAGCATTTTTTAGAAAGCTACTGGAAAGCTACTTGGTTGTAGCAGCTGGAATGTCATGCTGCATCCAACTTTGGCAAAGCACACGCCAAGTAAATTGGTCAGGATTATCCAAGAACAGCAAAGCAAGTTGAATGGAAAGGTTTTGGTGTATGTATGACACAGGAAGCAACATGGTCTTGTGGTTCCTTTCTTGTCATGCTGTTAGATTAATGGCTCAGTACAAGAAACTAGGACGTACCTGTCAGTTTTGTCAGATTGGTAGCTCAAAAAGGTACTTGGGGATTCCACATCCTGAAAGCTGTCATGGTCTGCTTTGAAGGTTTTTAGGAAGAGTGGTGTTGGAACCAGAGGTTTTTTTTCTAGGAACTCTCAATTGCAATGGAAAAGGCTTAGAAAGTAAGAAGTTTCAAACTATGAGCAGCTCTGAAAACTACAGAGTAGCTTTGACGGACAGCAAACTGACAGAGAATTGTCACAGGAGCAGTGCCAGTGAGAGAGAGCTGTTGGCAAAATCCCCATTCTCAGTAAGTTTCTTCCTTTCCATCTTCTGTGTGTGCTTCCCCCCCCTTGTGAGCAAGGTAAACTTTACAGTGGAATAGAATTGAACCTATTGGACATTGCCAGACTGGCCAGTCAAAGTTTGTCAGGGCTGCATAATATTACTTGAATTTCTTTTTTACTAATTAGCACCTTATCTTAAGTGTGACTTGCAGTATTTCATGCATCCTGCTCAGTCATAGGAGAGTTTTCTAAGATGTATTTGTTGGACAAAAAGGCACTCCATACTCTACTGTGTATATCAAATGTGTCTGAATAGGAAAGAGAGAAAAATGGAGTACTTATCTCCTACAAGTCTTTTTTGGGATGGATTTCTCAATCCAAAATGAAATGGTATTAAGCTCTGCTTCAGTTCTTTTAAAAGCTACATTTAGAAGAGTGGACGACAACTCCTGAGCACAATGACTTCAGTACTGCATCGAGGCTGGGGTTTATCACAGTGGATAAGCTGCAGGCACCAAAGGGCATCAGACTGTATCAGAGCTCAGTTCAGTGAATGAACTGGGTAATAAAACTGAAATAGCTTTGTCCAGACTATAGAGTTGTGAAAAAGCTGCCTTCACTGCCATAAGATACCTGAGTAGTTGTTGATTTTTGTATCGAATGCAAGGTCACAAAACCATAGCTGAGTGTAGTCAATGTTGTCAAGTAAACACAAATTAGACCTCTCTGTCTGCTCCTGATGATGCCTGCACACAAGCTGTCATCTCATGGTCTGCTGTACATCTGTAGATCTGTTGTCATCTCTAGGTCTGCTGCACAGTGTACCATAGCTGCAGCTCATCCAGGTAGAGCTGTAACTTCTGTCTACACCTGTACCATAGCTGCATCTCATCCAGGTAGGAGCTACAGCTTCTACCTACATCTGTACCATAGCTGCATTTCATCCAGGTAGGAGCTGTAACTTCTATCTCAAAGCAGCTGGAGCACATGGGTGCTGTAAACATGTCTGCTGTTGCCTGCAGAGAGAAGCTGCTGTGCAGTCATGATGCAGACAGAGGTGTGTCTATAGCATTTAAGGAACCCATGTGGAATTTCTGCAGTAGTAAAAAAAAAAAAAATCACCTAAGGGCTGTCTACCTAGAAAATACAGTTTATTTTACAGTGTTTACTGGATTTTTATTTGTGAAAGTAGAGCTGTAATTTTAAGCCTTTTACTGGGATGTAGATGTTGAAATAATTTTATAATAAAGCCTTTTAAATGGTTGCCTGTTGAGGTTTTTCTTTCTGAGAAGCCTATGGCTTTCATTTTAAGTCTCAACAACTTTTATACTGTGTCAAATACATATAGCAGGGAGTGAAATACTGAAAAAAAAAAACAACCCAACCCTGTGCTTACAGATGTTTGATCTGCTGAGTGTTTAGGCAGTGCCTAAAATCAGTGCATCCCTGCACGTATCACCTTACTCTCAGTATAGTGCTGAGAGATGAAAACAAGGAACTCTTCATCAGGGCACATTTTACCTTCTAAAATACTTTTTTAGTTGTTCAGTTGCAAAGAATGTGAGGATCCAGCACTCATCATTGATTACTTGACAAATAACACCTTACACAAACTCCAAACCCTTTCTTGCAGCCCTGAAGCAGTGAGACAATTGGCTTTTACCAACTGGTTTACAAGAGAGTGGTGGTTACCAGGCAGAACAGACTGTGCTATGGCAAACCAGTCCTCTATAACCAGTGTTTCAGCAGGTTTGGTGTTGCATGGGCATCTGAGTCATGTAAAAATGTGTGTTAAGTGCTTGACCTGAGAGAGAGAAGTGACACCCAGGCTCTGGGGTGTCTGATGGTAAAGCTGTAAGTTACAGCCTTGTGTACCAAGTTCTCCCTTCTTTACTATACTTGCTTCACTTGCACTGCCAGGGAAGAGGATCAGATGGTGTCAGTTTTGTTCTACACTTAACAGAGATCACAGAAACATCCAGGGTGGGAAGGCCCCTCAGGATCACCAAGTCCAACAGATATTCCTACTCTACAAGGGGATCCCCAAGCACCATATCCAAATGACTTTTAAATGCATCCAGGGTTGGTGACTCCACCACCTCCCTGGGCAGCACATTCCAATGCCTGACCACTCCTGCTGGGAATTTTTATTTTTCCTAATATCCAGTCTAAATGTAGCAGTCTGATACATATCCATGTGCTGGGAGAAACAACCCAGTGCTAGAGTACACCTGGGCTTTAGAGTAATTAAAACTACTCCAGAAACTAGAAGAAAACCACCAACAAAAATGCCCTTTGTGTTTTCTTTTCCCTATGCACCTTTACTGTCCTCACCTCCCTGGAAACAGGACCAGTACATTTCCTCTCAGGTTCTTCCAAGCAGAAATGCATCTGGGTGCATTCTCCACCCCACTCATGGGCAGGTGAGGAGATGTACACAGTTCCCATGGCAGCTGGGATGCCATGGATGCCCCAGGATGTACAGGAATTGGCGTGGAGCCTGTGTCAAGCACGTGGGCCCAGCAGGCAATGTGTGGTCTCCTCACAGCGCACTTGTCAGAGGCCATCAGTTCCAGCCAAGCTCCTGCAGCCCAGAAGGCTCCAGAAGCTCAAAGAGTTGTTTTGTGAAGTGACAGAGGCCACACACCCAGCTCCTGATTCAGCAAAGCACTGGGGGTACGGGACTGGCCTGCTCCTTGCACGTCACAGGTTCACTGAAATCAGCAAGTTTGCTCATGGTTAAAAGGCCTTCTGGTTTCACAGGAGATAAGCAGATGTTACACTTCCCCTCCTTTGCCCCCTGATCAGGACATTACAAAGCCAGGTTCCTGATGTCAACAGAAACCAAGCCAAATCACCCTGTGTTTTCTCTTCCAGACCATTAGCTAAAACACGTGCACTGATTTTGTTACCGGCGCCTTGGGCACGCGTCCAGATTAATCTCCCTGCAGCCTTGATAAGCAGTTGTTTATTATAATTTTTTTCCTATCACTTAACCAAGCTTTCAAATCCACCAGACTTTGCCCTGAGCATGCAATCATGTTCTTCCTAGAGGATTATTACAAAACAAGCTTTGTTACCTTTGATAAGAAGCACTACTAGACTGGAAAAACAGCTATTCTTTTTTTTTTTTTTTTCCCTTTATGGGAGTAATGATGACCTGAGAGGTCCAAGTTAGAGCCCCCAAGAATTGTCTGCCCATAAATTCTTGAGCAGTTCTGGCAAACACTTCTGGCACTTCATGATTCATAGATTGATAGAATGGTTTGGGTTGGAAGAGACCTTAAAGATCATCTAGTTCTGACTCCCTGCCATGGGCAGGGACACCTCTGACCAGCTCAGCTTGCTCAAGGCCTCATCCAGTCTGGTCTTGAACACCTCCAGGGAGGGAGCATCCACAATNATGGTTGCCTGTTGAGGTTTTTCTTTCTGAGAAGCCTATGGCTTTCATTTTAAGTCTCAACAACTTTTATACTGTGTCAAATACATATAGCAGGGAGTGAAATACTGAAAAAAAAAAACAACCCAACCCTGTGCTTACAGATGTTTGATCTGCTGAGTGTTTAGGCAGTGCCTAAAATCAGTGCATCCCTGCACGTATCACCTTACTCTCAGTATAGTGCTGAGAGATGAAAACAAGGAACTCTTCATCAGGGCACATTTTACCTTCTAAAATACTTTTTTAGTTGTTCAGTTGCAAAGAATGTGAGGATCCAGCACTCATCATTGATTACTTGACAAATAACACCTTACACAAACTCCAAACCCTTTCTTGCAGCCCTGAAGCAGTGAGACAATTGGCTTTTACCAACTGGTTTACAAGAGAGTGGTGGTTACCAGGCAGAACAGACTGTGCTATGGCAAACCAGTCCTCTATAACCAGTGTTTCAGCAGGTTTGGTGTTGCATGGGCATCTGAGTCATGTAAAAATGTGTGTTAAGTGCTTGACCTGAGAGAGAGAAGTGACACCCAGGCTCTGGGGTGTCTGATGGTAAAGCTGTAAGTTACAGCCTTGTGTACCAAGTTCTCCCTTCTTTACTATACTTGCTTCACTTGCACTGCCAGGGAAGAGGATCAGATGGTGTCAGTTTTGTTCTACACTTAACAGAGATCACAGAAACATCCAGGGTGGGAAGGCCCCTCAGGATCACCAAGTCCAACAGATATTCCTACTCTACAAGGGGATCCCCAAGCACCATATCCAAATGACTTTTAAATGCATCCAGGGTTGGTGACTCCACCACCTCCCTGGGCAGCACATTCCAATGCCTGACCACTCCTGCTGGGAATTTTTATTTTTCCTAATATCCAGTCTAAATGTAGCAGTCTGATACATATCCATGTGCTGGGAGAAACAACCCAGTGCTAGAGTACACCTGGGCTTTAGAGTAATTAAAACTACTCCAGAAACTAGAAGAAAACCACCAACAAAAATGCCCTTTGTGTTTTCTTTTCCCTATGCACCTTTACTGTCCTCACCTCCCTGGAAACAGGACCAGTACATTTCCTCTCAGGTTCTTCCAAGCAGAAATGCATCTGGGTGCATTCTCCACCCCACTCATGGGCAGGTGAGGAGATGTACACAGTTCCCATGGCAGCTGGGATGCCATGGATGCCCCAGGATGTACAGGAATTGGCGTGGAGCCTGTGTCAAGCACGTGGGCCCAGCAGGCAATGTGTGGTCTCCTCACAGCGCACTTGTCAGAGGCCATCAGTTCCAGCCAAGCTCCTGCAGCCCAGAAGGCTCCAGAAGCTCAAAGAGTTGTTTTGTGAAGTGACAGAGGCCACACACCCAGCTCCTGATTCAGCAAAGCACTGGGGGTACGGGACTGGCCTGCTCCTTGCACGTCACAGGTTCACTGAAATCAGCAAGTTTGCTCATGGTTAAAAGGCCTTCTGGTTTCACAGGAGATAAGCAGATGTTACACTTCCCCTCCTTTGCCCCCTGATCAGGACATTACAAAGCCAGGTTCCTGATGTCAACAGAAACCAAGCCAAATCACCCTGTGTTTTCTCTTCCAGACCATTAGCTAAAACACGTGCACTGATTTTGTTACCGGCGCCTTGGGCACGCGTCCAGATTAATCTCCCTGCAGCCTTGATAAGCAGTTGTTTATTATAATTTTTTTCCTATCACTTAACCAAGCTTTCAAATCCACCAGACTTTGCCCTGAGCATGCAATCATGTTCTTCCTAGAGGATTATTACAAAACAAGCTTTGTTACCTTTGATAAGAAGCACTACTAGACTGGAAAAACAGCTATTCTTTTTTTTTTTTTTTCCCTTTATGGGAGTAATGATGACCTGAGAGGTCCAAGTTAGAGCCCCCAAGAATTGTCTGCCCATAAATTCTTGAGCAGTTCTGGCAAACACTTCTGGCACTTCATGATTCATAGATTGATAGAATGGTTTGGGTTGGAAGAGACCTTAAAGATCATCTAGTTCTGACTCCCTGCCATGGGCAGGGACACCTCTGACCAGCTCAGCTTGCTCAAGGCCTCATCCAGTCTGGTCTTGAACACCTCCAGGGAGGGAGCATCCACAATCTCCCTGGGCAACCTGTGCCAGTGTCTCACCTCATTCACTGTAAAGGATTCTTCCTAATCTCCAGTCTAGATCTCCCCTCCTCAGGCTTCAATCCATTCTCTCTCATCCTACCCCTACAAGCCCTTGTAAAAAGTCTCTCCCTCAGCTCAGCTAACTTAGGGGAGGATGAGGATGGTAAAGAGGAAGTGGCACATTTTGGGGTTAAAACCTTTGAGTTTGCATTCCCCAAAAGCTGACAATGTAATTTTAGATGCATATATCCCCACCCTGTTTTACAGGCCCTAAGGTGGCTTTGCATATCAGTGCTGCTGTGGACAGTAAGGACAGAAGGACTGAGTCAGTACATGGGCACATGCTGCTCCTACTTGCAGTCAGCAATGAGAAAGCAGGACACCCCTGCTGGCAGCCTCACTAGGTCCTCCTTCTCCTCATCCACCTCAGAGGAAAAGGAAAGAGTTGGAAATTCCAATGGGCAGTCTGCATTCTTCCCTGAAATCTCAAATAAGAGGCTGGAACCCAGTCCTGGGTCTTAGAATATTGTGAATGCTCTTTAACAAGTAATATTTATATAAAACTAGGAAACCATGGATGGGATATCAGGAGCTGCTCCTCACCACCTCTCTTGGAGGTGTTTAAGAGGAGGTTGGATGAGGCACTTAGTGCTATGGTTTAGTTAATTAGAAGGGTTAGGTGATAGGTTGGACTTTATGATCTTAGAGGTCTTTTCCAACCTGGTTAATTCTGTGATTCTGTGATTCTGAATATTCCTTCTGCAGCTATGAAAGAAAATCAAAAGTAAGTGCAATGAATTGGCCCATAGAAATTGCACCAGGAGGGATTTAGACTAGATATTAGGAAAAACTTTGCTGCAAGAGTCATCAGGTGCTGGAACGGGCTGCCCAGGGAAGTGGTGGAGTCACCATCCCTGGAGGTGTTCAAAACCACATAGACATGGCACTCTGGGACATGGTTAGTGGGCATGGTGGTGCTGGGAGGACAGCTGGATTGATGACCTCAGAGATCTTTTCCAACCTTAATAATTCTATGAAAACCCAACTACTGGGAAGAGCTTTTGCAGCAAATGAGGAGCGAAGTGCAGCTGGGGCTGCCTGTGAAACTCCCTGAGGCACACTGTGCAATGAGATGCATTGGAAGCTCTGTCCTGAGTGTTTATTCCTTGGAGTGGTTTTCTCTTCCTAGCAGCTTTGCTGTTCACAACACTATTGGTTGATTTTTAACAGACTAACTGGGAAACAGGGTGGAAAAGCTGTCAGGGACACTTGTCCTGCCCTCCAATCCCTGCAGCACGCTTTGTACTTTGCATTGCAAAGGCTATTGGCCACCCAGAGTCACACCCCTGCTTCCAGGGGGTGTTCCTGGTGGAATTCAACCTTGGTGCAGGGGTGGATCAGGCAGTTTATGCCGTGCTGGGTATTAACAGGTCTGCGTCATTGCCTCACAGGCTGTAGGAAGCTGTTTGCTCAGGTATAAAACTCGGTCTGTGTTGACACAGAAGCCACAGAAGCTCCTGTTTGTGCTTACTTAGGACTTGTTTTAAACCCCTCTGAACCACTTTCCCTTGTTTCTGACCAGGCTTGCCTCAGGTTTTACATAAAGGCAGATTGCATGTTAGGAAGAAGGCTTCCCTAAGACACTGGAACAGGTTGCCAAGGAAGGTGGTGGAAGTCCCATCCCTGGAAGTTTTAAAGGCCAGGCTTGATGTGGCTCTGACCAACCTGATCTAGCGTGAGGTGTCCTTGCCCATGGCGGGGGAGTTGGAACTGGGTGATCCTTGAAGTCCCTTCCAACCCTGACAATTTTGTGGTTCTATAAATACACAATGAAGGAAGCTTAATTTTCGGGCTCAGACCTGAATTCACTGTAATTCACTGCTTTTTTTGTACCATGCTAATAACATATGCTAATCCTTTCTTTTCTTTGTCAAGCAGTAAGACTCATAGAATCACAGAACAGCTCAGGCTGGAAGAGACCTCAGAGATCATCTATGCACTCCAACCTCCCTGCCATGGGCAGGGACACCTCCCAACTAGACCAGGTTGCTCAAGCCCTATCCAACCTGGCCTTAAACAGCTCCAGGGAAGGGGCTTCCACAACCTTTCTGGACAATCCATTCCAGAGTTTTGCCACCCTTGTAGTGGAGAATTTCTTCCTAAGATCCAATCTAAACCTATTCTTCAATTCAAATCCATTTCCCCTTGTCCTATCAGTGGACACACTTGTAAAAAGTTCCTCTGCAGCCTTCCTGTTGGTTTCCTTCAGGTATTGGAAGGCAGTTATAAGATCCCCCTGGAGTCTTCTCTTCTCTAAGCTAAACAAGCCCAGTTCCCTCAGCCTATCCTCACAACAGAGGTGCTCCAGCCCCTGGATCATCTCTGTGGCCCTCCTCTGGATTTGTTTCAACAGATCTATGTCACTCTCACAGTGGGGACACCAGAACTGGACACAGTATTTGAGGAAGGGTCTCATAAGGGCAGAGTAAAATCGGAGAATTCCCTCTCTTGATCTCTGGCCACACTCTTCTTGATGCAGCCCAAGATACTGTTGACCTTCTGGGCTGCAGGAGCACACTGTAATATATTGTGGGATCAACACAGTCAGTAAAGTAAATGATAAATATTAGAGGAGTAATGAAAGAGCCAAAACCCATCTGGGTATGGTCTGAGGTGATTTTCTTGACCAGCAGTATCTGGATTCAACTCCCTGCCCTCCCACAGCCCACCAGCTTCTGGCTGCACTGAGGCAGCGCAGCTCCCCTCTGACTCACTATTGACATAACCTAACTCAGCCCTAATTGCAGAGCCTAAGCCCCCCTATCAGTTGCGCTGTTACAAGGCTAAAACATGGTGTGAGTCTAGCACCAGGCAAAAAGCTGACACCAGGGTCCCTTGCCAGCCCCAGCTTGAAAGAGCAGAGCTGAAGGTGCCATCGGCAGTGTAAAAAATCATCAGGTGCCCTGTTGTCAATCACAGAATGAAAGGGCTTAGAAAGGAGCTCTGGAGATCGTCTAGTCCCATGTCTTTGTTTCAAACCCCTTAACTGTAATTTAGCAGCACTCCACAGGGTGCCTGTGCAAGGCAAAGTGCAGCTGCCAGGCGTTGCAAAGACGTTAGCTGCGGCTGGAAATCCAGCAGGTCACTGCAATGCACAAAAAACATCTTCACCTTCCCACTTAGTTTCTTACCAGGCTTAAGAGGCAATTCAGAGAAACAGAAACAAATTTCTGAGCAGCCAACCAATTTCAGCTGCCAGCTGCTGTATATAGCAATCTTTTCTGACCCACCCATCTGCTGCACCAGAGGTCCCTGCCGCTCGGCAAATAGAGCCTGTGGTAGATCTTTCCACGCCTTTAATGCAGTTCTTGGTGAGGTCAAGGTGTCAGACACTAGCTAGGCTTTGGCATCTCTGCTAATAGCATGGTCTCCACTGTGATTTAG
>VWZE01025431.1:827687-840136 GCA_013396675.1 Eubucco bourcierii | reverse complement strand
CAGAACTGCACACAGTACTCCAGGTGGGGTCTGACAAGAGCAGAGTAAAGGGGCAGAATCACCTCCCTTGCTCTGCTGGCCACGCTTCTCTTGATGCAGCCTAGGACTCGGTTGGCTGTCTGGGCTGCATGTGCACACTGCAGACTCATGTTGAGCTTTTCATCAACCCAGAAATCCAGCAAGTCACTGCGATGCACAAAAAACATCTTCACCTTCCCACTTAGTTTCTTACCAGGCTTAAGAGGCAATTCAGAGAAACAGAAACAAATTTCTGAGCAGCCAACCAATTTCAGCTGCCAGCTGCTGTATATAGCAATCTTTTCTGACCCACCCATCTGCTGCACCAGAGGTCCCTGCCGCTCGGCAAATAGAGCCTGTGGTAGATCTTTCCACGCCTTTAATGCAGTTCTTGGTGAGGTCAAGGTGTCAGACACTAGCTAGGCTTTGGCATCTCTGCTAATAGCATGGTCTCCACTGTGATTTAGTAGAAGAGCAAACCCTAGGGAGCACAGGGAAATTCTACTGTTATATCCTAAAAGGAAATGGAAATATTGCTGTGTCTGACCCCTCTCTATCTTGCAGGATTTCAGAAAGGAAGCAGAAGCCCTTCAAGAGCCCTGCACACCTTCCAGTGCATTGAAAAGCTTCTCAGAGTTTAATAAAATATATAACAGCACCCCAGACTGTTTCAGCCTTCCTTCCAATCTTAAAAGCTGAGCTCTTGTATGTTTAATTTGAAGGTATTTGTCTCATGAGGAAAATCTGCTGCCAAAAGCATTAGCACATTTGCAAAGAACATTCCCCAAATATGAGTTACAAGACCATGGCATTTCAAGGCATCTGCACTTTCAGAACAGTAAGACCCTTACACTTAATAAACCGTGAGCTTGTTCTTGTGTACCTCCACATATCACATCAGCAATTCCATCCACTGCATGGGAATACAGCACAGCAAGAGGAAAAAAGAAGGAAATGATAAAAAGTAACAAATAATAAGGTTTGCTTACTGTTGGTCTCTCTAACTGCAGCAGCAGCAGCACTGAAAGTGCATCAATCAGGTCTTTTTTGCCTTGCTGGGGATGTTCTCCAGTGTTTTTAACAGCTTGCAAATTCCTATGACTATAATCAGCCTGATCCCACTGTGCTCCCTGTCAGCTTCCACAATGGCTATAATCTGGCACCTGCTTGGTACAAAGCTTGGAAGTGAGGCTGGGTGCCCACAGAATGAAAATGAAGCCTGCTGGCCGCGGAGTGGGAGGATCAGAGGGAATTCAGGATCACTGGCGACAGCCTTTTTTCTTCTCTCCCAGCTAGAGAGTCCTGGCTTCGACAGGTCAGAAAACGCTGCTATTGTTCTGCCTTAAACCTCCCTCTTTCAGATGTAGACTGTCACTTCCAGAAGCAGCCAGGGCAGGGATGTGTTCCAACTAAAATCAGCTACCTCCACCTGTCTCTCCTGGATTACACAACTTGCTCCATTGCCAAACCGTTCAGAAAGCAACAAACATTTTCTTGTCTTGACCAGTTTGCAAATCCTTTTCTATGACAGAGCCACAGAATCCATAAGTCTGGAAAAGACCTCTAAGACCATCAAGTCCAGCTGTCAACCCAGCACCACCATGCCCACTAAACCACCTGCCCAAGTGCCATGTCTAGATGTTCTTTTAACACCTCCAGGGACAGTGACTCCACCACCACCCTGGGGAACCTGTTTCAATGCTTGACCACCATTTCAGTAAATATTTTTTTCCTAACATCCTAGGTATATCTCCTAGGTTTAGACAACCTAAGCCTTTTTTTCATCTTTTCATATTTGATCTTTTTTCCTCAGTGCAGAATTCAGTGGGTCCTACTGACCTGGTATCACAGAACCGTTGAATCCTTGAATCACAGAAAAAGGATTATAAAGGGATTATAGAATCATAGAGCTACAGAATCATGGAATTATAGAGTCATAGAATCCTTGAATCCTTGAATCACAGAATCATTGAATCATGAAATCACAGAATCATAGAGCAATAGAATCATTGAATCATAGAATCATGGAATTGCTGAATAATTGAATCCTTGAATCGTAGAATCTTTGAATCATAAAATTAATTATAGACTTATAGAATCGTGCAGTCATAGAATGGTAGATGTTGGAAGGAACTGCCTCAAGCAGGCATTTCTGTAGGCAGCCTGCTTCAGATCCTAATCCTTCTCCCCTGCTAACCACTGTAGTGTCTCTGATAGAGAGATTTCTGCAGCTCTGCAGGAATCTTTCATCAGTTTAGAAAGTACAGGGATGTATATTACAACTTCATGTGAGAAAGCATTTTCTCATGGCCTGTGTTGTCTTTGAAATTCTCCATTGGACCTGGAAGCTGTTAAACAGCAATCTGCATTGCTGCCTGGCTAAACATAAACAGACCCAGGAGTTGGATTCTCTCCTAGAGCAATGTTCAAGCTTTGATTCATGAAAACTGAGATGAAAAGAAAGATTTATAACACTAAATAATCTGTCCATTTCTTCAAGTGCTGCTACTGCCACTTTGCAAGACACAGAGCCAGTGAACAGCTTGGCTTCTCCTTTCAGGCTGCCAAGAGCCTAACTTGCTGTGTGCTCTCTTGCAAAGAGATAATAATAGTCATAGAGTCACAGAATGCTTTAGGTTGAAGGGGGCCTTTAAAGGGCATCTAGCCCAGCATCTTCACTGAGCAGAAACTACATCAAGTTTCTCAGAGCCCTGTCTAACCTGACCAGGGATGGGGTTTCTACCACTTCTATTTCTACTGCTAGTCTATCTCTTGCTTTGCCTCCCTGATGTTCCTCAGCCTTTCTAATTCCTCTCACAGCTCAGGCCAAACAAATTGTCCACACCACACACAGCAGTTCTCACAAAGCCACACGTTACCAGTGACAGGCTCTGGCACTGCCTGCAGTCTGTGACCTGCATAGCTGCATGTTTTCATGGGACCTTTGTCTGGGTTGCCACATCACAGAATCACAGAATGGTAGAGATTGGAACAGACCTCCAGAGATCATCCAGCCCAACCCCTCTGCTAAAGCAGGTTTGCCTAGATCAGGTTGCACAGGAACGTGTCCAGGCAGATTTTGAAGCTCTCCAGAGAAGATGACTCCACAACCTCTCTGGGCAGCCTGGCCCAGTGCTCCAGCACCCTCAAAGTAAAGCAGCTGTTCCTTAAACTTAAGGAAAGAAAAGCATAGAGACCATGGTGTGTGACCTGGCTTTGCATTTCACCCTCCTGGACTGAACAAAGAAGCTCAGCCAGGAGTAAAGCTTTCCTGCTCAGCAGGAAAACCAGCACTGGCAGGTCCAAAAGCCCAGTGCCTGCTAATCAGGAGGACTGGTAAGGTTATAACAGCACAACAAAGACATCCTCAACTTGGAAACACCTTTCCATTGCTTAGCTGACACCACTTAGCTGATAAAAGATGAGGTGCACAGTCCATGTTAGCAGGTTAGGTTCCTTTTATAGTCAGTGAAGAGAAGGGTTTGTATCCTTCCCAGATGCCATTCAGCACCATCCTGTGCAGGCTGCAGAGGCAAGTCCATTCTACCTGTTTCTACCAGGATATGAACTGATCATCAGGCACAAGGAGAGACAGCATCTGCTAGAAGCTACCTGGGCATGAATATCAACCTGCAGAGATTTCAGTGCTGCTGATTTCAACCCTGTTCACATGCTACGACTGCTCATGGGGGAAAAAATAATCTTACTGTTTAAAAGGGTAACATTATGACAAAGCTTTATATATATACAGACAGGTGCAGAGAGCTAACATTGCAATGAGAGTCAATCCATAGGGATATGTGGGAACTGCTCAAGCCCTGTCTGTGGTCATGGCTGTATGCAGCGGCCCATTTCTTTCTGGCAAAGCAATACTGTGACTCAAATAAATGTCCTGGGTTTTGACAGTATCCTTCTTTTTACTCCCAAATGACAGAGAAACAATATCAAAGGCTATTCAGACTGAACCGAGTGCTATCTAGCAGGCAGCAGAATAAATACCAAAGGAAGCAGCAGGATCGTTTAAGCTAGCATGAACAAAGCATGGAAGTTTGCACCCCTGTGGTTGTTTGGAGCAGGGGACCTGTCCAGTTCTGCCTCCCCCAGCCTGCAGCTGTGGTTTCTCAATGCACGGAAAGAGAGAGGCTCTGAGGAAAGCTGGTAAAGTCCAGCTCAGCTTCAGGCAGGTAGAGAAGTGAAGGGCTGTGTCAGGGCTCTGCTTGGATCTCCGGCACCCTGCAGAGGCACACGGACCAGGAAGAGAGATGCCAGTGGCAGCTCTGCTGCAGCTCAGTAGATGATTCCTTCTGGTTCCAGCAGTAAGTACTTCTTCATGGAGAGGGGGATGGAGAGCAAGGGGACTCCTCGGTGGCACCTTTCTGACAGTACCTCCCGAATTGCACATCTGCATAAGTGCATGAGGGACCGTGGGGAATTGCTGCACACACTGAACAAAGAGTCATAGAAATCCTGGTGCCGCTGGAAAAAACCACAAGTGCTTTTTAGGGCAGTAAGCCTCTCTCCCTTCCCTCCCCTTCCCCTACCCACATGCAGCCCCTGGCATGACAAGGCTAAAAGCACAGTCGGACTGGCCCTTGGAGGCACATCAAGCACCAGAGACACAGGATAGCCGAATGCCTGCACAGAATTCTTTAGTGCTAACTTAAAACCATGATGAGATCTTTAGGTTTAGTGTGTTTGAGGTGGGTGCTCCCCTGTGGTGCCATCCCTGATCTGCACGGCTTCTGCAGACAGTTCAGGGGCAGTGCAAATGGATGAGTTATCCTCTAAACCTCACCACAAGGCAGCAAAGCACTGGTCCTACTGGTGAGTCTGGGTTGAAAGTTCATCTACCTCAAACCTCCCTGCCATGGGCAGGGACACCTTCCACTAGACCAGCCTGCTCAAGCTCTCATCCATCCTGGCCTTCAACACCTCCAGTTTGTTATTTGAAGAAAAATAGTAGCAGTAGTAATAGTAGCAGCAGTAGCAGCAGTAGTAGCAGTAGCAGCAGTAGTAGCAGTAGCAGTAGTGGTAGTGGTAGTTGTAGTAGTGGACACCTTCCACTAGACCAGCCTGCTCAAGTCCCCATCCAACCTGGCCTTCAACACCTCCAGTTTGTTATTTCAAAAAAAAAAAAAAAAAAAAAAAAAAAAAAAACCAAAAACAAACAACCCACACCAAAAAACCCCAGTAGTAGTAGCAGTAGTAGTGGTGGTCGTAGTAGTAGCAGCAGTAGTAACAGTAGCAATAGTGGTAGTTGTAGTAATGGACACCTTCCACTAGACCAGCTTGCTCAAGTCCCCATGTTTTGGTTGGAAAAGACCCTTCAGGTCATTGAGTGCAACCATTCTCTAACTGTACAAAGTCTGGTGCTAAACCATGCCTCTCAGCACCACATCTCTGCCTCTTGGAAATGCCCCCAGGGATGGGGATTCAAATATCTCCCTGGGCAGCCTGTGCTGGGGTTTGACAGCACTTTCAGTCAAGAAGTTTCTTCTAATCTCCAACCTAAACTTCCTCAGTACAACTTGAGGTAATTTCCTCTCTTCCTGCCACTTTTTACTAGGGAGAAGAGACTAACACTTACCTGGATCCAACCTCCTTTCGGGAAGTTGTAGAGAGCAATAAGGCCTCCCCTTAGCCTCCTCTTCTCCAAACACCCCACTTCCCTCAGCTGTTCCTCACCAGCCCTGCTCTCCAGACTCTTCCCCAGCTTTACTGCCCATCTCTGAACCTGCTCCAGCACCTCAATGTTCTTCATGTAGTGAGGGGCCCAAAACTGAAGGCAGTCCTCAACACATGGCCTCACCAGTGCTGAGGGCAGGGGGAAATCACTTTCCTGGCCTTGCTGGTCACAGTGCTGCTAATCCAGGCTATGATGCTGTTTGCCTTCTTGACCACCTGGGCACACACTGGCTCATCTTCAGCCAGCTGTGAATCAACATTCCCAGGTCTTTCTTGGCCAGGCAGCTTTGCAGCCCCTCATCCTCAAGCTTGGAGGATTGCACGGGGTTTTTGTAACCAAAGGAATGCAAACAGTGAGCTTGGGCTGTACTCTGTTGCAACTCATTGAGAGCTTTACCTCAAAGACACCATCAGGTATGGTTGTGACCAAAGGAATGCAAACAGTGAGCTTGGGCTGTACTCTGTTGCAGCTCATTGAGAGCTTTACCTCAAAGACATCATCAGGTATGGCTGCTTTCCACTTAGATGTTGATTTGATGTGTTCATAGGTATTGACAACAACCTCCACAGCTCTGGGGTGGGAATGACAGGCTTGGAGCACCTGCAGGCAGGAAGCACAAAGACCATGAGTACCACCAAGAAGCTGGGGCTAGCTTGGATGTTTGGCACTGTGCAATGGTATACTGAGGTGGACACAAAGAATCATGAGAGGATAAGGCTTGAAATGCAAAAGACACCAGCCCTGTCTATACTACTCAGTGCAAGCATAGTAAGAAGTCTCAGGCTAGCCCCCAGTGGAGCTGTGCTCATCCCATTTTAACATCATACAGAAGTACTGCCTGAGGTCTCCAGAGTAGTGCAGCTTGCTGGTGGAGTAGCCTTTATCACTGAAAGCTGGAGATAACTTTTTCCTAGTTGGATTGAGTGACACCAAACAGAGCCATGCACCAAGTTCTTGCTCCAGGTCATGCAGCACAGGAACAGAAAAAAAAACAAAACCATCCCAAATGAATCAAAAATGCACCATTACAGGCAAGTTTTTAAAAAGACTGGGACATAACATGATACAGTAAGACAGAGCTTTGGGTTTTGCAGATAAAAATCTGAAAAATTCTTGGGGAGTGATCCTGTAATTATTTTTCTCTCTCTTTTTTATTTTCCTTCCTCAACTATGAGCCCAGGTCCAGCATTTCCCTTTAATTCCTTGCATTTCCTGGGAATGAGCCTGAACTTTGCAGAGACACATTTCATTTTAAATAGATTTGACTAATTTTTTAAAGGTCAGAAGTGACAAAGTGAATCAGCTGGCCTGATCTCCAGTCTTTGGTAGATGTCATGAAATACTCATTTTGTGTAACTTGGACAAGCCTGTGTGGAGCCAGATTTGATGAAGGCATGTATGTAGGTTTTCTGAAGTGAGAAAGTGAATCAGTTCTGAAAAATGAGGTTTGAACCAGTACAGTTTGGGGGTTTGGGTTAGTTCATAACAAAAATGGAATCTGGGTCTGGTTTCTGGCATTCCCAACTGTAATTTTGCTTCAGTTAAATGACACCGCTCTCATAACAGGTTGGCTCATAAAACAGCTGTGGCCATTCTGGGCCCATAGTTTATAAGACTCCAGCAAATCCAGACACCACCAAAGCCTGAGGACTGGTTCTCTCATCCCATTCCTGTTCAAGCCATCACCTCTTTCCATATCCCTACTGTACAAAGGCAACTTAACCTTGTGGAATTGGAGAGGATATATTCTAGCAGCTCCATGATTCAGTAGCAGTTGGTAGCAGAGGTCAGGTTGGGCAGCTGGCCGCACAGATGTGACTTTTATGATGTACTGTAGAGGTGCACAGCCATTGACATCCATGACATTTGCTTCTGCTCCTGCCTCCAGCAGCATATCCAGCAGGACGTGATCACAGTTCCAGGCAGCTTTGTGGAGCGGTGATTTGAAATCCTCATCACGAGCGTTCACTTCGGCTTTATAGTCTAAGAGCATCCGACAGATGAGGTGGTGATCTGGGCTGTACACCTGATCCTTATAGTGCAGGGCCCAGTAAGCTGCACAGGCCAGGGGAGTCTCCATGTAGGCATTGAGGGCATCAACTTGTGCTCCTTGTTCCACGTAAAAGGCCACGAGCTCTGGGATACCCAAACGTGCAACGGTGTGCAGAGGAGTCTCCTCATCTTGGTTGTTTGTTTTGATGTTCACGTTTGCTCCTGCCAAAAAAAGATCATAGGGAAAAGATGAAGGCAACTAAATCCTGGACTGAGGATCTCCCTGCTTGAGACCTGCTGCCCAAGGAGAAGGTGAAGGTGGGCACCTGCAGTGAAAGGCACACGTGTAAATTCAAATAGCCGCAGACATGAATTCTGTGCTTCTTAAGCATCCAGGAAACCTTTCAGAAATTTCAGGTTCCGGAATCAAGCTTCGGATGTGAGAGCCTGACCCTCGGGCTGGCAAAACAGCTTATCTGAACACTGTTAGGGGGCAGCACACAGGTCCAAATCTCTGTGCAATGTGCTTTTTCCTATAAACTAAGAACTGAAGGGAAAAAAGGAGAGCTTTGCCCCTACTTGGGAGAATAACTCAGCTCGAATCCTGAGAATGCTCCCTGCAGCACCTCAGTAGCTAAAGGCCTAGAAGAAAGGGCATTTGCTGATAGATCCATAGGTGATACAAAAACCCCAAACACTGCTTGGCCAGCAGAGGATCTGGAGTCTGTTTTCGTTCTGCTCAGCTCCCTTTGTGCCGAGCGGCTGCCGCAGCTGAAGCAACAGCACCATCTACTGAGAAGCCAGGCAGGGACACGGCGCGGTGCGCCCGGGATACCGACTGCCACAGGCCGGCACCGGCCCTGGCCTGGCAGCGGCTGCCACCGAGCCCTCCACCGCCCGGCACTGCCCTGCACGCCGCGGGGCCTGTGCTCCTCACCGCCCGGCAAGGGGCTGCACGCGGCAGGGCCTGTACTACTCACCGCCCGGCACTGCCCTGCACGCGGCGGAGCCTGTACTCCTTCCCGCCCGGCACTGCCCTGGACGCGGCGGAGCCTGTACTCCTCACCGCCCGGCAAGGGGCTGCACGCAGCAGGGCCTGTACTCCTCACCGCTCGGCACTGCCCTGGACGCGGCGGAGCCTGTACTCCTCACTGCCCGGCAAGGGGCTGCACGCGGCAGGGCGTGTACTACTCACCGCTCGGCAAGGGGCTGCACGCAGCAGGGCCTATACTCCTCACTGCCCGGCAAGGGGCTGCACGCGGCAGGGCGTGTACTACTCACCGCTCGGCAAGGGGCTGCACGCAGCAGGGCCTATACTCCTCACTGCCCGGCAAGGGGCTGCACGCGGCAGGGCGTGTACTACTCACCGCTCGGCAAGGGGCTGCACGCGGCAGAGCCTGTACTCCTTCCCGCCCGGCACCGCCCTGCACGTGCCGGAGCCTGTACTCCTTCCCGCCCGGCACTCCCCTGCACGCGGCGGAGCCTGTACTCCTCACCGCTCGGCAAGGGGCTGCACGCGGCGGAGCCTGTACTCCTCACCGCTCGGCAAGGGGCTGCACGCGGCAGAGCCTGTACTCCTCACCGCTCGGCAAGGGGCTGCACGCGGCAGAGCCTGTACTCCTTCCCGCCCGGCACCGCCCTGCACGTGCCGGAGCCTGTAATCCTCACCGTCTGGCACTGCCCCAGGGTCTTTGAAGCTTAGGGTATGACAGAGTGACAGTAAAATCACTCGTGTTGAGCAAGTGCAAGCAGCGTGGCAAGACCTCACAGAGTTACAGACTGGTGAGGGTTGGCAGAGACCTCTGGAGATCATCTGGTCCAACCTGACTGCCAGGACAGAGTAAATCCCACAGCAACACAGTCAGGTGGGTTCGAATGCCTCCAGAGATGTAGATTCCACAGCCTCTCTGTGTGGGCTGGTCTAGTACTCTGCACCCTCAAAGGGAGGAAGTTTTTCCTTATGTTTACATCTTCCAGTTTGTGCCCATTGCCCCTTGTCCTGCCAATGGGCAGCACTGAGAAGAGTGTGACTCTGTCCATCTGACACCCACCCTTTAGCTATTGATAACCATGAATGAGATCCCTCCTTGGTCTCCTCTAGATTAAACATCCCCAGCTCTCTCACCTCTCCTCACAGAGCAGGTGCTTCAGTCTCCACACCATCTTATGGCTGGGCTCTCTCCAGTAGTGTTTCTGTCCCAGCTCACAAAAGCCCTTGCATGACCAAACTCACAGTGAGGCTGAGATGTAAGGATTAGGAAGAGAAGTCAGGAATTGAGTCTGGGCGGGAAAACCTGAATGCTAATGCTGTTAAGCCATATGGAGTGTTAGTCATGTCAGATGTGCAGGAGAGTATCAGCAATCTGAGTTGGGAAGTGGTAAACTGACACAGGCTCAGCATTGCTTGGCTGGCAGGTTGCCCAGCTCAGAAGTGGTTAAACTGTTTTTACATGAACTGACCCAAAGTGACAGCACTGAGTGGAGATGGCAGAGTGGGAGATGCATCTTGGAAACTTTGGTGCGGGGACCAAACACCTGGGTGTGGCTTTTGGGTAGTGCTGGTGTGTGTGTGTGTCTGTGTGTGTGTGTGTGTGTCTGTGTGTGTGTGTGTGTGTACCTGACACATTTTGCTCCAGACCTTTCCCATTTGGTCTAGAGTCTTGAGGTTCAGCTCAGATGGAGACTGGAGTCTTCCAAGAGCTTTGGCATGAAGAGTGGCTTAGTAGTATTAGTCCCCCTGTACTGAGCACTGGTGGGGCCAAACCTTAAGCACTGGTTTCAGTTTTGGGCCTCTCACTCCAAGGTCATTGAGGTGCTGGAGCAAGTCCAGAGAAGGGCAAGGAAGTTGGTGAAGGGTCTGGAGAACAGAGCTGGTGAGGAGATGCTAAGTTAGGGACTTGTGTCATTTAGTGTGCAGAAAATGAGGCTGAGGGGAGACCTCACTGCTCTCTACAACTCCCTGAAAGGAGACTGTAACAAGGTTGGTGGTGATCTGTTCTCCCTACTAACAAGTGGGGTGAGGAGTCATAGTGGGAGAAATTTCCTCTGATCAAAGAGATAGGAAAAAGCAGTCTGTGATGAAGACGTGGGCCAGCTGTGGATGGAAGGGACAAATACATAAGTAGTTGGACAGATTGCTTCCCAAGAGACACCACAGACCATGGCTGCCACCTCTGGGTGTGCCATGAGAGATGCTCCTGTACTGGTTTGAGGCTAATTGGAATATTTTAATGAGAAAAATTAGATTATAGGCTGTGAAAACAAAAACAATGGTGATGTCTAATTGACTCACAGGTCTGCTGAGACATGTATAAAAACAAGGACACAAACCTAAATAAGGCAGTTGGAATCAGTGTCTCCATGGCTTCTGCCATATTAACTGCTTCTGCTTGACCCTGCACATAACCCAACTAATATTTTGCTTCTAAGCCCCCTTGCCAAATCTTCCAATTCACCTTGCACGTAAGGCAGATTCTGGGATAAGGGAGGGGAGTGAAAAGAACGTGGAAGGATGGTTGGGAGCCCCTCCTGGGCACTCTGATTGGTGGTAGTGGCATTGCGTTTCTGTATTCCTTAGAACTTGCATATTTCTGTATATAGCTGTAAATAGATGAAATATATTGTAAATATCTGCTTGTATATTGTGCTAAGCTGTGAATATAAACCTTCATTCCTTAACTTCCAGTCAGCTGAGTCTAGTCGGGGCGAATTCGTTGTGTGGTGGGGCAGGTAACTCCCAGAACCGCTACAGCTCCAGAGCTTTCCCTTACCTCTCCAAAGCAGCTGCTGGGCACAAGGCATGGAGGTTCTTGTTGTACAGAAGTGCAAGGGGGCTTGCCCACTCATGGAAAAGCAGTTGAGCTTAGCTCCGTGGTTGCAGAGGATCTTGAGACACTCCACATTGGCCATTTCGCAGGCGATGTGGATGGCAGCTTTCCCGTTGGGCCGGCAGTTGATTGTGGCTTTGTGATTGAGGAGGACTGAAAGGCTCTCCAGATGTCCATACATGACAGCCAGATGAAGTCCAGTGGCCCAGGATATTTTTAATTTGTAGCTAGGCAGCCAGTACCCTATACAAAGAGAAAATGTGTTACCATCCTTGGCAAGACCTTGCCTTTGGACTATCCACCTACTGATGATAATTAAGGGGGAAGGGTGGGTTGGAGTTTTGCTTTAATTTACTGTAATTTCCACCAGCTACAGCTTAGTGCACACCAAGTTCTCTCAAGCATAACTTCATTTTCATGAAGCACTTTCACTACATGCACTGAAGAGCCTGCCTTTTGGAGAGATAATTCCCATGTAGATGTACTCCGAAGGCAGCTTTTGTTTTTCTTGTGACCTGTGTAGACAAGATAAAAAACATGCTTAGAGCATTTGAAAAATAAAATGGGGAAAATGGGATCTTTGGCCTGCCAAGAGCTGAACAAAGGTGGCAATGGAATCAGAAGGCAGCATTTACTTCAGCCAGTGAATCAACAGAGAGCTCATCCTGCTGTTTCTGCGTGGGAGATGGCAGGTCAGGGGCTGGATTCAGACCTCCAGTGATGCATCACACACAGATGTCCCCTGGCAGTGTGGCTGCAGCTGTATCACAGACTTCCTGGCAACTGCTGCCTCTGAGGAGTATGGAGTGAGGGCTTTGGATGCTGATGTAAATTAGGTTGGAGAACCAAACAGAAGCAGTGACAATGAAATTTGGCTCTGAAATGTTTGAATTCTTTTCTGAAAATTTCACATTGATCTCTTCCTT
>VWZE01025431.1:814907-827646 GCA_013396675.1 Eubucco bourcierii | reverse complement strand
CCCCCCCACTTACAGACAGGTGTAAGACTAAGTGACAAATATTTGTTTCCAAAATAGGACTACATCCTTAATACCTGCACAGAGACAGACTCATGAGTGATTACTGTAATAATTTCTTTTGAAAAAAGTAAACCCCAATAATAAAGTGCAGAAGGGCAGAAGAAGTCTAAAACTTCTTGCCTCATTTTGATTTTTTAGGTGCAGCAGCTGCTTCTTAGCTAGAATGTACCCATAAACATTTCAGGGGTTGATTTATCTGTTTTTCCTTGGGTGAATGCCTGGTTCAATATTGTTATCATGTAAAAGACACTGAAAATGTAGTAAAGATGCATACTGAAGTCAAATTAATCCAGATTAATTCATTCAAATTCATTCAAATTAATTCATTTTCCAATCTCTAGTTGTGTGTATATATATATATTACCTTAGTATCATATAGATACAGTTTTTACAGTATTCATGTGTGTTGTATTAGACAGAAAGATGATGGAAAGGAAGGAAAAAGGTGGATAGAAACAAAGTGCCAGGGGCAGGAAGGAACTTGGATTCAAGTTTTTCTTCCCTCCTAGTTAAATTGCAAGTATAGTCTGAGAGGGATGCCAGACATGCAGTTCTGGTATGACTCTGAAAAATGCTTCATTTCCACTAGAAGGTTCCAGATATAAAATGGACAATCATGAGAGCAGCTGCACCTCCTGCTCCAGCCTGGCTGCAGTGACTTGTTCCTGACCAACAGAAGTACTTTAGTACTACCAGAGTGTGAGATGTCAGGGGTGAGAAACAGACCACAGCATCCACTCTAGGATTAAATTCTGGGGACTACCAAAACCAGTCCCCATGGAACCCAAACCACAAATGGCTACAGCAGACAGTTCTGAGGCACCTGAGTGTCCAAGTAGGGTGCCAGGCTGCTCTGCAGCTAATCGACCCTCTCTCAACTTGCTGACTATGCAGATTATGGTGGCAACTCTGGTGCAATGACCTTTTCATCATATGCCCCCAAACTAGGCATAAAGAGGTGGGCTATAGCCCAGAATACATGCATACAGCAGAGCAAGTTTTCTAAGTCACCTCCCTGTCCAAATTCAGGTGCAATATTCCTCCTTGTTGCCTGTGAGCTGTGGAGCACTGCTGGCTTACCCCACACAAAGCTTGCAGTCACATTTATGGTCAGATGTGAGCCACAGATCGTAGATTCATGATTGTTTTTGTTGGGAAAGACCTTTATGATCATCCTGGCCAACCATTCTCTAACTCTACCGAGGCTAAGGCTAAACCATGTCCTTCAGCACCACATCTCTGCCTCTTTAAATGATACATGGCAGCCGGAAAGTGATCCTCAGAAGTTGAGTTCTCACTCTACATAGCCATTATTTTCCAGCCTGAGACCACCATTTATATTTTTTCCAGTGCTGCTGCAGGTGAGCTGGGCTCAGACATCTTGAGGAATCATCTCCACGTCCTCTGTCCCAAACCACAGACATCTCAGCCCAGGTGACAGGAACCAGGCACTAAGCAGAAAACAGACATGGACTCCATGGGAGGTTTTTTTGGTGGAAACATGAAGAAGCCATGGCACACACAAGGTCAGTGTCCTTGGGAGCTCTCAGCCTCTTTGGAAAAGAGAAAGCAAAGCTACTCTGTCACCCATAGCATCTCTTTCCCACTTCATCACTTAGGGCTGTGGCGAACCTCAAGCTGTCTGAATAGTGGGGTGGCAGGTCTTAATTTTTGTCTCTCCTTGCTCAAGAGCATTCCCCTCTCATGTCACAGTTATCTGGGAATCAGAATAAAAATAGGGTAGAGAGCCTTCTGCCCTTCAGGCAAACTTGACTACACTGCTGTGATTTAGGCCACAGAATGCCTTTACCTCTCTAGTTTTTGGAGAAAGGAAAGACTCTTCTCCAGACTAGATAGATGAATGCTTGCAGGCCAATAATCTACAGTTAAAAATCTGTGCATTAATCCTGTAGTCTCAAACCACAAGCAGAATGCACCTCAGCCTGCTGAGGACAGAAGGGATGTTCATCACTGTGTGGCTCAGTACAGACACTGTCCCTGAGGGAAGTAGGTCATGACAGGTTGCCCAAGGAGTTTGTGGATGTCTCCTTCCTAGAGGTGTTCAAGGCCACGCTCAACAAGGCCTTGAACAATCTGGTCTAGGTGAAGGGGTCTCTGTCTGTGGCACTAAATGATCTTTAAGGTCCCTTCCAAGCCAAACCATTCTGTGACTGCACCACCTTCATTCTAATGAAATCAAAAGAACAGGAGCCAATCATTAAAGAAGAGGTAACTGCAAAAGGAGAAGGTGTGGAATGCTGTCCTCTCTTTATGCCACAGAAAAGAAAGTGCACTTGCTGTGCTGCTGGGACTGGAAGTGTTTATCTGCACATAGGATTAATTTCTGGCAGAAGCTGATCATGACTGTTTTCTTAGTTACACACTAAGAGTCTGTCAGCAAGTGTCTCATGAAGTGTGCTGATTTTAGCAGAGACCAAACTTAGTTTGTTGATTTAAGTTGTAAGTTTTTGGAAATTCATCCAGTGTCTGGCTGAGAACTGGCCTGGGGTTTGTACACTCCAGAAGAGATGTCTTTTCTGGTTGGGGTTTTCCAGATGATTTTTCCTGTTTTGATAAGCCAGCACATCCTCACTTTCTGTCAGTTTGAAAAATAAATCTCCTCCCATCCAGCAACATCTGAGGTCCACAGGATTTCCTTGGCTCTCCTGAGCTAGGGAGAATTCAGTCTACTACTGCTGTAAGCTGAAAATGGGAGGCACTGAGTATTTTAGCTTTCTGACTGGCCTGTACATGTGGCTGGACACATGCAAGAAATGTGTGTACCACTCTTAGTCTGCATGTGTCTATTCTGGGCTTTGCACCCCAGCTCTCTGCAAGGAAATGGCAAAGGACTCCTCTTTCTGTTCTCCCCTGAAACCGCAGCAGCTGCCTCAGCAGCACAGAAGTTCAGGCTGGTCTCTGGCCTGCCCTCCACCAAGCCCAGCAGGTACAGCTGATAAGGTTCCCTACTGAGGTGACTGTGGCTGTATGAACCTACTGAGATGCTACTGCCTATGACTCAGCTTGCATTGCAGCTTCAGAAGGCCACAGTTTCTTGAAAACCACTCAAACCCATCTGCTTCCTGGCTGGGGAATGCTGCCACATTTACCTTGTTTGTAGGATGCCAGAATCAGGTTTTCATCTTCCACTTCAAACACCGTGTCCACGTCTATTTTCTTTTGGCTCAAGAGCTCTTCCAGTGTTTCAAAGTCATTGGACTTCAGGGCTTCAAAAAAAGCCTTTTTCACCAACTTTGCAGCTGCAGCTCGAGTCATTTTGCCCTCCATATCCTCTCCCTCTTTGTACGTCTCCTCCAGATCCATTTCCAGACGTATTTGTTTGTGCTGTGAGGAGGGGTACACTGAGATCCCTATAGCACAGTTGCATGCTGAAGATCCTGAAGACCAGAAGGTAATTTTATCACTCAGTCATGCTGATCTGCTTGTTCTATTTATATGAGGAGCATTTCAGGCACTGAAATGCCACTCTTAGATATCACCACACTCTTTTTATGAAAGTGAGGGCAGACACACTGGCAATAACACCAAAATCAGAGTTATCTCCATGGGCTTTATACACATTAAGCTTCATTAACCTCCTGGTTACCCTCTGCTGCTGCAGCATACTTTCATTACAAGACACTAGTTCCAGGTGCTGTTTCTCAGCTGGAGAAGCACTCACATTCCCTTTCATAGTTATCGTTGCTGATTTACTGACTGCAATGGGATGTGATGCTCTGCCTGCAGATGCCTTTAGTGCATTGCAGAAAAATAATAAACCCCCAAGTCATTCTTCCTGTGGGATGTAGCTCACTCTTCCCCAGGACAGCATTCAACACGCTGGTCCTGATTGGATTCCTCCAACATCAGGAATGCCTCCACAAGAGCTCCCCACCATGCAGGTCTCACAGCTACCCTGATCTGTAAAGCCTCAAGAGATCATTGCATTGGTGTAGACTGATCTCCCGCATAACACCCTCAGCAGCAGGATTTCTCTGGTGTGATCAGTGCTCTTAGGAGAAATGCTGGGGTGAGGGGGCTATAGGGCTATACAGCCATGTTATGGGGTGGGGATCTGACACCCTGCAGCAGGCTTGTATGTGAACTAAGCCAGGTGCAAGCACTGGAGGCTGCATAGACTCATAGGCTCTTCTCCTTCCCCTGACTACCCTTCATCTAAATTCAGACCTTCTCCTTCACAACCCCATCACCCACTGAACACTTCCTCCTCCTTCCCTTTTCCTTCTGTCTATGCCAGTCCTGTCCCTGTGTTGACAGCAGGCTGTGAAGACACAAACCCACACATGGCTAGCATAGAAATGGTTTACACCTGCACCTACTTGGGCTGGTGGATGAGACCTTAGCTAGAGGGTGACTATCCACCCTCCCTGGAGGTGTTCAAGGCCAGGTTGGGTGAGGCCTTGTGCGACATGTTCTAGTGGGAGGTGTCTCTGCCTATGGTGGAGGGTTGGAACTGGATGAGCTTTGAGGTCCTTTCCAACCTAAACTATTCTATGATTGTGTGATTTAAATCACCTAGTAAAGGACACCACCACAACCATTAAGAAGAGATTTTCATAGTTTTCCTTCCTGGCAGTTTGGCTGTGAGCCACGTGATACTAGAAATTGGTGTAGCCCTTGGGCTCACAGGGTTTCCAGGAGCCAAGCTCCCCAGGCAGCCCCATGAGGACCAGCAGGAACCCTGTCTGTGGAAATGCTCTCCAGCTCTCTCCTCAAGCCAGTGCTCAGCAGAGGTGTTACAGCTCATAGAGAACAGAGCTCCTTCTCCCTTATAGATTAGTACTTTATAGATGTACTTTAGATTAGTACTTTATAAAAACTTCTTTGTAGCAGACAGAGTGGGATGGGAAATGGTGTGTCCTGCTGCTATAGGTCCCAGGAAGCTCATCTGGGTCTTTCTAGGCTTGCTTAAGAGTCATCCTTCAGGGCTGCCAGCAACCCTTTTCAGCTCATGTTGAATTTTTCATCAGCTGACATCCCCAAGTCAAGTCCTCCTCCTCAAACCACTCTCAAGCCACTCCTTGCCTGGCCTGGATTTGTGTTATTAGCAGTATCCTGTTAATACAACCACAGTAAAGCCTTGTCTGGCACAAGCAGGTGGACCAGATGTGAATTCCAGAACTCACAGGCTTCTTGTTGCCTGCACCTTGTATTATATTCCTGAAAAATCATAAATGCCCACTGATGTGGCTGCAATCAGCTGTTCACCTCAGCTACACTTTTCGACTTGCAATGGACTACCTTTCCATCTCTCACCCTTCAGAGATTGTATTAGATGACCCAAGGACATTCAGTGTAGCTGCAAGAATCATGCCAGTACATCTCCATGCTGGGCTGCTGCTTCTTGAAAGTTGAGATGCAGAAGCATGTTGCTGTAACAGATTACTGCACATCTGCTGATCCATCCTGCTTGCTCTTGGTTGACAAGCAAGGTGAAGTAATTTGTGACAGGACAGCTCAGCCCACAGTGGAAGAGAAAGCTGATTAAAACTACCTTGCATCCATCACACTCCAAGAGCGTGCACAAGAACCTCAGACCTGATGATGCACTATGATTTGTTCACCTTCAGCAATTTCTGTAGCCCTGTTCTGACTCTCACAGATTTTTTTTCTTAAAAAAGAGAAAGAGAACAATTACAGAGATCTGTAGCCTTTGTAGTCTGTGTTTTCCTCTTAAGTTGCATTTGGGTCTCCTCTTGAAAACCCTGCTGAGTGCACTGGTGGCTTCAGCAGTTACAGATAAGAATGGGGAAATGGGTTTATGTTTTGCAGACTTTTTAAAGCATGACATAAGAATTTTTATCAAATTGCCTGAACTATAGTCCACACATATTTAAGAATACATAAATACTGTGAGCCATTGGTTGGGCAAGGGAACCACTTTTTTTAGTCTGGAGAGGGGAAGACTGAGAGGAGATCTAATAAATATCTATAAATATCTGAGGGCTGAGAGTCAGGAAGGAAGGGACAGGGACAGCCTCTGCTTAGTTGTGCCTTGGGATAGGACAAGGGGCAGTGGATGTAAACTAGAGCACAGCAAGTTCTACCTCAACGTGAGGAAGAACTTCTTCACTGTTAGGGTCACAGAGCTCTGGCACAGGCTACCCAGAGAGGTTGTGGAGTCTCCTTCTCAGGAGACTTTCAAGCCCTGTCTGGATGTGTTCCTGTGCGACCTGTGCTAGATTCTCTGGTCCTGCTCTGGCAGGGGGGTTGAACTCAAAGATCTCCAGAGATCTCTTCCAACCCCTAACATCCTGTGATCACCTGTGATCACTTTTTACTACATGTGTATTTTCGCTATTGTGATTTCCTGCAGGCTTCTCCTTCACTGTACCACGAGGTGGCAGTTTGCTTTTGAAAGTCAAAGCTGATGTCATCGGAGCCCCAAGGCTGCCAAATATTCTCAGCATCTACCTGTGAAACAATAGCTCATCCTTTGTTTAATCTCCAAAGCAATACCAGCATTTGTACTCTAAGTCAGACTTGAGGCCACCACGATGGGCACTGTGCACTCACTGTATCCACTCAGAAAATCTGCTTTCCATGTCTGGGATCAAGTGTCTAAATTACACAGCTAATGTGAAGGCACATTTTTATCAGGGAGACAACTCCTTCTCCCAGGTTTTCCTTCTGCTCTACACAGTGCCATACCACACCCTCCTGTTATTAGAACATGCTGCATCTCATGGCTGGTTCTGCTCTCGTAAGTGGTTACAGCAGGTCAGAAGAACCAGGTGTGAAGGCACACAGCAAGTAAGAGAAGAGCAGACAGCCCTCTTGGAGTGCACACTACTTTCACCCTCAGGTGGTGGGACTGTCACAACTGGCTTCAAATGGGCCGTTGAAGACCCTGTCCTTCAGAGTTAGACCAGGCTTGTTCCAAAGCCCACTTAGGACGAGAGAAGCATTTCCACTGATTTCAGTGGGCCATGGCCAGAAAGGATGGGGAGTCTCCTTCCCTAGAGACTTTCAAGACTTGTCTGGATGTGTTCCTGTGTGACCTATCCTAGGTTATTGTGCTTTGGCAGGGAGGTTGGACTTGATCTCTGGAGGTTCCTTCCAACCCCTGCATCTCTGTGATTCTATGGCCTTTACTGGGTTGGACACCCAGCAGCAGAGCTAAACTGTGAAAAGCTGCTTGCAGGTGAGTGGGTGAACATATTGGGGTGGTGTTATGAGGAGAGTGATCAGTGGCACAGGAGCGTCTGTGAAAATCAGAGTTGTGTCTGCTCACAGAACACAAAGACAGCCCTAAGGAGAGAATAAGATGTACTGGCAAGCTGTGCAGAATGTGTCTCCTGAGGAGCTAGGGCCCCTCCACTGGCACATGCTGATGCACAACAATGATCTATTGGCAGCTACATAACTCACAGCAGTGCTGGGAACAGCTTGAGCAGAGTTTTGGAGGTGAAAACAACGTCCTGAACTCTGTGCTGGTGCAGACAGAAAGCCAGCAAAAAGACAGAAAGCCAGCAAAAGGAGAAAATGCTCCAGAAGAATGGTGGTGATGCAGCCAGAGCAGTGGAGCTGTGCTTGGCTGCTGCCAGCCTGTTCCACAGCAACTCTATTCCAAAGGCAACACTGGCGGGGGTGGCTGGGGGGAGCGTTAATAGAGAAAGGGTCACCTACCTGCACCTCTTGCACGGTTGTGACAAATGTCCTCCCAGCCCCTACATACAGAGGGGACCTTGAAATGCTGCCTGCAGCCTCTTGCTCTGAGCCTTGCAGCAGCTTATTGGCCCACGTGGCTAGGCAGGGTTCATCTCTCCCCTTCCCTCAGCAGGTCGCTGAAGCGGGAGGACCACAGCCCCCATGTGAAGCAGTTTGTCCTGCTCAGAAACCTTACGTGTTAAGGAAGGAAATGTGCTGAACATCAGATCTGTGGGCCTGAAGCAACAAACAAATCCTTGAGTTAATCCCACACTTTCATCTCTTCTGAGCAGCGCAGGCTTGTAAAATCCTCTTGCAGCAGTGGCTGCAATCCCCTGGCGGTGCCGCAGCCCTTGCAGTGTCTGCAGCATCAAGCCAAGTCTGCCGGGATGGTGCCCACTCTGTGGGCAGCGTTGCCTTGTCTATGCCCTATGTTGCCGAGCATACCCCTTGTTCCTTCTTGGCAGCTCTCAGCTCTCAAGCTGGATTAGGCACAGCCCACTTGCTTATTCATATCACACAGCTTTTAGCTAATATTCATATTGATTTCCCCCCCACACACTTCTGTACATCTCTACCCATTGCTATATTTTATCTGATTTTCTTCTTCCAGGATGCTGACTCTGAGTGAGAAGATCACATAAATCTTCTTCAAGCTTCTTGCTTTATTTCTTAGTAGAAAAAAAAAAAGCTCTTTATCTCTGCCAGGTACAAACTATTTTCTCCATCTGCTCAGCTGCAAATCATCATCTAAGAAAGGTCCTCTGTGTAGATTCATCCCTGTGACTGGTTGACTGAAAACTTCTTAACACCAGGAGTTCAGAATCCTTCTCTTGTTCTTTGCTGTATTACTTCACTTCTGTGCTCATTTGCTAGAGATGGGGGAGAAAAACAGTCACAGATCCTCCCTGGCATAAAACTCCTAACTCCCTGAAAGTCAGATTCCTAGGAGCTGGGAACTTCTGTAGCTGTGAGAGTCTGAGCCTTCTGGTTTTGTTTTCAGTAGTGAGCTTTGAGTCTAATTTAGCAATACGGGTCAAGTGAGGTGCTTAAGCCTTAAGGTATGTACATGTTGTGAAACCAAAGGTTGATGCCAACAACACTGAATTTTGTTCTCATGTAACTTCAGGTCTGAAGACTTCAATGGCAAAACCTTAACCCATCCTCCCATGGGTTTTGTTTTGGCATTCATGCCTGCTATTTCCATCTTCAGCCCCAGGGATCTCAGGGCTTTTTGTATTTCTTCACATGGTTGCAACTCCTGCTATCAGTGTGTTTATTAGGATGTCCAGAAGCTCACGGTGGGAGCAGGTATTCATGTCAGAGTGTTAGCTGCTGGACTTGAGATGTTTTAAAATGAGGAATAATCTCAAAAATGCTGCTAATATAATTAATAGTTTGTCATCATGTAAAAAGCATACACAAAGTGCCCTGATTTTGCACAAATGCCATCTTTACCCAGACACAATATTTTGCTGGTTCTCCTTGATTTGAAAGGTGGACACAGACAGAAATTGGAGTCAGGTGAAGAGTATTTTCAAAGCATGGAAAATAAAAATCTTGCCTATCTATGTTTAGTGGAAAATTCTCCTTGTAATTTTTGCAGCTTGATGCCATAGTACCTGACAGTCAGATTTTGTAACAGTGAGATTTTGTAACCAGATTTAAACTGTGAATCTCTCCTCTTGAAAAAAATCAAGCATGGGCTATGGGTTCAAATGAAGCCTGTGAAAGCAGTTTTTAAAGACCAGTGTTCCTTCACTGTGGTGAGACTAAAATAATTCATTGCCCATAGAAAGAGCCCTGCAGGCGGCTGTGTCTCTCTTACCCTCTCTCATGCCCAGATCCCTGCTGCTTGGCTGTGCTCCCTGGCAGGGCTGCAACTTCTGTAGTGGCTGGTCAAAAATGAGGCAGTCTCATCAGGCTCTTCTCAGAAACTTTTGCCTTGCCTTGCCTTCCTGAGATCTGTGTAGAGCTGAGGTGATGTATGTGAGATGATTCCTATATATTAAATAGTATCCTGTATAGCGAATAAAGTGGCAGGAAATTTAGGATAGGCAAACAGCCAAAGTCTAAAAGGATCTCTTATGATTCTAAAAGGATCTTTTATGATTCTATCTCCAGTTCTGCAACTACTCTAAATGCATGGAGGAACACAAACAGCAGAAGCTATATGGGTGTTTGCTTTCTTAGGCTTGCTGGCCTAAGGAGTTGGTCTCTTCTCCCTGGTATCAAGTGGTAGAAAGAGAGGAAATAGCCTCAAGTTGCACAGGGGAAGGTTTAGGTGGGATAGTGGGAAAAATTTCTTTACTGTAAGAGTAATCAGGCAGTGGAACAGGCTGCCCAGGAAGTGGTGGAGTCACCATCCTTGGAGGTGTTCAAAAATTGTGTAGACATGGCACTTTGGGGCATGGTTTAATGGCCATGGTGGTACTGGGTCAATGGTTTGACTAGATGATCTTAGAGGTCTTTTTCAATCAAAACAATTCTGTGATTCTATGAATAAGACTATTCCTGCTCAGAAGGACTGAATTTGAAGCAATACCAAAACAAAGCACCTGAAAGAACCTTGCTGAAAGGGTGGAAGGTGTGGAGAGGGAAGAGGACAGCACAAAATAAACAGCGCACCAGAGACAAGGCTGAACACAGTGGAGAGGCAGCCAGGGCCGGTGCAGGGCTGTGGTGGGTCGTGCCAGTGGGTGTGATTAATGTTTCCAATCTTCCCTGCTGCCCACGCTTCCCAACCTTTCCTGATAAATCAGCCACCAGCACACAGTGGCTCTTTGCTACATTTCTAAGCAACACAAGCTATCAAAGCTTGCTGCTGCGCAGTGCTGCGGTCTCCCTTCCCTCGACATGACAGAGCAAGTCCTCAGGTGCAGCAGTGACAATGTAGTTAGGCTAAATCAGAATGTGCATATTAAATGCTGATTTATTTATTGTTTGGGGGTACAATACCGGATGAATTTTGCTCCAGTTGCTTGAATTCCAGCTTTTACTGACACATCCAAAATGAGTGTGAATGATGCAGAGCTGGCTTGGCCTCAATGTCTTTGCAAGGGGTGCAGAGCAATAGAGGCTGAGAGGTGAATCACCTCTGTCAGAGTCTGGGCTGTATGAACACACTCTTATGTCATGGGATGGAGCTCAATATGGTGACTCACCAACTAGAGTCCATTAGTGTAAAAACCAAGAAAACAAAAGCAAATAGCTCTCACATAAGCTTACAGTTGCCTTGATTCACACCAGTTATTAAAAGACTTCCTGGGGAAAGAAAATAACTACTGTTGCTGTTTTCTCCTGATCCTCTGAGTGACTGAACCAGTAATATGCCAAACCCATCAACATCTGATAGCTATTTATATTGTCATTCTCTGCATATTAGTGTTCACAGCACTGCATAAAACACCTATTGTAAAATTATCTTCACTTTAATGAGGACTGAATTCATTTACTAGGGCTGTATAGAAAAAAAAAATCAGTGCTTGCAGTATTAAAAGCTTTTTATTTCTATTTAAATATCTGTTGCCATAGTGACCAATCACAACTTTCTCAGTAGCTTTGTCTAGGAATTGGATGGAGGTTTGATTTTTTGCTTTGTTGTATTTTTCATCTTGCATTCTCCAGGCCAAGTCCTCATTTAACTCATTTTTTATTCTTTTTATAGTCTGTTCTTTCCCAGCCATATTCTCAATTAAGTCAGTAAGAGATCTAAATTGAATTCAAACTAAAGATCATGACTTGGCCTCTCCTTCCTTTTAAATAATTATATAAGAAACAGGATAAAACCCCACAGTGCTGCACACTGTGGCCATTCCTTATCACCAACAGTTCACCCAGACCTAATAAAAGAAGGATTCTTGAAGTATCAAAAGCCTTGGGAGTCTGATATTCTTCAGTATCAACATAATAGTCATGTCAAATACATGGTGAATTGCAGCTAAAACTGAAAAGCACTTGGAGAAAAGCCTGGATATTTCAGATTCTTTACAACCAAACCTTTTTAAAAAAATATATAAATCAATCCACTTACCACTCTGTTGAAGCCCAAATCTTGTCAGTAATGTACCTCCTCCTGAGAAATGCTGCTGTTAAGGTAATAGTATTTTTGTAAGTCATAGCTTTATGGCAGTTTACTCAATGCTTGTGTTTTGCTGTAGCACAGAACATCATAGCATAGTGTGTTTCATATTTGTTACTGTGTTTGTAAGTCAAGGCTATTTCTTCCCTTTGTGTTGCAGTAGTTCAAAAGCTGTTGAATTTCTAAATCACGGCTTCTATATTTTTGTGGAGATATTGTAGCCTGGAAATTCAGCTTTTGTTGTTCTTTTCTGAGAAAATTCCCTGATGCCTGCGATGCATAACTAAATAAGGGTAGCACTGAGTAATGCTTAATTGGGCATTTCCCTCACAGTCCTCTTCTATGTCATTGTGTCATTCCACTTTGGAGAGAGGCTGGGTAGCATCAGTATATCAGCCCTACCACAGCAACCAGCAGTGAGCCTCCTGTGTTAGGAAACTGATGCCACAACTGAAAATCAGTGCTGGATGTCTGCCTGTAAGGTTGCATTGGACTCCACTTTCTGCCCTAGAAGAGAATCATTGAACCACAGAACCACTGCATCACTGAACCACAGAATCACAGAACCATAGAACCATTGAATCACAGAATCATAGAATAATTGAATAATAGAATCATAGGATAATTGAATCACTGAATCATAGAATAATTGAATCATTGAATCATAGGACCATAGAATCATAGAATCATAGAGACATAGAACCATAGAATAATAGAACCATTGAAACTAATATCATAGAATCACAGAATTATTTTGGTTGGGATAACCCTCTAAGATTATCAAGTGTTTAACATCTTTGTCAGTGACATGGACAGAGGAATGGAGTGCACCCTCATCAAGTTTGCAGATGACACCAAGCTGTGTGGCACAGTCAACTTGCTAGAGGGCAGGGATGCCATCCAGAGGGACCTGGACAGGCTGGAGAG
>VWZE01025431.1:769351-814524 GCA_013396675.1 Eubucco bourcierii | reverse complement strand
GAAGGGGGCCTACAGGAAGGCTGGGGAGGGACTATTGACAAGGTCTTGTAATGACAGGACAAGGGGCAATGGGTTTGAACTGGCAGAGAGGAGATTTAGACTGGATGTTAGGAGGAAGTTCTTTACAGTGAGGGTGGTGAGACACTGGCACAGGTTGCCCAAGGAGGTTGTGGCTGCTCCCTCCCTGGAGGTGTTCAAGGCCAGGTTGGAGGAGGCCTTGAGTGACCTGTATTAGTGGGAGGTGTCCCTGCCTATGGCAGGGAGTTGGAACTAGCTGATCCTTGAGGTCCCTTCCAACCCTACCATTCTTTGATTCTATGATTCTAAGTCCATCTGTCAGCTTAAGACCACCGTGGCCACATCCCAAAGTGCCATGTCCACACATTCCTTGAACACCTCCAGGGATGCTATGTGCAATGCTTTGCCTGGTACATGCACCAATGCTCACACCAGTGTAGCTAAGCCTGCAAGAATCTTTGGCAAAGGTTAATAGTTGACAGGGATTCAAGTCTCAGTGTTCAGGATGCTGTTCTGACTTTTTAAAGTGTGAGTGTGAGACTCAGAGCCATTGTTGTGCAGAGAGTGATGATGACAACAGGAAGGTAGCTATCTTTTACTTGTGAAGTCAGGAACCTCCTTCACTTCATACACAGCTTTTATTTTTCAAGAGCTATGTGACACTCTCCCTCCTTTAAACAACTGTTGGCAATCATGGTGCTTGAGGAGCTGCAAGTTAGCACAATTTCACCTGCCAGACTGCAGCATTGTATTGCCAAAGCACAGTACTAGCTCAGCGTGCTTCTGCCTGGAAAAAAAGACAGCGTTACTTGCTTTGTGCTTGTGACAAGGCTGAGCCGTGGCAGGGCAATCAAAGCTATCAGAAATATACTGCACACCCAGCACACCACCAGCACCAAAGGGCAGACTGTTTGGGAGGATCTCTCTGACTTTGAGTTTAGCCTGGCATCTCTCCAGTTTGGCAGTTCTGTCACCTATAGAATAGTGAAAGCAGCTTCTGTCACTGTAGCTTCCAGATGCAGCAGGAAGCACTGCTGCATGAAAGACAGTTAACAAAAATTGGTCTAGGATGTAGCCTTGCTTGGGCATGTTTCTGACAGTGACATGTTCTGACATCTTATCATCACTGAGAACCTTTGCATTACCTCACACCATCATGAAATAGCCAAAATATGCTCACAAACTTATCTGGGCATCCAGATTTACGCAGATGCCTCTGGGCTGCTTGTGGCTGACAGCACTGGAGTCCTTAGTTAGCTCCAGAAGGGCCAGGTAGAGACCTTTGCTCACTTTGAAGTAGGACAAGGCTGAAAGCCAGACTGTTTCTGCAACAGCCTTTTAAACACCCTCACTGACAAATCCATTGATGTCAGTTTGACATGGATTGTTTTCAGCAGCTGAGAAAATCAATATATCTTGGTGTTGCTGCAAGAGTGATTTTAGCTTTGCAAAAGGCACTATGAACCCCATGAGGTACCATAGAATCATAGAGTTGTCAGGGTTGGAAAGAATCCCAAGGATCATCTAGTTCCAACCCACCCTGCCATGGGCAGAGACACCAGATTTCTCAGCCTGTCTTTACAGGAGAGCTGCTCCAGTCCTCTTGATCTTTTTTCTGGCCTCTTCTGGACCCACTCCATCAGGTCCATGTCCTTCTTGTATTGAGGGCCCCAGAGCTGGACACAGTTCTCCAGGTGAGGTCTCATCAGAGCAGGGTGGCAGGATTGCCTCTCTCAATCTGCTGGCCACAGTTCTTTTGATGCAGTCCAGAATGATGTTTTTAAGGAGGTAAAATACAGCAGGCATGTAGACACAGATAGAGATTTCACAATAAACCATTTCAGATTTCATCATGCTTGAGTCAGTGCTGAAACACCAGATACTTTACCAAACCTACTTTAAAAAAAGATAAAGCTATCTTTTTATCCAGACTTTGCTCTCTCTTCTGCTGATGTTGACCTACAGTAAATTCACTTATTGCCAAAGTATTCGCAATGGCTTTACACTAAAGATTAAAGGTCATAATATTATTCTGGAGTACTTTTGGTTGGCTGATCTGACCAAAGACAGAGGCATGGTATTATTAACTAGACCCTTCAGACTATGAAGGGCATTGAGGACCTCAAGCTGTGGAGGGCACTGAGAGCAAATCTGATCAGCTAATGAGGAGTCAGTGCTTGTTGACTCAAAGGTGTGGGCATGAAGACAAGGCAAACATGAGGAAGCAAGTAGAAACCAACCTTGTTTAGTAGTTTAACTATAGAAACAAGCAGAAGATGTCAACACAGTGTGGGAAGTTTCAAAGAGAGTCTAAGATCTTAAACTGAACTCACTGGTGTTGCCAATTGCAGATCTTAGGACTTGAGTGAGAGCAGATGAAGCACTTTACAGTAGAGAAAGACCTGGGAGCACTGACTGGCAGCCATCTGAAGATCACCCAGGGTGTACCCAGGCGGCCAAAAAGGCCAGCAGCATCCTGGCCTGTAGCAGGAATAGTGCAACCAGCAGGACCAGGGAAGGGATTGTCCCCATGGACTCAGAACTTGTGAGGCCAGAACTTGAGTGCTGGGTTCAGTTTTGAGCCCCTCACTCCAAGAAAGACATTGAGGTGCTGGAGCAGGTCCAGAGAAGGGCAACGAAGGAGGTGAAGGGTCCGGAGAAGAGGGCTGGGGAGGAGCAGCTGAGGGAACTGGGGATGTTTAGCCTGGAGAAAAGGAGGCTTAGGGAAAACCTTCTGGCTCTCTACATCTGCCTGAAAGGAGGCTGGAGCCAGTTGGGGGTTGGTCTCTTCTTCCCTTGGAACAAGTACACCACTTAGAGAATGCAGAACTCTGACCCCTGCCCGGGTGCTGCAGCGTGGCTCCTCCAGAGCCGCACTGACTCGGGTTCCTTCTTCTGCCCTTCTCCTCCTCGCCCCCGGCCCTCCCAGCCGGCGAACGGAACCGCGTTTGCAGGGCAGGTCACCCCCTCCCCGCCGTCGCTCGGGGCGGTCGAGGGCGGGCCGGGCCGGCAGCGAGTGCAGCGCCGTGGCCCTAGGGGCGGGACGCGGCCGAGCCGGGAGCGAGCATGGGGAAGCTGCTGGCGGTGGCTCTCGTCGGGATAGCGGCAGCTTTGCTGGCGGAGCGGCTGCTGACGTTCCGGTGAGTCGTGAGGGGCCGCCGGGCGGCCCGCAGCGAGGCAGGGCAGCCAAGGTCCCGGCGGGGAACGGAGGAACGAGGAGCCGGGGGGTACCGGGGATGGACTGCAGGGGCTCGGACCTGCGGGCGGTGCAAGGGAGGCTTAACTGACCCCTCAAGGTCGGTGCCGAGTCGGGTAGGGGTTGACGGTTGCAGCCCTCCGAGAGCGGAAGCACTTCAGCCTCTTCTCTGGAGCCTGGCTTCAGGGAACACGCACATGGCTCCAGCCTCCTTTCAGGGAGTTGTAGAGAGGCAGAAAGTCTGCCCTTAGTCCGGAGAAAAGGAGGCTAAACACCCCCAGTTTCCTCAGCTGCTCCTCCTCAGCCGTCTTCTCCAGACCCTTCACCAGCTTTGTTGCCCTTCTCTGGACCCGCTCCAGTACCACGATGTCATCTTGTAGTGAGGGTCATTGTCCTCAGCATCACTGCTATCATTATCACTAACAAGGGAAACACTTTTCCCCAGACGAAAACGAGGCAGCGGCTTCCTCAGCAGTGCCCTTTGCATACTCCATCAGGCATGAACTCTCTGCAGGAGCATTTGTCCAGCGGAAATGCCCTTTGCAATAGAAGGGATGTGAAATCTTCCCCAGGATTTCCCCCCTAACTTTGGGGTCAAGGGTGCCCCAAAGAGGAGACGATGTCCTGGGGGGGGGGAGGGGTACGTCTGTTTTTGCAGAGGCTGCAGTTAAGAGGCATGTGCCAACACTGGGATCTGTGAATTTCCTTCATCTTCTGTCTGTAGGATAAACAGTAAGTCAGAATCCGGCTGCCAGAAACTTGGGTTTCCTGCTGAAGCTGGCATCTGGGTAATAATAATCCCTATGTACACGAGGTTTCCTCTGAAGGAGCACAGACTTCTGTGGTGGTAAACTGGAGCCTCAGTCACTGTGAGCTAAAGTACTCAGCCGCTTTATGCTCCGTGTCCTACACTTCTTGTCACCAGGTGTGAACATGGACACTTAGCAGCTTCAACCCACAAGGACTAAAAACAGCTGACTTCAAAGCAGTGACATCCAGCTAATTGATTTCTGGATAGACAGCAGTTGCAGCTCATTACAGGAGGAGGGCTGTGCTGCCTGAACCCAGGTGCCTCACATAAATTAGACATCTTGCACTACATCCACCACAAGCATTAGTAATAACTGGGGTTGGTAGTGGGACCCACCCTACCCTGGAGTTGCTCACGGTGGAATGGCAGAGCTGGAAAACACTTTCAGGCTTTAGTGGGATGAGCCATTTCAGTGCACTGTGAAAAGCAAGGGACTCCACAGCCCCTCCACACTGAAGGGGCAAATGCAGTGTTTGGGGTCTGGCAAGCTGAATCTCCCTGGCAGAAGCAGGATCCCTCCCATCTCTCTAGCTCTCTGTGGGTTTTTCCTGTGTGCTGGGTTTCAACAAACTCAGCCTAGCAGCTGTCTTAAGGGTTGCAGAGTTTGGAAATACAACTTCAGATAACAAAGCCCTCTAACGTAATTTAACACAAACTTGAGAGGAGAAACTGTGGGTGGTGTTAACTCGTGCCAAGCCTCTCTGTTATGCATCCCCCACCCAGAAGACAGGAATCCAGCAGAAACTATTTGCTGAGTTTGATACCTTGTGTTTAGATAGTATGACGCAAGAATCCATGAAATACTTAAAAGATAAGGCTTGAAGAATTGTTACAAATCTCATAAAAACTCAGTTCTTCTTCATTCAGGTTTGTTTATGTATCTGTTATGCTCTTGATAGCTACCAAAGGGACTTGAGGAGGGATTGTGCAGCAGGAAACTGCTGAAGCCCTTGTGTGTTACCAGCTGAAAGGACACTGGTTCCACTGCCAACATTTTAAATTGCTAATTCTTCTCTGAAGAAAGGTCTGAGGAAATGTGCAAAGCCTGAATATGAATTATACTGTTGGTTTTCTTCCCTCAAAGCAAAATGCATCTGATATTATTGGTCATGTGCAGATTATTTGCATGCATACAGGGTGTTAGCATTTTGTAACACTTTGTTCTGATAGGGTGCTCAGCTTGCACAGTGCTCAAAACTGAATTGTGCTTCCAGAATGATCCTGGCTGTGCATGGATCTGTTAGAACAAGTCCAGACAAGGGCCGCAAAGGTGATCCAGGATCTGGAACACCACTGCTGTGAGGGTAGGCTGAGGGAGCTGGGGGTGTTCAGCCTGGAGAAGCCTCCAGGGGGATCTTACAACAGCTTTAATACCTAAAGGCAACCTACAGGGAGGGTGCAGAGAGACTTTTTACAGGAGTGTCCACTGAGAGAACAAGGGGGAAATGGATTTAATTGAAGGAGAATAGGTTTAGATTGGATCTTAGGAAGAGATTCCTCACTATGAGGGTGGCAAGACTCCAGAGAGGTTGTGGAGGTCGGAGCTGTTCAAGGCCAGGTTAGATGGGGCCTTGAGCAATCTGGTCTAGTTGGGAGTTGTTCTGCCCATGACAGGGAGGTTGGAGTAGATGATCTCTAAGGTCTCTTCCAGCCTAAGCCATTCTTTGAAAAAGAAACCAAAACTGGGAGCAACCCCCAGAATAACAGATGATTTTCAGTCCTATCAGTAAAAAAGACCCCAAAGACCTGGGACTGGTTAGTCTAGAGAAGAGGAAAAATGAGAGAGGCCTTTGACTGTGCAACAGGTTGCTGCTGAAGGAAAGGGAATGACTGTCATTTGTGTCCTACAAAGTGAGACAGTGGGTGGATGACGGAAATTGGAAAGAGAAGCCTGAGTGGGAAAAGGTGTTGTGCACAGGGATTGCACCAAGTAGCAAAATTCCTGCTTTTTTTGGGAATTGCTTCTCCCACGGTTTGCAGGCCTGCTGTGTTCTCAGTGCAGGCAGTTAGTTATCTAGGCCATCTGGCTCAGTGGCTGAGTCTGGCTGGGCTAGATAAACTCACACATGTTGGAAAGGCCTCTCTCTCTACACTGCAGGCTTGGGACCAGTGTCCTTTTGAATTACTCTCATTCCAGCCCATGAAGTGTTTCCCTGGGAATGCTGCGGGGATATCATCATGCTTTGTTGACTGCTGGCTGAGTTCCTGCTGTGCTTTTGGAGCAGCCTGCCCAGGAAAGGCTGATACAAATAGGAGAGGGGAAATCTCTTAGCAGGCAGCACTGTGGATGTGGGGCATGACTGCCCCAAGCACCCCCTGGTGCGTTCAGCTCTGCTGGCATGCCAAGGGGCAAAGGGGGAGAGCTGATATCTCTCCTGTGCAGCTTGTGGGCTGGGATCCAGTGTAATTCCCTGTCAGGACTCCTGAGCTGGGGGAGAGGGCTTGGGAGAGTTTAACTTGACTCCTTTCTCTTGCTGTCCTCTGTGCTTTTTACCCCCCTTTTTTTTTTTTTCTCCTCTGGCCTTATTGTTAACAATTTATGTCAATTATTTAGTATTGAAGCAACTCAGAATTCTTAATTAGGTGATTAAAAAGCTTCAGGACTGATATCCCATATGGTCCTCTCAACCATATCACATATTTTTCATACCACAGAGCGATAGTGCTGTTTAGTTTGTGTTTGTGCCTAAAACTACAATACAAACATGTCTGGGTTTAAGCTATGGGAGCTTTGCATTCAGAATTGCCTGGGGTTGGGGCAGGTACAGCCTCAGCACATGTTACAGGCATGCAAAGGAGTGACTTGGTTAGTTTAACTGCTTCCTCTTAGGGAAAAGAAAAAGAAATGTTCTAATGTGTTAGCTTGGACATTCTGACATAGAAACACAGCTTATTAGGGCACTGTGGACCAGCATGGTCAAACATTTCAGTCCTGCTACTGAATCATAGAATCATAGAATGGTAAGGTTGGAAGGGACCTCAAGAATCATCTAGTTCCAACCCCCTGCCATAGGCAGGGACACCTCCCACTAGTACAGGTTCCTCAAGGCCTCCTCCAACCTGGCGTTGAACACCTCCAGGGAGGGAGCAGCCACAACCTCCCTGGGCAACCTGTGCCAGTGTCTCACCACCCTCACTGGAAAGAACTTCCTCCTAACATCCAGTCTAAATCTCCTCTCTGCCAGTTCAAACCCTTTGCCCCTTGTCCTGTCATTACAAGATCTTGTCAATAGTCCCTCCCCAGCCTTCCTGTAGGCCCCCTTCAGATCCTGAAGGCTACTATAAGGTCTTCTGGAAGCCTTCTCTTCTCCAAGTTGCAGACCCCCAACTCTTGTAGCCTGTCCCTATAGGAGAGCTGCTGCAGCCCTCTGATCATCTTTGTGGCCCTCAGAATCATAGAACTGCTGGGGGTGGAAGAGACCTTTGAGAGCATCAAGTCCAAATGCTCGCCTAGAACTTACAGTGCCACCTCTACTGCTAAGCTACTACCACTAAACCACGTCCCTAAGCACTATATCCACACATCTTTTAAGTAGCTCCAGGCATGGTGACTCTACCACCTCTCTAGCAACCTTTCCCCATGCTTGATAGCCCTTTATGTGAAGAAATTTTTCCTGATATCCAACATGAACCTCACTTGACACAACTTGAGGCCATTTCCTCTTGTCCTGTCAATTGCTTCACATGAGAAGAGACTGGCACCCACCTTGCTCCGGCCTCCTTTTGTTAGAGGCTGAAGAGGCCTTCCCTCAGCCTCCTCTTCTGAAGACTAAACCACCCCAGTCCCTTCAGCTGCTCCTCATAAGAACCACAAAGTCACAGAATTAACCAGGTTGGAAAAGACTTCTAGGATCATTGAGTCCAACCTATCACTAACCCTTGTAATTAACTAAACCATGGCACTAAGTACCTCCCCCAGCCCCTCTTAAACACCTTCAGATTTGGGGACTCCACCTCTTGCTGTTTCTTCCTAATGTCCACCTTTCTTCCTAATGTCCAGCCTTTGTGTCCTTTTGTTCTGTCCCTGGGTACCTGGCAGAAGAGACCAACCCCACCTGGCTACAACCTCCCTTCAGGTAGTTGTAGAGAGTAATGAGGTCTCCCTTGAGCCTCCTCTTCTCCAGGACTTGTGTTCAAGGCCCTTCACCAGCTTCACTGCCTTTCTCTGGACCTGCTCCAGCAGCTCATCGTCTTTCTTGTAGTGAGGGGCCCAAAACTGAACCCAGTACCTGAGGTGCAGCCTCACCAGTGCTGAGTGGAGGGGACAGTCACATCCTTAGACAAATCTCTTTTGCAAAGCACCTCCCTAGTGAGGTGCCTTTAATACAGATTTGTAGACAACTTGGAATGCAGGAGATGGAGAAATAGGAGCTCAAGTAGTTACTTGCCTCTGTCTGTTTGTCCAGTAAATCATGAGCCAGAGATCAAGTTTTATGGGCACTGAGGAATGAAATAAACACTGCTGAGGAAGATGCTCTGGGTGGGCACCAGCAGAGAAGAGGAAAGGGCAAAGCTGATTGCTCAAAACTGTACTACCAAAGTGCCACCACTGTTGCTACCTTTGAATGTGGGCTAAGAAATGTAGAAAGTGCAACTGTTGGTGGCCTGGCCACCAAAAATAGCCAATGGGTTGGGGTAGGAGGTTGCCCTCTCCTCATCTGAAAAGCTGATCCGAATTGCCCTCTCCTCATCTGAAATGCTGATCCTAACTGTGGGTGCTGCTATATTTAGGTGGCTGAAACCTGAAGAAAGTGTGGCTATGATATTTTATGGTTTGAGCTGTGGTGGGGTCATGGGAGCTGGTTCCTGAAGCACATGAATCAAGTCGGGTTCGTGGAGTTATTCAGTGCGGGACAATCTCTTAATCCCTGCCTGTGTGGAGCCATCACAGCGATTCGGAGCAATTGCTGTTGTCAGTTCTGCTTTTTGCTTATTCAGTGTTTTACAGCTGATTTGTTGGGGCGATATGACAGGCAATAAACCGAGGATGAAGCCAGGCTAGGAGTGTTAGCTGTGCAATGCTGGCCGTGTGCTGTTAACCCTGCTCTTCCCTCCTGCAGGGCCAGGCTGAACGCTTCCCGGCAAGTGGCCCCGCTCACCCTGCCGACCTGCCGGCTCGTTAAAGGCATCGGTACGTGCTCCACATGCCTGAGTGCATTGCTTTTGCCCAGCTTGCTTTTGAAATGCTTCTCAAAGCCAGCTTTTTACAAGCCTCCTCCTGAAAACAATTTCACTTCCATTTGCTGCTTGGACTCTGAGGTAGAGAGAAACTGCAGGAAGAAATTGTACTGATAATCAAGCTAGTTTGGTTTAATACTTTTTGCTTTTGGTGTTTGATGTTCCTCACGCAGGATCAGGGCTGGCTCAGCTCTTCAGACAGTTAGTTGCTCAGCCTTTTGCCAGCTTGGTTGCAGATTCACAGATTGCATCAGGTGGAAGGGACCCTCAAAGGTTATCTTGTTCAACCCTGCCTGCAGTCAGCAGGGACACTTCCAACTAGGTCAGGCTGCCCAGGGCCACACCAGTTCTGACCCTGAATGTTTCCAGGGATGGGGCCTCAACCACATCTGGGCAACCTGTTCCAGGATTTCACCATTCTCTTGTAAGGAAACTCCTCATAATGTCCAGCCTAACTCTGCCCTGTTCCAGTTTCAAACCATTGCCTCTCATCCTATCACTACAAGCCTTTCTAAACAGTCCCTCCCCAGCCTTCCTGTAGGTCCCCTTCAGATATTGAAATGTAATTATAAGGTCTCCCTGGAGACTTCTCAGGCTGAGCAGCCCCAGCTCTTTCAGCCTATTGTTTCAGATCTATTAGACAAAGCTGGCTGGTGCTAGGGAGGGGAAGCAGCAACTCCCTTCTTGGATGTTCTGGCAGAACTGATAGGTCTTTGCTGGCATCCCACTGCAGAAACTGCAACTTTTGTTCATTATTGAGAAGGAGCAAAACAATCAATAAAGATGGATTGTTTATTGATGTCGGATCATCAAATAAAATGAAGAAGCAGCAATGCACAAAGTCTGCTTTGCTGTTGTGGACTCTCCTTCTCTGGAGACTTTCCAGACCTGTCTGGATGAAATCTTGTATGGCCTGCCTCAGGTGATCCTGCTTTGGCAGGAGGGTTGGACTAGATGATCTCCAGAGGTCCCTTCCAACCTCCAATGGAGCTGGAGAAGCACCATTCTGTGCTTCTCTTCCCTCTCTTGAAAACTAATACCTTGCAAACACTTCTCTGTTGCTAAGCCACTCAGGAAGTGAGTTGGGTTTTAGATCACGGTGTGCAGGCTCTTCAGGCAGGTGGCTACAGGTGCTTGTCAGCTGATAACAGACTGAGCACAGACCATGCTGCCAGGCTGCAAGCTTTGCAAGAAGGCCACAGACATGTGGTGAAGGAATGGCTGCCAAATGCCAGCGGGATTGCTCACCTTAGTGCCTCATTTTGCAGAGATTTAGGAGCAGACTGGTCCCATGTGGTGCAAACAGCAGGCAGGAGCTGAGTGTGATTGCAAAATTCAACTATGTGGTTTCAAAGAACAAGAGGTTGTATTTGTCACCTTAGTTTGGTTTGCAGAGAGGTTTAATAGAGTGGCTGAAATGTTGACTTTGTACTTTGGATCATGTATTTAGCACACAGCAACATTTCTGTCTTCTTCTGTTTCTCTCCCTTTAAGATAAGCAAGGTATAAAGTGAATGGCTTTAAATTTGATAGCTTTTTTTTGTGTCCTCCTTTCCCCCCAAATTGTCATTTTTAAACAATACAAACCTGAGGGCTGGGCTTTATTCTCCTCCTCAGTATTTTTGGGAATGTCTGAAATTCTGTTGAATTTTGCCTAGATTTTGCATGTATAAATAAAAAAAAAAATCATTGAATGAGCGTTAAGAACTTTGCCTTTGGGGCTTGCTGAGTCACTGAGCTGATTTCATAAATCTTGCTTCTTCCTTGTGTCAGGAATCAAACATCTTTGTAAAGTCAAATTACTGCTGTGTGCAGAGTTCCTTTGCCTGAGGTTATGTGCAGAAGGAATTTCACTTTAAAAAAATTTCTGAGTCCTCTAGATTGAGCTGAAATTTACTCACAGAGGACTCTGAATAATGCTTCTTTGATGGTGATTAACATAAAACTAATTGCTGAGTAATGCTTTTAAGCATGTGCTAGAGCAGGATCACCTAGATCAGGCTGACAGGAATGCATCCAGGTGGGTTTGGAAAGTCTCCAGAGAATGAGACTCCACAGCATCTCTGAGCAGCCTGCTCCAGGGCTCTGGCACCCTCACAGCAAAGAAGATTCTCCTTAAGTTCAAGTGAAACCTCCTGTGTTCCAGTTTGTGCCCACTGTCCTTTTTCAAATCACTGGGCACCACTGAAAAGAGCCCAGCCCCATCTTCTTGGCCTTCACCCTTTAGCTACTGGTCAGCATTGAGAAGATCTTCTCTCAGTCTTCTCTCTCTGGGCTAAACAACCTCAGGTGTCTCAGTCTCTCCATAAGGGAGAGGGTACAGCCCCCTCATGGCCCTGTGTTTGACTCTCTCCAGAAGTTCCCTGCCTTCCTTGAACTGAGGAACCTAGAACTGGACACAATACTCCAGGGTAGAGAGGGAAGAAAACCTCCCTTGACCTGCTGGCCACACTCTTCTTCATGCACTCCAGCAGACAACAGTCTGTGGCCCTCTTGGCCACAAGGGCACATTAATGGCTCAAGCTTTAGTTGGGAAATGCAGGTTGTAAATGTCTCTGGACACATCAGTGCAGATGTCTGCCTCCTGCCTGGAGCCCAGCTGACATTCAGAACCAAAACCTAGGAGATGGATAATAGACTGGCTCCATGCAGTCCTGTCAGAAAAGGACATTCCTGAGAGCTGGACTTGTACTAAAAAAAGAGGGATTTTTTGATAGGAAATATTTAGTATCACCTGAAAAAGTCTCTTTCTGTCTGTCTTGCAGAAACTGGATCAGAAGACATCGACATACTTCCCAATGGCCTGGCTTTCATTAGCTCTGTAAGTGCCTGTGCCCCCTCCCCATGCAGGGCCCTCCCTGCTGCCTTACCTACAGAAGCCACAGGTGAAAATTGCAGGATGGGCTCTTCCCACAAGGCTGACTGGCTCCACAGGAACAGCAGCAGCTTAGCTGCTGTTTTCCTCTGCTTGACCAAGTGTACTGCTTGAGGCTGAAGTGGTGGTGGTGGCTCTGATGATGTATCCTACTGCACTGCTTCATCTGCCCACATCATCTTTCATTTCTTCCATGCTGCTTGCCATGTTGACAGGTCAAGCCTCTCCCTTACTTAGAAGCTGTGTTAATTCCCAGACATAAAAAAACCCCAAATGACCACTAATTTTATGTGTTGATTTTGTTACTCCTGAGTGTTTTTTAGCCTTTAGGGCATAGTTTTTTTCAGACTTTTCCTTGCAGGATGATTGGTGATTATTTTTCTAAAGCAGAAACTGATGCTTCAAGGGCACCCAGGGAATGATCAGGTTGCAAAATTCATGCCAGAAGTTGGGAGCTGTCACACTGCTGTTGTTCCCTGTGGATGCAGGCAGTGGTGCTGTACTTCCAGTTTGTCCTTCCCCACCGTGGGCTTTGTTTGCAGGGTGGTTTGACATATGAGGAGCACTCACCCCAGGTGGTGCCGTGGGCACAGCTCCTCATGCCCTCCATGCAGCCTGCTCCCTCTGCAATGCAAGCCCTGGGCTCAGCAGGGAAGGCAGAGCTGCTCCCTCTCTGGCCATCCTGTCATGGTGAGCTGAAGCAGAGGGACGCCAAAAGGGTTCTCAAGGCCTGGAACAGACTCCTCAGGGAGGTGGTTGAATCCCCATCCCTGGAGGTGTTTCAAAGAGGCAGAGATGTGGTGCTGAGGGATATGATTTAGTAACAACCTTGGCAGAATTAGGGAATGGTTGGTCTGGATGATCTCTTCCAATCAAAAACCATTCCATGTTTCTATGACATCCTGATGTGTGCTTGCAAAGCTGATCAAGGCTCCAGCATTTTCAGCCCTATGATGCTTCCCTTTGCCCTCTTTTATCCAGGAATGATTTTTGTGTTTTGATTTTACAGGGCTTGAAATATCCAGGAATAAAAAGCCTTGCCCCAGACAAGCCAGGTGAAATATTTTTGATGGATTTAAATGAAGACAATCCCAGAGCAGTGGAACTGAGAATCAGCCGAGGGTTTGACCTGGCATCCTTTAACCCTCATGGGATCAGCACCTACATAGACAAAGGTAAAGCCAGCTGAGGCAGACCTCAGCCTCAGCAGCACAAACAGAAATCCCTCTGCAGCCTTGCTCTACACCTCCAACAGCCTGCTCTTGCTGGGAGAGAAAATATTTTCAAGCTTTTTGACTTTCTAGGCCTCTTGTCTAGATGCTAGCTGCCATCCTTGCACAGTGTCTCAGGCTGGCTGAGACACAAAGGTGTTCTGTAGGACACCTGTAGGAAAGAAAATATGAGAAAAGTCACAGGCTCACAGGATGTCAGGGGTTGGAAGGGACCCAAAGATCACTGAGTCCAACCCTCCTGCCAGAACAGGACCTTTTATCCTAGCTCAGGTCACACAGGAACACATCCAGACAGGCCTTGAAAGGCTCCAGAGAAGGAGACTCCACAACCTCTCTGGGCAGCCTGTGCCAGTGCTCTGGGACCCTTAGATTCAAGAAGTTGCCCCTTGTGTTGAGCTGGAAGCTCCTGTGATGCAGCTTCCATCCATTGCTCCTTGTCCTATCCCAGGGAGCAAGTGAGCAGAGCCTGTCCCCCACCTCCTGATCCCCAGCCATCAGATAGTTATGAATGTTTATTAAATCCTCTCTCAGTTTTCTCTGCTCAGACTAAGTCTGAGAAGTTGAAAACCACACAAGCTTTATTTTACCACTTTACATCCATCTCACCCAGGGCTCAAGGGTATTGAGTAGTGACCTCAAAAGAGAGGAGGCTGTGACTAAGAGTGACCAGAATTGAGGCTTTTGTGGCTAAACAGTAAATTAGCAAATCACTGCAAGCTACCAAGTCTCTGTTACTCTGTGGCCAGGGGTTTGGAAGGGACCCTCAAAGGGTCCTGCAGTGAGCAGTGACATCTCCAACTAGATCAGGTTGCTTAGGGCACCATCAAGAGACCTTGAATGTCTCTGGGGATAGGACCTCCACCACTTTCTGCACACTGTAACTGTATGGAGGCTTAGGTCAAGCTGCAACAATGGGTCTCTTTCTCCAGCTAGTTGTAAACTCTTAGTTGCTCTGCTAAAATCCCCAAGGAAAGGATAGGGAGAGTAAGGAGAGCGTGGAGGGTATGTTATTGGTAGCCAGAGCTTGCCATAGGACAGCATGTCCTGGAGAGGAGAACATGGCAATGCTTTTAAACTAGAGCAGGGTAGATTTAAGTTGGATGTTAGCAATAAGCTCTTCACAATGAGGGTAGTGAAATGCTGCAACAGGTTGCCCAGAGAGGTTGTGGAGCCTCCATTTCTGCAGCCCTGCCTGGATGCCATCTTGTTTTAGGTGAACCTGCTTAGGGAAGGGTGTTGGACTAGATGTGCTCCAGGAAGCTTCCAACCCCTTTCATTGTGTGGTTCTGTGCTGATTTCTTTCTTCCTTGGTAGAACCAGCACAGATGTAATTTACACAGCAGTTCCCTGTAGAGTGAGCCTGGGAGAAGAGCAACTGGAGCTCTGGAGCCACTTGCAGTGGCATCCTGCATTACTTTGGTGCTTGTCCTTCTCCCTCAGGGGAGCTGTGAGACAGATGCACCAAATCCAACATGTGCTCTGTACTGAGGGCTGCTTCAGCGCTGTGGGTGCTTAGCCTTGCAGACTGGTGCAGAAAATTCAACTGTTTCCATCTCTCTTTTCAAGATGACAGTGTGTACCTCTTTGTTGTGAACCACCCCCAGCAGAAGAGCACAGTGGAGCTGTTTAAGTTTATGGAAGATGACAATTCTCTGCTGCACCTGAAAACCATTCGACACGACCTTCTGACCTAGTATTGGAGCTAAACACATCTCTCCCCTCCCTCCCCTCTCTCCCTCCCCTATCTCCATCCCCTCTCTCCCTCTCCTCTCTCCCTCCCCTCTCTCCCCCCTCAGTACCATCTGTAATTGCAAACCCTTTATGTCTATGAGAAGCCCATGTCCTGGCTGGGTTCTGGGCAGTCCTACAATGCTCCTTCATGCTTTCATTTCATTCTTTCATTTATTTCTCTCTCTTTATTTTGCTAGTGTGAACGATATAGTAGCCACAGGACCAGACAGTTTCTATGCCACCAATGACCACTACTTCACTGACTTAATCTTGATTGCCTTGGAGATGTTCTTGGGTTTATCTTGGTCCAATGTTGTTTACTACAGTCCAAAAGAAGTTAAGGAAGTAGCAGCTGGGTTTTATTCAGCCAATGGAATTAACACCTCCCCAGACAGAAAGTAAGTTTCTCGTTGCCTTAGAATTTGTTTGCTCACGCCAAAGAATGCCCAAATTCTGATCTCTCTGTGACCAGGTGTCTAAACTGGCTTATGTAAGGCAAGGTGCTACTTGCACAACATCAGTGATGTGGAGGGTTTGTAGAGCAGAAGTCTTGTATCTTCTTCTCAACTAGAGGCACTGTTTGCTGCTTTGCATGGGCATTAGGTGTGCAACAGGATCAAAAGCTGCTGTACTTCAACCAGCCCTGGGGATATTGTTTGTAAGGACTGGTGGGGCGGGATTTCTGTGAGAGGGAGATGCTGCACAGTCTGAAAGTCTGCATGACTCAGTTAACCAGCCTTCAGGTGTATATAAATGAGCTTAGGTTTGAAGGGAAGCATACTTGTGGGCCTTGGGATCCAAGGGTCTGTGTCAGTGTCACAGTGGCACTGAGAAGACCTGGCACAGTGTGAAGCTGCAATGGTGTCTCAGCAGCTTGGCTTCAGTTCAGTGCCCTGTGGCCTGCTTGCAGTCTGTTGCTGTCTGAAAACTCTGAGCTGGATTTGCTCCTGGGAGAAGCTGGGTTTGCACAGGAGGAACTGGCTGCTTTTGGTGTCTGCTCACTCTTGTATATCTCTAAGAGCTGCTTTCTTTTGAAGGTACATCTATGTGGCAGATATATTGGACCACAGTGTCCATGTTATGGAAAAACATACTAACTGGAGTCTAACCCACGTGAAGGTGAGCTGCTGCTGCTCTGTGGAAATGAGGCCTGTGTGAATGTTGGACAGATTTGCCCCCATGAATGCTTGAGATTTCAGCCTGACCTTGTGTAAAGCTCTGGTCTGGACAGCTCCTGCTGTGGGTCTGCAGAAGTGCTGTGTGCCCCTTACACAGCTTCAGGTCTTGCACTCTCACACCAGCAAGCAGAGAAGATCCTTGGGCGTGCTGTAGAGCCACAGTGGAAGTCTGCCTCAGTCAGTTTGGGTTAGACAACCAAGCAGTGAAGCCATCAGTCAGCACAAGTGTAGGTGGGGAGGCTTGGAGCAGCAAGCAGGTTTGTCATGGCACAGAGGAGGGTGTGGAGCACTTCAGGAGCAAAGTGTAACAACACTGAGGGAGAAAAGAGTCCTCAAAAAAATCAAAGTTCTGTCTGCTGGGAGCACTGGACAAAGCTGTTGGTTATGTTCTGGTTTGTTTCCAGGACTTCTGCTAGCTTTAACTGCTCTTTTCCTCCCCTGTGCCCTCTCTGTTGGCTAGACCCTGCAGCTGGACACACTGGCTGATAACCTGTCTGTGGACCCTCACACTGGGGACATCTGGGCAGGATGCCACCCCAACGGCATGAAGCTCTTCTACCATGACTCTGACGATCCACCTGCCTCTGAGGTACCTTGTGGGAGACTCTGGGCGCTGCCTGTGGTGCCACAGAGTTGCTTCCTTCAAGCCCCCCTGCCCTAGCTTAGCTCTGCATTACACAGGGAAGTGCTTGGCCAGCCTTTGTGAGGCAAAGGCTCAGCTGGCTTCCAGCTCACAGCTTCTGCTCTCAAGGGGAACGCCTGCACAGTGCATTCCCACTAACAAACACCTATTCAGCTCCTCAGGAGACAACGGAATCATTTCCACCCAGCAGCTCAGGCATAGCTCTGCTATGAGGACAGGCTGAGAGAGTTGGGGATCTGCAGCCTGGAGAAGTGAAGGCTTCCAGGAGACCTTAGAGTAGCCTTCAGGATCTGAAGGGGGCTACAGGAAGGCTGGGGAGGGACTATTGACAAGATCTTGTAATGACAGGACAAGGGGCAAAGGGTTTGAACTGGCAGAGAGGAGATTTAGACTGGATGTTAGGAGGAAGTTCTTTCCAGTGAGGGTGGTGAGACACTGGCACAGGTTGCCCAAGGAGGTTGTGGCTGCTCCCTCCCTGGAGGTGTTCAAGGCCAGGTTGGAGGAGGCCTTGAGTGACCTGTGCTAGTGGGAGGTGTCCCTGCCTATGTCAGGGGGTTGGATCTAGATGATCCTTGAGGTCCCATCCAGGCCTGACAATTCTGATTCCACCAGCAGTCACCAGCAGCTGCTCAGCCTAACAAACTTGTTTCAAGGTGGGTGGAGGCCTTTCAGCAGCTGTGTCCCTCTCCTCGTCGGGCAGGTGCTGCGCATCCAGGACATCCTGGGGGAGCGGCCGGCAGTGACGCGCATCTACGCCGACAACGGCTCCGTGCTGCAGGGCAGCTCGGTGGCAGCTGTCTACGAGAGCAAGCTGCTCATTGGCACCGTCTTCCACAGAGCTCTCTACTGTGAGCTATAGCTCAGTCAGGGTAAGGTCTGCTGCTCTGGAAGGAATTGAAGTTCTTGAGAAGTTAGCTTCTGCTAGATTTCACTAACGAGGCTGTTCCAGCAACGGTGAACTAGAGCCATGGAAAGGGATTTTTTTTTCCTTGTCTTCCTCTGCAAAATGAGAGTTTTGTGCAATAGCAAAGGAAATGGAATTAAAGGTGAGAAACTACTTGGTGTAATGGGGAGGACCCTGTGCTGTTAACAAAGAGGAACTCTGAAGTTGAAATTCGGATGACTCAGCTGTCAGACACTGCCTTGCCTGTTGTGACTGGATTTGTGGGTTTGGGGGTTATACCCCCAGAGAGCACTGAATCTGTAAATGAGTTGCTAACCACCGATGTGCTTCTTGTCACTGGCCCCTGGGCCTTACCAGGGACTTCTGTGCTAGGGCTCTTCCAGACCCTCCTCTTGGCTTTCCCTAATGCTCCTGAAGTAATTGGGAGGAGAATAACTGTTATTTCAGTCACGCTGCTTTCTTCTTCCCCCATGAAGCCATCTCCTAACCTGACTTCAATTTAATAATTCACCTTAATCCTCCTGAGAAAAGAGGAGGGCACCACTAGAGAATGGTTGGACTCAATGATCTTCAAAGGTCTTTTCTAACCAAACCCATTCTGCTCCAGGCTCAGGGAGCTGCTGAGCAGAGCTTCAGTAGTGCACTTAGAGCTTCTTCCCATACCTGTTTTAATGAAGATAGTAGTCTGGGTTGAGGATTCTTTCATCTTGTTGCAGGTGGTGGCCATATTATCAGCAAGGAAGATTTCTGATTCAGCTGCAGGGAAACACAGGCTGGGTTAAGACAGATTAAGTGTGTGGTGTTTGGCAGGACAAGTGCAGAGTGTTTGGCCTACATTCTGCCAGATGTAAATGCAGGGAAATGACAACACAAATCAGACAGCCTGCCCCCCTCTGCTGCTTCCTCACTGAATGCTTTACTAAAACTCAAACACATCCAGACATCTTAGGCATGTTCAGAACTGCTGTGCTCTCTGAGGTGCCCCTTACACTGGGTTATAAAATGGTGGAGTGTTTTCTGTATCACAACTAACCCAAGGCTTTCCAACACACAAACACTGACCAGCACCAGCAGCAGCCTATTTTCACATCACTCTGCAGGCTACATTTCACTTGCATATGAAGCCCCAAAAGGGCCAATCTCTTTCTTTACTCTTTTTTTTTTTCCCTTGCTTTTTTACATAATTATGGATTGTAAAAGAGATCCACTTGGAGGCCTGGCAATCGAGCCAAGAGCTTGGCATTAAAATCATCTCCATAGAGCAGAAAGAAGGAAAGAACAAGGAGGGGAAGATCCATGTCCTCTCCCCACAGTCTGCCCCATGCAGCAACAGCTGCCCAGTCACAGGCTCACAGGAACCTCTGGAGATCTTCCAGTCCAACCCCCTCCTGCCAGAGCATCTAGCAGGTCACACAGGAACACATCCAGACAGGACTTGAAAGGCTCCAGAGAAGGAGACTCCACAACCTCTCTGAGCAGCCTGTGGCAGTGCCCTTACAGTAAGGAAGTTCTTCCTCACATTGAGGTGGAACTTGCTGTGCTGCAGTTTCCATCCATTGCCCTTGTCCTACCCCATGGCACAAGTGAGCAGAGGCTGTCCCTGTCCCTTCCTTCCTGACCCCAGCCCTCAGATATTTATAGACATTGCTCAGATCCCCTCTCAGTCTTCTCCTCTCCAGACTAACCAGCCCCAGGGCTCTCAGCCTGTCCTCAATCAGGCAGTACTGCAGTCCCTTCAGCATCCTTGTAGCCCTCCCTTGGACTCCCAAGTAGATCCCTGTCCCTCTGCAACTGGGGAGCACAGAACTCACCATTTAATATTTCTTCTGGAACGAGCAAGAACTGGGCAGGCAAAGTGAGGACTCAATACAAATTGTAGTAAAGATTCAGGAGCTCTCAGTTTATTGCATTCGTTGTCTAACAACAAAGAATACTCATTGGCAAGAAAGTTATTTACACTAACAAATCAACTTGAAACCACGAGGCTCTGTTGTTTGTATTTAAACTGTAAGAAAACAAAGGGCCACCAGGATGGATTTTTGTTTTGATGTCTCCCAGTAACTAAATATTAACCAAAGTTGGTTGTTGGGGTTTGTTTGTGTGTTGGTTTGTTTGTTTTTTTGGTGGGGGGAAGGAAGGGGAGGAAAACTCAACAATCTAGAGAAGTTCATATCAACCAAGCACAAGAGAACAAGCTCAGACATGGCACTACTGTGTCTTTCATGCAGATGATCAGACACCAAGATGTACAAAGGAAAAGTTCAGGAGAACATGCACTTCATATACATTTGACCTCTTGGAAAAATAAAGAAAAGGAAAAGGAAAGTCTTGGAAGCTCAACCACCTCTCTTCCACCATAGAAAAAGAAACCCATGTGAGTAGCCAATTTGTACAGTGAGCACAGTGCAGTTTAGTCTTTTAGCTGCCAGGTCTTCTAGCAATGGCTGCCACCTGTCAGTGGCCAGTGAGATACCTCTGCCATGGGACTGGGAGAGAGGAAAGCAGCATGGCAAGGTCTGAGGGATTCACTGTGCACACCCCTCCAGAGGGGCTGCTTGCTCTGCATCCCCCTTTCCTTCACACACTTCTAGTTCTGTACCAGGCTCCAAGCCCAACTTCCACTGCTGCCAGTGACAAAGCTTCCAGCAGGAGGCTCAAGCTGCTGGGTTATGGAGATTGGACCCCACCCTCACGAGCTGTGAGCCCTCCTCACCTCTCCTCACCCTGCCAAACTCAGCAGCTTTGGTTTCACAAACCTTCCAGCTCGTTCCTAACACAGCCCAAACCTCTCAAAGAAACAGGCAGCTCAAGGCACTGCTGCCAACCCTATGACAAGAACTTGTGAAATCACTACTTCATGCCAACAGGAGAAGTACCAGTTAGTCCTGCCAGTTCACCACAGAAAGCTCAGTTTGTGAGGGACTGGAGGGCTCAATGTCATGCCTAAAGTATCACAGCTTTGAAAAAAATCAGTTTTATACATGGCAAAGTACAGTAAAATCCATGCAGGAGGTCAACCAAAGGGACTGTGCAACCCACACTCCACTGTGCTGAGTGGGTAGGTCGCCTTGGGTGTCACTCATAATCCTGCTCAGAAGCAAGGTGCTGAAAGTGCTCCAGTGGAAATCAAAGTTAGGGTTAAAAACAGACAAAGAATATTTCCTTCCTTGAATAGTGACACTCCAATAAAGCATCCTGCCAACCTCCAGCCCCCTTAGTACAGTTCTAGAAAGAGTGACTTGAATTCTTTCCAACCACTAATGCACCCAGACTCAACCAAACCCATCCACCTGCTCCATGCACTCTGCAACCCATTTGACTGGTAAAGACTCACTTGGCTGAAGTGGTGCTGCTGTGTTCACTGCTCTGCTTTGCAAGTGCTTCAGGCCCTGAGACTCTCAGGTTTTCAAGTGAGGGAGAGCACAGATTGAGGGAAGTGCTATTAGAAGGGTTCAGCTCCTCTACCACTTTGATGCTAGTGCAGGGACAAGGCCACACCTAGGAAGAGCAGGATCAGGTTTTACTTTTGCTTCACCAATATCTACCCTCTGCAAACACACAGCTAAGAAATCAACACAAGACTCAATTCTTACAAACTGCCCCTACATGTCAGCACTGAAATCAGCACAGCAAACCAGCAGAGCCTGCAGGGCAGAGGCTGTGAAGAGCTGCAGCTCGAGCTGTGCAAACCTTGCCCTTGGATCTGCAGTGCTGTGCTAGCGCCTGGGATAGTAATTCATGGCCTGTAACTGCCAAGCAAGTCTCAGCTTTCTACAAATCCAACATCAACCTGGGACACCACCATCACCCTTGGATACCCATAGAGAAACCTCTTAAAAACATTGCTACAGTGTAACATCATTGAAACCTCAACCAACCACTGAATGCATTTATCACCACTGTGTTTAAAACAGGTAAGTTTCCAGTTTTCCCAGATCATTTCTCTCTTACACATAAACCGAGGACCTCCTAAAACAGCAGAATGCTTGTTTGGAAAGGATGTTTTTAAAAAAAAAAAATTTCTATTATTTTTTTTCTCCTACAAAGAGCACAGAAAGCTTCACTGCAGTGTGGAGTTCTTGTTAGCAGGTGTTTGGTCGTGGGTTGTTTGGGTTTTTTTACCCTAACAAAAATAGCCCAAGCCTTTAGAAAGAGGAGGAAGTACCCTTTAGGGCAATTTCAATTTAAAAACCTGAAGAAAATATACATCAGAAAAGTGGTAGAAACTTGGATTTGGAAGGAAAAAGAAAGCTAAGGCTAAGTAGATCTGGTGTGTGTTAATGTTGGAGGAACGAGGCTCCTCCAACATGTTCATGTTCATGTTGGAGGAAAGAGGCTCAGGCCACAAACCCTTTCGTTTGTCAAAGAAATTAATTCTCAGGATCAAAAGCAGTGGGACTGCTCCACAGCTGAGCTTCAGAGGCAGATCTGAATGCCATCAAGTACAGAGCCAGAGAAGCCAAGGGCAGCAGAGAATCCCCATCAAGGACAAAGCCAGAGAAGCCAAGCCCAACTAATCCAAACATTTTCTCCAGCAGAATCCCACCATTTGCATTTTTTCAGGCTGGCAAAGTGTAAGTTCAGGATTCTAACCTGATGTTAAATGACTTCTGTGTTGGTCTGACTGCGTAAAGACTGCTCTTACAGGGGGCTGGACTCGATGATCTTAGATGTCTCTTCCAGCCCCTACCATGCTGCAACGCTGTGAAGGGCAGTGAGGTTTCTCCACCATAAATGCTGCTGTGTGGTTGGCTTTGACTACAAAGCTGGAAGTTGCTACCTCTGGCTTCTCCTTGTGGGTGTTTGCCTGGTGTCTCTCCATTCTTCTGAACAAATACTGAATATTTTAACACTGCTTGTAGGAGGCAGTAAGAGCTTGCAGTGCCAGCTCTATGCTGCTGCTGTCACAGCCAGAACTACACACAGCAGACTTTGCCACTGGCCTCAGGGAGCAGGAAAAGAAGAATCTCTGAAGGATGGAACATGACCACTGCTAAGCCATCAAAACATTATACAGCCTAGAGTCAAAAATTCTGGGGTTTGTGGGAATGTTCTTTAAACACATCAATCCAACCAGTTAACAGATGGCAGCTTTGGATTACTTTGTAACCATCACCTCCAGGGCAGCACTGATTTTAACAACCATGTACACAGCTCAACCAGGATCCCTCCTCTTCCTCTTCTTAAAGTGCACTCCTGCAAGAACTATACACCTCTTCAGCACAGTCGAGTCCGACAACCATTTCCAACAACAGCTTCAGGACAGCACAGCACAAAACTATTCGCCACAGTGCTTCCTGGAGAAGGGGTCTGAAGATGTGGTGTTTTTCTTGGAGGTGGTGGTGGTGGGGAAACCAAACCCAAACCCTGAAACAAAATAAGCCCAGTTTCCTGTTCAAAACACATGGAAAAGAAAGCAGAGTGTGCTATAAGAAAGTTGCCTACACAGCGGGAGCACAAGGACATTTGTACAGATCTACAGGCTGTGCTCTAGTGAGAGATTCCTCCTTGCTCAGATACCTGCAGGATAAATGTTATCCTCAGATCTCTGTGTAAACCCACAGAATCAGTTAAGGCTTTGCCTCCTTCCTGGGTAAGCTATTGTGCAGTTAACAGAAAGAGTTCCACCTCCTGTCTCTGGCCCAGGGTGGATATCGACTCTCCAGGCTTGATCTCCAGTGTATGATCAGAAGTCACTGAATAGTTGTGTTTCCAGAGCAGTGCTGCTTCAAGGACCGAGATGAAACTTACTCCAGTTGACAGAGTTGAGTGTCCAAATGCTGTGAAGGCGCTGAACTTCCAGTTAGAAAGTGAAGTTAACTCTTACCCAGACAAAGCACAGCTCCTTCTGAACAGCTGAAGAAACGTCCCCCAGTTCTTCTGAGTGGCCACCCTGTTCAGCAGAGGTGAAGCAGTGGACCGTACTCCTCGGCATCATGCTGGTTACTGACGTGACCTAACACACAGAGCTCAGCAGAGAAGTTTGGAAGGAAACATTACCACACGAACATGGAATCTGGCAGCTGTCAAGAACAACGGAACCAACCGCGGGGCTGGGCTGTGCCAGCCGGCAGCGGCCAGGCGCGGGAGCTGGGTTTGAGGGGAAAGGAGCCTAGGGAACGGAGACCTGCCCAGGCACTCTATGTACAGCCCCGCTGCGTGTGCGCAGCCTCCTGGAGGCAGCACGGGGAAGCCGCAGGGGCACCGGAGCGGATCTGAGCTGCTCTTCCCTTGCGGCGCCGCCGCCTGCCCCAGGGCCGCTGCCGGTCACTGCTCGCTGGCGCCCTCTGTCGCGTCTGACGAGCACTTGTCTGGCTTCTTCGATTTCCTTTGCAGCTGTTCCTGTTCCTTCTTCCGCAGCTTTTCCCTTTGCTTCTCCATCTTCTCTTGAGCTTTGCGAGCCTTCTCCAACGATGCTTTCATCTCCTTTAGCTTTTTTTTCACGACTGCTCTGTCCTGGGAAGATGTCATACCAAGAGCCTGAGGTGAGGAAAACAAAGGTGAGGAAGACAATTTGATACCTCTCACCTCCACCTTTTTTCTTATTCCAGTACTAACTTTTCTTAAGTAGAATCGTAGAACAGTTTTGGTTGAAAGATGATTAGATCATCTAAGATGATCTAGTCCAACCAGCAACTTAACACCTCCATGCCCAAGGAAGTATCTGACAACTGGAGACAGACTCAGATACATAACTGCTGCATAAGGAAGACACTTCTGTACTATTGGCCATGCCTTCCACTTCTGGAATATTAAAGAATTAGATCCTATTGCCACCACCGATGTTGATTTCATTGACCAAACGAGGCAAACAAAGATTTAATTATTTACCTGAAGTCATCTAAGTGGACATAGAACATAGATGGTTGGACCTGATGATCTTAAAGGTCTTTTCCACTGAAAGGGTTCTATGATTCTGACTTCCCCAATTCTCACTGCCATGCCTTATCAAAAGTTCACTCTTCTAAAACCCCTAGAGCTAGGGAAATGCCAGCAAAAAATTTCAGGAAGGAAACACCAAACTTGGACTCTCAGATCTGCTGAGCTCCCCACAATGCCTTCCTGCAATTATTTTTTATAAAAGCAGGCCTCATATTTTCACTACAAGAACCAAGGAATGCTTCAACTATCAAACCTGCATTTATCATAGAACCATGGAATGGTTTGTGTTGGAAGAGACCTTAGAGATCACCTAGTTCTAGCCTCCTTGCTATGGGCAGGGACACCTTCTGCTAGAGCAGCTTGCTCAAAGGCCTTATCCAGCCTGGTCTTAAACACTTCCAGGAACGAGGTGTCCACAACTTCCCAGGGCAACCCATCCCATTAGCTCTGTGGTATCAGCTTGTGTCTCCAGTATCCCACTAATCCATTTTCCAGCTGCTACTTCTGATTTATATCTGTTTACTGTCTTCTCTGGATCACCAGCCAGAGCTGGATGAGAGATCTGTGCATGCAAACAGCACTTAATGTGCTGCTGTGTTGCTTATGCAAGTTAGGGCACGTTTTATACGCTCAGAGTCTTCAGGAAGCAAAGGGAAGACTTCCCTTCAACTTCTCATCACTGCATCTGAAGCTTCTGAACCCAAGTGTGCATGGGAACTCCTCAAGATTGCTGCTGTGGCTTTCTGCTCTGTGTTTGCTATTCTAGTCCAGCACCACCCCACCACCAGGGAGTCACTGCTGCTGGCCAAAGTCCTACCTAAGTGACAACAAAGATTAGTTATTCCTGAAGTCCAGGCAGTTACCTTGAGCTTGCTGCCATCCAGCTGAAGGAGATGCTCCCCATTGACATTGTGGGCGCTGAATTCAGACACATACTGCTCCAGGTTGAGGCTCACCAGCCAGTGGGACACCTGCTGCACACTCCACTCCTGCACCGCACGGCTCTGGCACTGGCTGTGCTTAGGAGACTGCCCCTCGTCCAGGATCTGTGACAAAGGCAGGGTAGGCTGGCTGAGGAGCAGCATTCTTCTGCACAAGCCACCAGCATCAGAGCAGAGCTGGCTGTGTCAGCTTTACACTGCAGTCAACAGCATCACAACACTGTACCCCATCCGGTATCTAAGGATGGGTACAAGGTACACAAGAAGTCTTCTATCAATAGACAGAAGAACAAGGAGGTGACATTCCTCTGGACCCAAAGAAGGACTGAAATCCCTAGCTGGCACCATTCCAACCAGGTATGCTCCCACTTCCTCTCCTTCAAACTGGAACATTTCTGAGGGATGCAATGAATACTGCACTCCACTTCACAGGCTCATTCACAGATGTGTTTAAGCTATGAACCAAGAAATTCAGCGGGAAAAACCCCCTGAAGATGGAAGTGATGACATCAAACAACCAGTGAGAGTCATGCTGTCCATGCAAGACTATTAGAGGACACAGAGGAGCAGTAAGGAACACACAGCTGTCCCTCAGCCCTGGCCCTGCTCTCCTCACCTCCCGCTGCTGCTGCAGAGAGCACAGGAACAGCAGCAGAGGGGGAGGTTGGGTGTCAGCTGCTGGAGCAGTCCTGTGTCCCTGCTCTGGCAGTTTATCCCACTCCACTCATGGGTACGCCATGAAACAAAAGCTATTCTATCCCAGCTGTCTGCTGTGAGAGCAGCTTTTACAGAGGGCGAGATGGAGCTGGGAGCTTTCAGTGTCCCTCTGCCCAGCTCTCAGGGCTGAGGAGAAGACAGTTCAAGCACCATCTTCTCCTTCTATCACCAGCAGGAGCTCAGTGCAGCTGATGTGTGGCCTGCCGGATTTGCTCTGACACCAACCCTCCTCCCCCTTCCAGCACGCTGTAGAAACTGCAACTTGCTGAAGCTTTGAAATCTCCTAGCAGAGGGGAGAGGGGAACTGCAGAGCAGGAGAGGAGCCAGCGATGATCTGCGTGCTGTGCTGGAACACACAGAGGGTTTGCCACACCACAACCGCGACAGGAGGAAGGTGACCCTGCGAGCGGGGATGCCACGGCCACACGATTCAGCACAACAGCACACCAGTGTCTCACCTCATCATCAATCATATCCAGGCTCTGAGGGAGGGAGCAACAAAGAAATGGGAAAGAAAAGCATTATAGAAAGGAAGTAGAGAACACAGAACAGCATGTCAAAGGTCAGGCAGCACCCAGATTGGCAAACAGAGAGCCACTCAGAACCAAAGAGTTCTCTAAATTAAAAGTGTCTCCAGAGGCAGAGAGACTATGTTGGAAGCTCAGCACACACACGACTTGGCAGCTAAACCTCTAAGACTCTCAACCAAACCCTCCTGGAGTTCCTGGGCTTGACACCCTAGAACCAGTGAGGTCCTTCCTTATGGCTCCAAGAGCAAAAGCTCCTTAGAGCTGAAGAACTGGGGTCCCTCCCATCCTCTCATTTGTGTCATCCCTTCAAATGTTCAGGGCAGATCTGGTGAAGACACCTGAGAGGAGGAGTGCTGGCAGCTATGGTAGGCTGTGAAGGTTTCCACCACACCTCTTGCTGAACATGCTGCCTGAGTTGGAGGCTGCAGTTTGGCAGACAGCAGAGGATGGAGAAAACTCATTTTCATAGACCTGTTAAGGCCTGATTATTTTAGAAGTGAGTAAAGCAGAGAGCTGAAATAAGCAAAATGAAAACATCATCAGGCTTTTAATTCAATGCTGCTGGGAACAGGGCGTTGTCACAGTAATGTACACAAGTGAAGGGAAAGAAATGTGGTAAGAGATGGAAATGTTATCATCAAGGTAGCATTAATAGTGAAAAAGTGTAAATGATGGCTTTGCTGTTCTCAGTAATTCACAGAATATGCAGATCTGCCTGCACTCCCTCTGCTTGTTGTAATGTTTGTCCTTTATCACTTGCAGTCAGCAACCTCCATGGGACAGTTGGGTTTGGAGCCTTGCCCTTTGGGCAGTGTGGTTGCATGGAACAGCTCTCAGTCTTTAAATCCATGCACAGCATGCAGGCAGGAAGAGAAGAAACCTAACTAACATTAAAACCAAAAAAGGACACAGATACTTCAAGTTCCTCTTCTCTAGAAATAAAACCTGGCTCAAATGCCACATAGAAAATCATGGAGTGGTTTGGGTTGGAAGGGATCTTAAAAATCATCCAGTTCCAACCTTCTGCCATTGGCAGGGACACCTCCTACTAAAGCAGCTGGATCAAGGCTCCAGCCAACCTGCCTTTGAATGCTGCCAGGACTGCAGCCTCCACAACATCTCTGGGCAGCCTGTTCCAGTGCCTTACCACCCTCACAGGGAACAATTTCTTCTTCATGTCTAATCTCAATCCAGCTTCTTCCAGTTTGAAGCCATCACCCCTTGTCCTGTCACTCCATACCTCTGTAAAAAGTCCCTCTCTAGCTCTCCTGGAGGCCCCCTTCAAATCCTGCTAGGCTGCTCTAAGGTCTCCCTGGAGCCTTCACTTCTGCAGGATGAAGAACCCCAACTCCTGTATGGGGAGACAGCACCTCTGAAGAGACCAATTTCACTCTCTTTTTCCCATGATAATGCCACAGGACCTTTATTTCAAGTCATCATTAAATGAACCAGAAAATCATCAAACCAAGATTAATTTTCTTTTCCCCATTCTACTCTATAAAACACCATCTCTTTATTATTTGAGTACTTATCAAAGAAATAAACCCCTAGCTGTACCCATCTTAAACCAATTCCCCCCCAGCATACCTCATCTGAAGACAGTGCCAAGGAGTGTGAGAACCCTGGGGGTTTAGGTTCTGCTCCCAAGCCACTCAAATCAGCTGAGCTGGCGCTGCTGGGACTGAAATCGTCGTTGAAGGTGAAATTCTGTGGAGAAAGCAAATGAGCCTGAGTGAACGACCAACCTCCTCTGTGCCTCTGCAAGGGACATTTGCTTTCTGTCCTCCAGGCTGGCATAGTCCAGGAGTGATTTCCAGCAGACACAACACACACTGGAGGAGCTCAGTTTCCAGCATTAACATTTCTAGGGCACGCAGTGCTTCGCCTCTTTAATGCCGCAGTGGGGTCTGGAAGCAATTTCCAGACTCCCTCTTAAGATGCTGGCTCTCATCCTGGAGCTCAATTACTGCTTCCATGGGTTAATCACCAGCATTTTACTCTCCTCCAGATACTCAGGACAAGCGTAGCACAGGCAGTAGCACCAAGAACAGGACAGAAGATTAATTAGCAGAGAGAAGTGAAAACTGCTACTGAAAGCACAAGGAGAAGGTCCTGTGAATCCATTTCTGAGTCCCAAATCATCTCCTCGGAGAAAGAGCCTCCCTTTTTGCCCATGCCTTTAGAAGAAACTGCAGGTTAAAGAGATCTTTGGGTAGTGAATGTCATTTACTGAGCTAACAACAGAGCAACCCCTGGGTTTTGGTAGACAACGGCAGGCATCACCCCAAAGGGCAAAGGGCAGCAGAAGCATGCAGATGTTATTCCAGGAATACAGCACAATTACCATCAGAAAGCAACACAGAATGAACTAATATTTCACAGTCAAGTGAGAACCATAAAACCCCAGGAGCTGTAAACAATTAAGAACACCAGGATATTTGATTTACCTTGGATACACAGCTGCTGAGGCAGAGCCCTTTCATCTCTACTCTAACATCTAAATGAAGACCAAATTAAGTTCACCTTCGACATTCAGTTAAAAACAAGAAGAGAACCAAACATCAAAACTAAAAGCAACACTAGAAAAGTTGTCCTTTTATCCTCCCCAAAGACACCTATCTCTCCTGAAAACAGGAAGCCTTCCAAACCCATCAAGTGTTCATCCTCCAAGTATTGCTGCAACTAAGAAGTGGTAACAAACTGTGCCTTGAAAACCTGAAGAGCAGTACAGGAATTGTTAACTGAAGAGCTTGCAAACGTTACAGAGACCATCAGAACGGCTTTGTGACCACTCTTCTCACACCCACGCTCAGCATTCCTGTGCTGCTTCTCACAGCTCTTTATAGAGGAGAAGCAAATCTGAGCAGCTTCCTTAATATGCAGACTTGTAGCCCCCACGGTGCTGTGGGAGCAGGAGTTCGACAGCTCTGCCTCCTGTTGTGTGAAGAACACCTTTTGACTTTTTTAGGCACTCTGATTTTGCTTTCACCTCTAAATTTTGTGCCAAGCTTCAGCTTTATGATGAATCTGAGTCTTTAATTTAATGAGTGGCTTTAATGAATTTAAGGATAAAGACAAGGCAGCCAATGCCTGCTAATAATTGCAAAAGCAGGATAAACCTTCACCCCAAAGCCTCATACTCACACTATCTGTACAAGGAGTTGCCTCTTTCCCCTCCATTTGAAAATGACTTCTACACAACCTCTGTTTGGTGCTACAAAGAGGATTTGCAAGTCTCATCCTCACCTTCCTTTTTCAAAACAATTGTAGGTTCACAGAATGGTTTGGGTTGGAAGGAACCTTAAAGATCCCCCAGTTCCAACCCTCCTGCCATGGGCAGGGACACCTTCCACTAGCCCAGGTTGTTCAAGGCTTTATCCAGCTTGGCCTTGAACGGCTCCAGGGAGGGGGCACCCACAGCCTCCCTTGGCAACCTCTTCCAGTGCCTCACCTCTAAAGAAATGAGGTTGCCAATTAGTTCCCCTTTGATCTTCAGCCATTTCATCTGTGGTCTTCTTGATTGATCTGCTCTGGACTTGTCAACCTTGGCACAGAATCACAGAACCTTAGAGGCTGGAAGGGACCTCCAGAGATCACTGAGTCCAACTCCCCTGCCAAGGCAGGAGGTCTTGCTTTCTCTACCAGGGCAAGCACAGCTATCAGCTTGGTGCACAGCAGAAGGAAGGCATCACCAGCTCTTGACACCAAGAAAGTTAAGAAAGGCCCATGGACACTGCTATCACACACAGGTGTTTGTAGAGGACAGAGAAATCAGAGTTCTTACTCATACTCCTAGCTGAGAACCATACCTGCTGCTTTTTACTAGACCAAGATAAAAAATCAACTGCTGCAAGTAAGAAGAAGAATCAGGCAGAGAAATATTTGCCAGAAGTGAAACAAAAGCAAAGTACTTTGCTGTACCTAAGGGTTATTGGAGGAGTCACCATGCTGCAACATACATGCACATAGGAAGGAATCACACAGAGCTATTAAACTGCACCAGTTCAGATTTCCACTCCAACAGAAGAATTAAATCCAACATCCAGCATGCATGACAAACAGGTTTAATTACTGGGAGTGGGGGAAGAAGGCAGATGACTGACAGCAGACAGCATTTCCTCACTTGCAAACACCTCTGCAGAACACGGGCAGGTCCTGCCCCCAGCAGCCCTGAAGGATGCAGAAAACACCCAGCACTGAACACACAAACCCAGCTCAGGGCTCAGGGGAGCCAAACGCTCATCTCCCCTGGCACCACTCTGCTCTCTGCTATGGCACAGCACAGCAGGGTTAGGGCACTCAAGTCATGGGCAGCGAGACAGAGTCAAGAAGGCAGAATGCGAATGGTACAAGGACAGAGATGTTCTGTTTGGATGAGCTGGTCCCGTACAATGAACACCATGCACTGTTTATTGTAGTAGTCATAGATTGGCCTGCTCTTGCTTTCCAGAAACAGGAAGCCAATTATGCCACTTGACAGGGTGGGAAGAAGGTAGCTTTGATGTTCTACCTTTGACCCTTTTTTAGCTGGACTTATGTTTTCAGAGGAAGGTTCGGTTGAGCTGGTGGGCGACGGCAGGTTGCTGGAAGAATTGGATCCCTTGCCACTCTCTCCATACCATGTGAATGGCACACAGTGTGGGAGAGAGGAGGATCTCTCTGATAAAGGTTTAGTGCTGGCTGGTCTCTGCAGCACCTCCTTGGCCGTCCTGTGCAAGAGAAAGGAGCAGGAACATTTGTGAGGTTGTGAAATAGGAGAAAGCAAAACGCGACAGAGGCAGTTCATAGACTCACAGAATGCTTTGGGTTGGAAGGGACCTTAAAGTTCATCCAGTTCCAACCCTCCTGCCATGGGCAGGGACACCTTCCACCAGCCCAGCTTGCTCAAGGCCTCATCCAACCTGGCCTTGAACACTTCAGGGAGGGGGCATCCAGGACCTCCCTGTGCAACCTGTTTCAGTGTCTCCCCACCCACACTGTAAACAATTTCTTCCTAATCTCCAGTCTAAATCTGCCCTTCTCAAGTTTCAATCCATTCCCCCTCATCCTATCACTACACAGTCCCTCCCCAGCTCTCCTGTAAGGCCCCTTCAGGTACTAAAAGGCTGCTCTAAGGTCTCCCCTGAGCCTTCTCTTCTCCAGTTCATCACAGAGTGATATCCCCTGTGACTAAAGAACTGAGAGGCATGCAGCTGCCAGGGGCACACCTGGAATCTGTCAGCAAAGGAAGAAAAAAGTGAGTTCTTTTGGCACTTTTTCTAGCTCAGGCTCTCTTAGACAGCACACAGCAAATGGAGGCAGAAGCCTCTACTTCTGGTGTTTGGATGTGAACCAGCTGCAGACAGGAAGGTGCAGGCTGTGCTGCTGCACTTCTGAGCTCCACTGCTGTCTTGGCATGATGAAACAGGTAAGACTCTGCACTGGCCCAAGTGGACTTCGGTTCCCAGGGAAGTCTGGCTTGGGGTTTTACAGGACCAGAGAACTGTTATGGTTGGAAAAGAGCTCTAAGATCACCGAGTCAAAAGATCCCAGACAGAATGAATCAGGTGCATCTCTCTCCATCTATGGAGATCTGCCTTTGGCACAATAGCTAAACACTGATAAAGGGCTCATTATGCTGATTTTAGGGTTATTAAATATTTAAAATGTTAATATATTAAAATGAAATAAACACCTATGAGATACGAGCAGCTTCTCTCTTTGTAGTAACAGAGACAGCACTGGATAATGTCATCAAGGCAAAGGCAGCAGTTAGAAAAGGCCTAAATTATTCATTAATATCTCCTGTCAACAGCACAGGATGTAAATCAAACCCAACTATGCAAGGTGCCTGCCTCAGAGCAGTACTGCAGCTCTGATATTATGTATACTCACATATATATTTTAATGTTTTAGAGCATTAAACTGCTACTGCTCTTAGCAGCCACCAGTAAATTGCACACAGTGAATCTCCCCTCAGCTTATACACCTTCTGGACAGCTTCTAAATCATGATTAAGATGATCCCTAGAGCTTTGTATATGGTCAAACCCCTTCTCTGTGTGGGCACAATTGAGGTTGTCAAAGGAGACCCCCCCCACTACGACCCATGGAAGCAGAAGAAGAACCCTCCCTCCCTCTAGCTACATAAAGACAGGTAGGTAGAGGTGTCTGGCCCAGTCCTGAACTCCTCCCTCATGCTCTAATCTTGTTTGAAAGTAGGAAGAAAAACCAAATGATGCTGCCTGCATCACCTAGCACCAGGCAGAGGAGATACTGCTTCTTAAACTGGGACCTTTCATAGAGCTAACATTAGTGGCAGACTTAGGAAATAATTCAGGGTTTCACTTAAGTGTCCTCAGAGCTATTTTTCTGGCAATGGCAAAATAATGCATGCAACATCCATCTGACCTTTTCCTCAAGAACTCATTTGTCAAGCAGTCCAACAACAACAGATCTCTCTATGCTGAGGCCTGCTTTTTCTAAGGCAGATAAAGGATCTCACAAACGTTTCTACCACACTATGTTGGTACAGGGCACAAACCAAATTCTCACAAACATGCATACGTGATTTTCTCCCACCCTATGGCTTGGCATTTCCAAGATGGTTAACACCCTGCTGAGGGCACTGCCTGCCTTACAGCTACACAGGTGCAGAAATCCTTCCCTGTCCCTAGGGAAACCCAGTGGTGCTTACAGAATCACAGAATGGTTTGGGTTGGAAGGGACCTACAAAGGTCATCTAGTTCAAGCCCCCTGCACTCAGTAGGGACACCCTCCAGTAGAGCAGCTTGCTCAGACCTTTATTTAGCCTGACCTTGAATATCTCCAGGCATGGGGCTTCAACTACCTCCCTGGGCAACCTGTTGCAGTGTTCCAGCAGCTTCCTGGTGCAGAACTTGTTCCTCACACCCAAGCTCAGTCTGCTCTGCTCTCATTTCAAACCACTGTCCTGTCCCTGCAGGCCTTTGGGAACAGTCCCTCTGCAGCCCTCTTATAGCCTGTAGCCCCCTTCAAGGCCGTTATTATGTCTCCCCAGAGCCTTCTCTTCTCCAGGAGGAGGCTCCCCAGAGCCTTCACTAACTGAAGGTCACACTGCAAGCAGACTCAGCAGGGGAACCAGCTGCAGCAGGTTTTCTGTCACCAGCACAGAGCTGATGCCTAAGGTCACTGAAGATCCTCTGTGGGATACAAACATACAGAAGGATGCTGAGACACAACTTTGCACTTCAGTTCAGCCTGCCCAAGGGAGCAAGAGATCTAAGGTTTCTTCTGCTGATTTTCTGGAGCTAACAAAGCACACTTGCCACTGAGTGCCCACATATAAGACTGGCTGCAAACCCCACAGATGGCTATGCACTGGGTTTCTCTTTTGTTCTATGTCCAGAGAGTTTTGGAGTTGCTATGTCCTGTCTAGCCTTCTGGACCACATTAAGTTTGCTTAGCACTCCTGACATAAAGTTGTCTTTTCACATCTGGACCCAGGTATCACTGCCTGTAGCTGTGATCCTGTCAGACTCATCAGCATGTGAGGAGAGCCCTGCAGGAAAAATCTCCATTGGTTTTTGCAGAGAAGATTGCTTCGTTTCACTCTTAACAATCATTTATTTACTCAGAGCCCAGATGCTGGTGATGTGGTCTCCTTGGATCACACAAGGGACTCACAATTCCTTCCCTGAGAGTTGGTATTGTGACCAATGCAGTTGGCATTTTCCCTATCTGTTTCTGACCAATGCAGTCAGCATTTTCCCTGTCTGTTTCCAGCCCACGATGCTCATCTTCAGAAACAAACCCTCCTGAAAGCCTTCCTGATGTGTCTGCTGAGAAGCTGCAGTGAACAGCTGCTGCCCAGCCTTGCTCCAGGGGCTTTTTTTTCTAAGAGCAAATTGTGTCAGGATTTCTGGTTCATGGGGATTAGTAACTGGCTGTGTGTGCATCTTGTAGGCCAGCTCTGATAACCTACTTCTGCAAATTCCATCAGTGGATACAAGAGCAGCAATGATGGCATGGGATTACAAGCCTCCAAATATTTGTAGGGTACATCTTAGTCTTTCATTATCATAGAAGCAGAGAATTGTTCTGGTTGGAAAAGACCTCTGAGATCAAGTCCAACCAGTACCCTAAGACCACTGTGGCCATTAAACCATGTCCCCAAGAGCCACCAGGTCCACACATATCTTGAACACTTCTAAGGGACAAACTTGGTAACCAAGTTAGGTAGTTTTTGAACTTGCTGTTCACAAACACATCCCTAAGCCTCGGTTTGTCAGCTCAAAAGGTTATCTCAAAGCTTAACACTTATTTCTGTGAAGTCAGTGGCTGTGTCCCTGCTGCCACCTGCCAGGGAGGATCAGGTTTTTCCCACTGTTTCTGATAAACCATTTCTTGGCACCCTCCATTTTTGCCCCCATACCTACTGCCACAGGTCACCCTAACAGCTTCTTTCTCTTTCCGCTTCTTGCCCTTGTTTGAACTCCTTCTCAAGGGAGCCCTATAAGAATATTAGAAAACATCAAGAAACATCTTTGAAATGTTACTCTTAATCTTTTTTTTTTTTTTTAATGACAAAAAACATCACCAAAAAAAAAGGTATTTGGAAGAAGAAAAGGCTTACCCAAGATCTGCAAGCTTTCGCTTTAGTTTCTCTGTATGCCCTATAGTAGAGCCAGTTGTTCTTGCTGCCTGGGCACATGTGGCACCATCTAGGACATATTTGTACATGGAAGAATGTACATCATTATTATTATTAGTAGTAGTATTTTTAATTGCTGCTGATTGCTATTCCACTTGCCAGAGCAGTCTGTGTGCTTTTTCCTGATCAGACATGCACACATCTACACCTGCCTGAGCACACCTGAATTCTTCTCATTTTTAAGATGATGGTGTGAGGAGGAGTAAAAGTCAAGGAATACTTTGAGAATCATCACAGGTTCACAGGATGTCAGGGGTTGGAAGGGACCCAAAGAGGTCATCGAGTCCAACCCCCCTGCCACAGTAGGACCAGACAATCTAGCTCAGGTCACACAGGAACATAGCCAGACAGGCCTTGAAAGGTTCCAGAGAAGGAGACTCCACAACCTCTCTAGGCAGCCTGTGCCAGTGCTCTGGGACCCTTACAGTAAAGAAGTTGCCCCTTGTGTTGAGGTGGAACCTCCTGTGCTGCAGCTTCCATCCATTGCTCCTTGTCCTATCCTAGGAAGAAAGTGAGCAGAGCCTGGTCTGGGTTGGAAGGAACCTCCAAAGGTCATCTAGGCCAAGCCCCCTCTGCAGTAGGCATCCTCCACTAGATCAGGCTGTTGAAAATGCACCTGAGGAAGTTGTGATTGAAGGAAATGGGAAGTTAACTTTGTTTGGGGTTTAATGTTCTAGGGCAGAAAGGATTTCCAGGTAAACATTCCACTGAATCCAGTTTTAACTTCAGCAGCAGCCACTTCAGTTTGCTATTAAGGAATTCATTTGGGGTGTGTGCTTCACTTCTAAATGACCCCTGAAAGGCTTGCCTGACCTTTGGAGCTAAGAGCACCTTTTATGAGGGACATGCTGCGTAGTAGTTATCTGTCTGGCTTCAACATCTTTGTTACAGTAAACATTTAACTTCCAATCAAACCATTCTGGAAAAAAAAAAAATAGAAGTAGCTTGGCTCATAAATTTACCCTCAGATGTCAACCAATTTTTGATCTCTCCCAGAAAAACTGCTAAAGCCTCAAGAGGAAGCAGCCTGCACTACCTATAAAGCCAACACAATGAATCTGAGGCTGCAAAACATCCTGTGAAATCCAGGTGGAAGCTAAGAGAGAACACAAGGCAGCTGAAAAATTCACAGACAGCTTCTCTGCTTCTTAACCATAAGAAGTGTCCCCAGACACTGCAGAGGAAGCAAACTAAGGTCAGTCATTGATGTCACTCATGGTGTGGTGACTTTTGCAGTGTGACCTGGGAGGTACAGTGACCTCTGACTGCAAGCACTGCTGGCTTTGTGGGTTTCTGGTATAAGAAGCCCTCAGAATTAACTCAAAATACCCCAGAGCTATTCCAGGACAGTCAACCCTGTGCACAGAACTTTGCCTGTGGATTAATATTTGAGCAAGTTTTCTTTCAGCTAAAAAACAAAGCAGTGCTCAATTGGTTCATAAATCCTGGGAAAGCAGGAAAAGAAGCCTCCTGCAACGCCCACACTCTAGCGGCCACACCACTTACACTAACCCAAGTTCTGGTGTTAGAATTGGTCCATTCAGGAACACCTGACCAGTAACCTCGTGTCAAGAAAGCAACCAAACCCAAGAGCTGTGAAGAGTGACAAAAGCAAGGTGAAGTCTGCTGAGGAGCAATCTGTTCTCTAGGGAGGCAGAGGAGCACTTCAGGCACATCAGCTCTGTGCTGTGCACACTCCTCTCCTGCCTCCTCTTACAGTTCCTCTCTCACCTTTAAGCCTCTTTAAGTCTCGTTTAACCACTCTCAAAATTGCCATTTTGAAGACTAGAAGTCATAATGTTTATCCTCACACCAGCCATTCACAGGCAAGTGTGGCTTGGGGGCCAGTGGTGGGCTGCTGCTTCACGGAAGACAGCACCACTCACATTTCTCTCTTCACTCCCTTATTGTTACTGACACAATTAAAACACTCATTAATGACACAATTAAAAGTAACATATCCCAGCCCATTTCAGAACCCACATCAAAACCTGAGCACATACTGACCTCTCCTAAGTTCAACATAGCTTCCTGAAACTGCTTTTTAGGAAGCTGTGTGAAAGCCCTGGACGAAGATGAAGAAAAACCCCAAAGGCTGTAAAGAAGTGGCAAATCTTTTCAGGCACACAAATCCTCAGCAGGTTGTGCTTAGCAGTTCACTGCAACCAGCCAGAGTTCATTAGGAGCCTCTCCCAGACATACTCCTGCAGTCCTCACTTACAAACCATTGTTATGATGTGCTTTTAGTTCACTGAAATGCATCATAACATAAATTCTGACTGGCAGAGAATGCAAGGGACAGAGCTGAGAAGGCTGAAGTTGTGTAAAAGGCAAATTCTGACTGCACAAGCACCTAAACATGAGGACTGAGTGTTCTGTGCCACCACTGCACTGCTGACTCGGGGAACAAACTGCTGAGATGGAACTCAGCTAGGGAGAATTTAAAGAATCTGAATTAAGTGAATAGAATTTGAGGAATCTGATTTATGTGAACAGAATTTGAGAAATCTGAATTAACTAAGTAGAATCTGAGGAATCTGGATTAATAAAATTTAAAGGATCTGAATTAACTAAGTACAATTTGAAGAATCTGAATTAACTAAATAGCATTTAAAGATTCTGAACTAACTGAATAGAAATTAAAGAATCTGGATTAAATAAATAGAATTTAAAGAATCACAATTAACTAAAGAGATGTTAAAGAATCTAAATTAAGTGATCAGAATTTAGAGAATCTGAATTAACTAAGTACAATTTGAAGAATCTACATTAACTGAATAGAAATTAAAGAATCAGAACCACCTGAATAGAAATTAGAGAATCAGAATCAACTGAATAGAAGTTAAAGAATCAGAATTAACTGAATGGAAGTTAAAGAATCAGAATTAACTGAATAGAAGTTAAAGAATCAGGATCAACTAAATAGAAGTTAAAGAATCAGGATCAACTAGACAGAAGTTAAAGAATTTGAAGTAACTGAATAGAATTTAAAGGATTACAATTACCTCAAGGGAGTTTAAAGACTGAATTAACTAAACAGAATGCAAAGAATCAGAATTAAATAGGTAACAATGTGGCCAACTCTCCACCAAACCACTTGATTTTACTTTACTGCAAATGCAGTCTCCAGACACTAACCTCTCCTTTCATCCAGACTATGCACTCTCACAGCAATTAAAAGCTACAGCCTGCTTTTCTTTCTCTGCACTCCTCTCCCCACCCTCCCCCAAAAAAGCATCCAGCAGTGCCAGAATCACACAATTCAAGCCAGGGCACTGCGCTAAGCATGTTTCTGACACAGCAACGCCCCATTTGGGCTTTTTAACACACAAGATTCTCTTCAAGGCAGCCTCCCCCTTTTTGATGAGTTCTAAGAATTCACCAAATCTTCACCTTTTACTGCAAGTTCTAAGAAAGAAAAAAACAAACAGAAAAGGAAGCAATTCCTGATCTCATTTAAAGCTTTGTCCTTTTCTTATACCCTCATACAAGCTCATTTGGATTTTTTTTGCCTTCTAGGTAGACAGAAGCAGCTGTGAGGTGCTGGTTTGCTAGCTAGCAAGGTCCTGCTACACACCACAAGTTTATAAAGTAGAAAGAGGTGAGCTAAATGAGGTAAAAGAAAAAAAAAAAAGTCATTCAATACCTTTCTCTTGTACAATATTGCTGCCAGCTGGGTGATGCAGAGGAGATGCCTCGGAGCTGTGCCCAGATTTGGAAGGAGAGGAGAGAGGAGTGTCCCCCCGGGCAGGCGGGGAAAGGACATCTCTGTGCTGCTGTCTTCCTTCTTGGGTCTCAGTTAAGTTGTCGAGTGAGATTGCTGCACTGCTAGCCGCGGGGGAGAGGGAGGAAGCACCAGAATCTGATGCTGGTGAGGATGCTCTCATGTATGAGGGCAGTGGTGCTTTTGAAATGTGCATGGGACTACTGTAAGTGTTGGAGGGCTGTTGGTACAAGAGATTATACAGCAGGTTATACCACTGAGTAACCAAGCAGAGCAAGGTCTACTTTGAACGTGCACTTCTTTTATTCACCATTTAGCCTTCTGTTTGTAGGAAATGCTTTAGCAGTTCAGGCCATTACCTTCTGAGACCACACGCTGTGGTGTTTATCGGTATTTGGGTTCAGACCTTAGCCAGAACAGGACAAAACAACGAGTGATTATTACACCAATTTCCTAACAGATCAACAGAGAGAGCAGTGCACAATCCAGGTTCCCTTCAGGACTCCTCCACTCTGCATTATGAAGCACAGCTAGATCAGAAAGCCCAGGATTCCTGTTAAAAAACCAGCACAACACAACCAGAAGCCCAGGCCAGTAGGCTCAAAGGAGAAGGCTATTCGCAGCACACTGGCCACAGAGCAATAAATACTGCCTGTGCTACACTGACAGGACAAAGACAGAAGAGGAAAGGACTTGGAGGGACAATCCAGCACTCTATGGGAAGCCTGGAAGAGAGGGTGGAGGCCTTCTCACCTTTCGTTCCAGGCTGTCCTCTCCATCAGTTGAACTGATGCTGTCGTACAGCCTTGTTCTGGAAGGCCTCTGCCGCTTGTTCTTCACTGAAAGCTGAGCTCGAGTCTTCAGAGCCTTGGAGTCCAAACGCTCTGTTTCTGGCACTGCTTCGTTCAAATCTGTATGGACACAGGATGTGAAGCTATTTAGAAGAAGAATCTTTCACTGCTTTTGCCCAAGACAGGCCCTGCAAAGGTAAGGACCTGCAATTTGCACGCTCTGCTTGTTCCTGTACCCTCAGAGCTGCTAAAAGTACACAGCAATAAAAAAAAAATAAATTAATAAGTTTAATAACCCATAATAACCCATGACACCTACTTCATAGAATCACAGAATCAGAGATCATCCAACTCCAACCATCCTGTCACAGGCAGGGACACCTCTCAGCTAGACTCAGACATTCAAGGCCTCCTCCAACCTGGCCTTGAATACCTCCAGGGAGGAGGCAGCCTATTACAGAGTCTCAGCTCTCGTACTGAAGAACTTCCTCAGCTCCAGTCTACCCCTGCTCTGCCTCAGCTTCAAACCATTTCCCCTTGTCCTGCAGCTGGACACCTTATGAAAAGTCTCTCTCCAGCTTTCCTGGGACTCTGTCTTGGTATTAGATACTGAACACTGGAAAAGTAACAACATCCCTGCACTATTAACTATTTCTTTTCAGTCCTAAAGGATGCCCATGCTGTTTATATCAACTATGATCATTTACTTAAACATGTAGGTTTATGTAAAACACAATTAACACAAAATTATGTAAATGGAAATGTAAACCACGAAAAACACAATTAAATTGAAGAGTATTCCCTGAAAATTTGTTCTGTTTCAGGACAAAAATGAGGCCTTGGTACTCGCTTTTAAAACAGTCTTAAAGTTTCAACAATTGCTTCTACCCTTCTCTACAGTCATGCTGGATAAAGCTACAGCTAAAGGGAAAGTTAAATGTATTCATGAGGTGTTCATGTCTGCATTTGGTTGAAACAAACCTTGACTTAAGCCATCCAAGCAGGACACCTGCTTAGTGTCTAGATTTTCCAATGGATCTCCTCTGGAAACTTCTCCAAAAGACGTCTGCCTTTCAAAAATGTTGTTGTTATTGTTGACCTGGCTCCCATTTTGCTTCATCAGCCTGAAAACTTCTGCTTCCAAGTCTTGTATCTGAAAGAAATACAACACAGTGTCACCCACAACACACACACAGAGCTGGCAGACAGGTATTTTTTAGATATGTTAGCTCTATTTTTTTCCAGAACACCAAACAAAGTTGCCTCAAGGTGGGAGCAAATCCTACTCACTCGAGCCTGCAAGCCTTGAACCTCCACAAGGTGAGCTTTCTCCAGCTCTTCTATTTTCTTCCGCTCAGCCTCCTGGCGTTTGATGAAGTCAAGTTCTCTTAGGGAAAAAAAAACACCAGCAAAACCAAAGATATATTTGCTGTCATCAAAGCAATCACTTTCAAACAGCAAACAAAACCTTCTGATGTATCTTAAGCTATGCATCAGAAACATCTCCCCTTAACAACTTATTGCCAGCCTAATAAGGAGCATGAAATTGCAGTGAGGACAAAACCTTAAGCAACTGCTTAACCCGAGTGAATGTGCTAAGTGAAGATGTGAAAATGGGAAGAGTTGTTCTGGTTCATAGTCAGAGCTGTGAAATCAAACTCATTTGTTCATCACCTGTAAAGATAATGAAACCAGTTTAGTTTATGCTGTGTTCTGTGGCAGGAAATGGAGGACTTCTTACAAGAGTTTGCAGTGAGAAGGTGAGAGGGAATGGATTGAAGCCTGAGGAGGGCAAATTTAGACTGGAGATTAGGAAGAAATTCTTTCCAGTGAGGGTGGTGAGACACTGGTACAGGTTGCCCAGGAAGGTTGTGGCTGCCTCCTCCTTGGAGGAGGAATCACATTCTGTGATTCTGTGATCCACAACCTCCCTGGAGGTGTTCAAAGCAAGGTTGGATGAGGCCTTGAGAAAGCTGTGCCAGCAGGAGGTGTCCCTGCCCACGGCAGGGGAGTTGAAACCAGATGACCTTTTAATTTGCCTTCCGACCCGACCCATTCCATGGATCTCAGTTTATTACAGGATGGGGGCACTCCTTCCCAGAATTCAAACCCCACCTGGGTGCCTTCCTGTGTGACCTAGCCTGGGTGGTTCTGCTCTGGCAGGAGGGTTGGACTGGATGGCCTTTTGAGGTCCCTTTCCAACCCCCACCATGGTGTGACCCTGTGATAGAGTAACACTTGAACATGACTAACACCTTCCCATAACAAAGAGCCTGTGCTTTTTAGGGAAAAAAGTGCACAAGCAAGCCAAGAGCTAAAGCCAGAGTTTACCTCACAGGTGTTTACTAGTGGGTGTCTTACTCCAAAACACATAACAGAGGTTTCCTATGGGGCCACTAAGTCATTTGCTGAGGCTGGTGTAGCTGCTTACTTTTGCTGAAAATCCTTGATCAATTTCTTTGCCTTGTTGTATTTCTTCTCCAGAGCCTGGTACTGGCTCTGCGTCTCCTTGAGGTGCTCGTTCACCGTGTGACACAGGGTTTGTGCCTCAATCCAATAACTCTCTAATTTCATCATCCTTTCCTTATTCTCCTCAATGTTCTGCTGAAGTTGGGTCTTCTCCAATTCCCACCTCACTTTCTCATTCTCAGCAGCCTGCAGCTGAACAACCTCCCAGAGGTGAATTCAGTAAAAAATTGCTAAGTGCTGCTGAATAGTTTAGGATTAATTCAAACAAGGTGAATGGTGAAAATCAGTGAATTAGTAACTATGTGAGCAGTGAAAAGAGCATTCCAGGATGATGAAAACAGGCTGATACAGGCTGATTCTTCCTCACCAAACAAAGCAGAGCCTTTCCTCTGTGTTCCTGGGTGGAAGGAATGTCGGCAGTGGAGTATTCCAACTGCAGGGTTAATCTGCCAGCACTGGGGGTGCCTTTTGCTCTGTGCATGTTGCTCAGGTATTGTAAAGCATTTATCAAAGTTCAGAAAACAATGGAATTTCTTATTCTGAGGAGCAATCTGATTTCCAGGTTCTATATTTGATTTAAAAGCAACTTAGAACACACTAAGAAAAAAACCAAAACCAACCAACCAAAACAATGATTGCATCTAGTGTAACTCTCTGGGGTTTTTTTTAACCCAAATTAGGAACTCTGCTGAGTTATTCTCCCCATGCCGTGCTTTATGTCATCATATTCCTTATCCTACAGAGAGGTTGGAGCATAAATCAAAATTTCTCTCTGGGTTGTAACCTCAAATCTTTTTTCCATTCAAGCAAGCACAAATGTTTGCATCCAATGCTGAAACTACACCAGCACTATGCCAAGGACAGAGGGAACCTGATATAAACCATTTACTCTTGATTCCTTTAAACTTGCTTGTAAGGAGTTCATGTGAAAAGGGAAATCTGTCCTTGCTGTTGAAGATTTAAGAAGAATTCTGCCCAACATAGCAGCACTGCTCAACTCTAAACCAGGGCAGTTCCACTGCTGGGTCCACTATTTGGCACCAGTGAAGCCCAGACTTTTTCCAAGTCAGGGCTTGGAATGCAAGGTTTCTTCAAAAGAATCCAGGGCTTCCAATCCAGGCTTCCTCAAAAGANGCTTCCAATCCAGGTTTCTTCAAAAGAATCCAGGGCTTCCAATCCAGGTTTCTTCAAAAGAATCCAGGGCTTCCAATCCAGGTTTCTTCAAAAGAATCCAGGGCTTCCAATCCAGGTTTCTTCAAAAGAATCCAGGGCTTCCAATCCAGGTTTCTTCAAAAGAATCCAGGGCTTCCAATCCAGGTTTCTTCAAAAGAATCCAGGGCTGCCAAGCCAGGTTTCTTCAAAAGAATCCAGGGCTTCCAATCCAGGTTTCTTCAAAAGAATCCAGGGCTTCCAATCCAGGTTTCTTCAAAAGAATCCAGGGCTTCCAATCCAGGTTTCTTCAAAAGAATCCAGGGCTTCCAATCCAGGTTTCCTCAAAAGAATCCAGGGCTTCCAATCCAGGCTTCCTCAAAAGAATCCAGGGCTTCCAATCCAGGCTTCCTCAAAAGAATCCAGGGCTTCCAATCCAGGCTTCCTCAAAAGAATCCAGGGCTTCCAATCCAGGCTTCCTCAAAAGAATCCAGGGCTTCCAATCCAGGCTTCCTCATAGAAGTTTACTGTTAAGTTTATAATAAGCATCAGCTCCTTTGTCGCACTTCTCCTTTTAGAGTTTTGGTGTGTTTGGCTTCCTGCTTCCCAGATGCAGCTAGCTGCAGGTTTCAATGTTTGGTGCAGGATGAGGGTAGGGTTGTTCAGTAGCTTCTTTATTTTAGGTCCCAGAATGCAGAATAAAAATTAAACCAAACCAAACCAGCACCTTAGCATCCCTGTTTACCTAATCAGGACTGTGTAGCAGAGTTTAGGCAGCTCTGCTAGATGATACCGAGGCAGAGAAGAACCTGTTTGCAGTTTTATTAGTAATAACACCTAAACTAGGCACATTTTCTTCAGCTGTACCCACAACAATAGGTAAAAAATCCAGCAGCAAGAGGCACACGAAGCCTCATCTTGCAAATGCACTTGCAGAGATGAATGCTCACTCCCACACATCAAGGCAATGGGGCTGGGCACAACCCCAAAGGATTGCCCCTGTGTCTCTTGTCGCCAGCCTGCAACTGGAAAGCAGAGCAAGAAGATTCCTGAAAGCCTCCCTGAACTGCAGCAGGAGGGCAGGAGCTGCCCTCACGGCAAAGACCTGCACTTTGCATTTGCTTTCAACAATAACAGGATGGGAAACACAGGGTGAGTGCAAGCCTGGCTGGAGAGAATTAACCACCTGAAACCTTTTCCTGAGGTACCATTTTCTCCTTCTCTTCTTTTGGTTTCCTACTCAACCATCAGGATGTCATTATAAAACCTGATATTACTCAACAATCCAAGTCTCAGTTGGCTGCCCAGAAAGTTTATCTCAGTACAAAAAAGCCACAATTCCTCTTTAGTGCCAGTTCAGCCTAACTAGCAACTGACTGGGAGAGAAGATTCTCTGTTAAACTGGGAAGCTTTTTCCCATCTAGAATATCACTTTAAGACAGCTGCAACAATATGAACCTCAACATTTTCTTCTGTATGTAAAAGTTCTCTTAAATACTTTCAATTAATTAATTGGGGGGTTAAATGGTGTTTA